>CAJQUW010016393.1:0-315466 GCA_907163375.1 Prostheceraeus crozeri
TATTCCACTGATTCGATGAATGTATGACGTTCAACAACACTTTCCTTTCAACTGTTTTGTAAATGTTTCGATTCTGAAGGGAAGTGCTGCTTCCTTCTTTGCTCTGGCTGCGATTTTATGTTGCTCTTTGTATGCTTTTCGAGCAGAACGTTATAGCGTCAGGATTGAAGAGTAGAGGCGCTTTCTTCACTTGCTGGTCTATATACGAAAAGTATTCAGAATGTTTCTCCGATGGAATGAACAAATCCGCAATATTTTTGAAGAACTCTGGAAGTACCGTTGCTATGTTGGCTTGTTGTTCAACGACTGCTTGACTCATGATTGACGGATAAATTAGTACAAATCACTATGTTCAAAATATAAGAATAACGTAATTAAAGATAGCGGAACGATGAGAGCAAGCAGATGATAAGTGTTGATTGAAATAATAACACAACAATCTGAGCACACGATACAATGACAGACGAGAGAGATAAATGAAAACAGTACAGCTGGCAGATATCTTAACGTCATACGGATGTGCTGACGCACTAACAAGAATTTAAAACAACTCGCCTAACGTACAATTAAAATGTCATTGTTTCACAGAGTAGTAGCAGCTGTTTGTTCTTTCATACATTGTTTCCTTTCAAATGTTTGAGTTGGAGGACACAGCTCCTTACACTGAAATGCATTTTATTCTTAAATGCGGGAAGCAGATGTTCTCTACAATTGAATGACAATTGTAAAAGGCCACTACACCATTAGCGCGGTCGGTACCGAGTGCAGATTTCAAATGCTGATAGTACGAATCGTTGATCTCGATCAGATGCGTACAAAATTCCTGTGATATACATGTCGGAAGAAAAAAAGAGTTCGATTTGTAATACTTATGCTTTAAATTAGGCCTAGCGCCTACCAAAAGTTGGAAAGTCATAAACTTTTCAAAAATTGCTGATAAATTTACATCACTGCCTCATGACTCCTCTTTGTAGCTGTGCCGACCAGTGAGGGCCTTCTCCTTTACAGCAAGTGACTTACTTGTTATTCGCCGTTGAACAATAATTAATTGCATTTCCAATCACCTAGTGATTCACAAGTTTATACAATTAGTATAACGGATAATTTACTCTGACTTCACAATTCAGCTAAAAGCTAGCTATATGGGATACAAAAGCAGCAAAGCCCAAAAACGAAAAAACCGAGTCATAGAGTGGTGCCTTTTAGCCACCGACCCTGTCTCATCGGTACTATGTATACTATCCTGTTCTAGCTTTTTACTTTCGCAACGACTTCAGCAGGCGATTTCCTTAGACTTTCCGAATGAAAGAATGATTATGAGTGTTAAATATACTCGCAGCTCCATCGCTGCAATCAATCCCCGGAGATATTATTTCAAAAGAGAACCCGCAACCTCTCCTTGCATCTGTATTGGCGAGCAAGGCTTCGAGGACTGCTACAATCATCATCCTGCCTGATAGGTCGCATCTTCGTCTTGTGTTACCATTCACCAGATTATCCAAGAACCCTGATGGTCGTTTCAAGGCACAACTCGAATTTCTCTGACCGACCCGTCAGGCGAAGTTTTCGCGGAGATGTTCTCAGGATCTTATCGTCAAGTTGTCATATTGGCAGAAGTCAATCACATTCTGATGGAGGCAAAAAGAGTTTGACATGTCGATGGGATTTCTATAAATTTGATGTCGCTACTACTTGACCCTTCTGAAGATCATGACATAGGAAAGCACATGAAAGGCTGTTTTTGCTTTTCAGTAGATAGGCTGCATGAGATTCTCCGCCCATTCAATAAATTCTCGCAGCCCTAGTGAAATTTCCCGTTCATCGCATCTCCAGCAAACTTAGAAGACTAAACAATTTAAATCTGTAGGGTCATGTTTCAGTGGGTCAGGCTCTGCATCTCTGAACTCGATGCTGCAGGAGAAACAGGCATGTAGATGGTAATTAAAAAGAAATTCTTTAGGAATCTTTAGGAAATATTTGTTTTGTATTGTTCGACATTTGTTTTGTAGCCTATCGATGAATTAGACTATGCTTAGTCTAACTGAATGTTTCGGAGCTGCTGCGAGTAAGTAAAATTTTAGGGGGGCTTAGCTCCCCCTAGCCCCCCTGTTCCCGCGTGCCTGCAAAGTGCAGAATTGTAACACAGCGTAGATCAGTTCAGACATGCGCATGCAAATTGTAGACACCATCACAGGTGAATTATTATGAACAAATTATGCAAATTGAATGTTCTCTCGGAGGCTGCACCCATCTGTGAAAAAAATCAAATACAGAAAAATTTTGAAACAAAGTTGATAATCGATAAACAAAAAAGTCCAAAAATACCCTGTTTTGAGTCATTCTGACTCTGTTTTGAGTCATTCTGACTCTGCTTTGAGTCATTCTTGGATCGAAATAACACACGCTCATGCGATAAAAGATTCATATGTTCTGCTGAAAACCTGCTTTCAGTTTGACAATGTACAGTTAAAAGCAGCTATACATAATTCACCCGCAGTTCCTTAGTTATCCTGAGTGTAACTGTAAATTATTCTTTAAGCAGCTAAGGTTTCAGGGATAACCTGTTTCCTCATATTTCGCGCCTATTTGGAACATTCTATTTAGCGAACATAAAAAACAATGGCAGTTCAGCAAGACAAAGATAGTTTCAATAAGCAATCACAAGTTCAAAGAAGTTCATTGAAGTTTTTCTTCAGAGAATCACAAAGAGGGGCGGTAAAACATTCACTTGGTGGTCGCATCTTGCTGATGTTCCTTGTCTTCGGTCCAATGTCAGTGAAGTTATAAAAGTTCTGCATTGCCCATCCAACGTTTCCAACAAACCAGAACGTTACTGGCTTTCTGTATCCCCTGGAAAAGAAAAAGTCTCAAAATGTACAGTGACACTATTGGTCGTATCACATCACCAACGTGTTGCGTGTTTCAGGTCACACGTAGAATAAAAACGTAAACACGTAAGTAAAAACGCAGTACGAGAGGTCAGTAGAAAATAATGACTCATGCGTCTTAAACAACACGTATCTGCTAGAATTCTGTAGTTGAGATATTTTTAACTACAGGCGATTTGATTGGCCGCACAGGAGGAGTGAGAGAGACTGTCGCTCGGCGACTCGACATAATACTTTTCAAGTAGTTCATCTACAATACCATCTATGCGGAAATGGCTCGACTAACCGTGGGAGATCAACTGAAATTTGATAAACTCTTAATCGAAGAGGTAAAAAAATATACTTTTATTTATTCGTCAAAGGACGATCGACATCGCGATCCGGAATTAAAGAAAAACACATTTGCTGAAATTGCCAAGAAATTTATCAGGTAAGTAAAATTATAGTAACTATAATTTTATAAGTAAGATAATGACTAAGTTTAGTTTTCATTTCAGATGGAAGCTACGTATATTGAAGCTCACTGGCGCTGTCTTCGTGACAAATATAGCCGAGAAAAACGAAAATCAAAGGTGTCCGAGAAAAGCGGTTCGGGAGCGAGCCGTAAAATTCCTTGGGTTCTAATGCCCCATTTGGAGTTTTTAGATGCCTTTATCAAGCCACGAACGTAAGTGCACTTATCATAAACTGAGCCATTGATTTAATTTTCTGTGGAAAACGCTATATTTTCTTAAACAAAATTAAATTGCTCTTACAGGTCTTCCTCTAATCTACCATCGGCTACAATGGAAGATAGCCAAGAAATTTCAACCCTTGAGAACTCATGTGGCAATGAAGGAAATGTGTCAGATCCAGAGTTATCAACAGTTCCTGCTCCATCAACGTCTGAAAATGGTGCAAAGCGAAGGAGACGAGATGGTGATGACTCGCTAACCGATATTAGCAATGTATTGACCAAAGCCCTCTCTCGATTCGACGAAAATAAAGATCGATACGATTTATTTGGGAAAAAGGTAAATAAATCCATTAAGTCAATGATTATTAACATACGAATCTCATGACTTATTTTATCATTGTAGTGTTGCTGCTGGTGTACGCAATATTCCAAGCGAGAAGCTACGGCAACTGGCCATGTTTAGGATTCAAGAACAATTATTCTTAGTATCCACCATGCAAGAAGAATACCACAACTCATCAGTACAATCATCGGGACAATTCATGCAATTGTTGAATCAGAATGATTGGCTGCCAGATAATGGTCATTAATTTGTCAATAAACCTTTTCCATGGAGTTGTGTTTTTGAAAACTGTATAACATCTGGTCAAATATTTGATAAGATGAAGTAGAGCTTAAGCAATATTATTGTATGAATAAATTAGAATCATTCCTCCATGTACGATTTAAATTTATTGGAAATCATGCGATTTTGGCAAGGTACACTTCCCGGTGGACTTACAAGATAGTCAACAAGTTGATTTTGAAATATACGCACTTTCTTTGATGACATATTTGAGGAAATTCTCTGAATATCTCTCATCGCTGTCCCAGTGGTAACGTCACTACGCCATTTTCCAAGTTCAATGGTTCCGTCCGTCCGCTCAGTGCCAACAAAGTCGATTGGAAGATAGTGATGCTCAGCGGTGTTATTCGCGTCTTCAGTAATCAAATAATTATGCAATGAAACAGCTGATTTGATGTACAACACAGCATTTTCAATATCAGCGTTGACTGGCGTATGAAATAGTCGCCACTTTGCGGCAAGTATTCCAAACGAGTTTTCGACGACGACACGACGGCCGCGAGACATTCTGTAGTTAAAAATTCTTTCTTTGAATTCAAGATGCTTGGTTGTTCGGCCAGGATATGGTCTACGCATGTATGATTTTAGTGGAAAAGCTTCGTCACCCACAAAAGCGTACGGTAGAATGACATCAGATCCCGGAAGTTCGGCAGGGCTAGGTAAGTTCAGCTCATTACTTTCAATTGCTTGCTGAAAGCCGGATCTTGCAAAAATGCCACTATCGGCCTCACGACCATAGCTACCGATGTCTACCATCAAAAATTTGTATTTAGCATCACATACAGCCAACATAACTGTGCTGAAGTATCTCTTATAATTGTAAAATGAGGATCCAGACAGTTTCGGACACACTAGCTCAAAGTGTTTACCGTCCACAGCCAGTTCCCACAGCCAGTTGGGAAATTGCCAGTTCTCCCAGAATTCCGATGCAATATTCAACCAATCTGATTCATTTGTGGGACATTGAAGATAAAGTGGCTGTAACACAGTCCATAATGCTTCACATGTATCAGATAGAATATTTGAGATTGTGGATTGACCACGTCCGAAACGAACAGCTAAAGAAGTTTGGCTACTACCTGTGGCCAAGAAACAAAGAGTTATTGCCAGGCGTTCGGCTGGCGATACAGGCGCACGTCCATGTATATTACGTCGTATTCGATGTTCAATCAGAGAGAGAGAGAGAGCAAGTGGTCAAAACGCGTCGGGGTTAATCGAAAATATGTTTTGAATAGTTCTGGATCATTATCACGTAAATGATGATATAATCCATTAAACTCGCCGATCTTCTCACGGAGTTGTCTTCCACGGCGAACCCACCATCTTCGTTTTCGCCGACGTTTTGAATGTAGAATACTAGCAGAGATTGCTGCCAAAGCTATAATTCGTGATGGATTTTTGGGAGTCATGATTGATGAGAAAGTGAAAATAAGACTGAATGATGCAAGTGGTGTGATAGGTTATAAAACGTTCACGTTGGAGTTGTTACGTTTACATGCACGTTTATACTCATGTACGTGTTAGCGTTCTGTACTGCGATTTTAATGCAACACACAACACGTTGGTGATGTGATACGGCCAGTAGTTTATAGTGTGACATCCGGCGCGACGCTTCGCTTCGCTTTGCTTCGCTTCGCTTGCGCCGGATGTCACACTTTTGCGGGTTTTTTCAAAAAAATCAAAATTTTAAAAAATTTCAAAAATTTAGGTAGACTTCAAATTTCACGTGGCTGAAGGCCGAAGGGCGAAAATTTAAGCGTTTTTAAAAATACCCAATTTTTCAAATTTTTCAAAATCTCAAAATTTGAGAATTACAATCGGGCGAAGCCCTAGAACCTTCGGTTCGATTTTCACCCTCGCTTAAATCATGACCGTTCCAGGACACCGAAAAAATCATAAAAGTTGAGAATCTCAAATTTGTGATTATGACATTTTTCATTGCTTAAATCATGACCGTTCCAGGTCATGTAAAACCGGACACCGAAAATCATAAAAGTTGAGAATTTCAAATTCATGAATTTTATCCATTTTTCAGGTTTTTAAAATATATCATGTGACTTGCGAACCGAAGGTTCAGGGCTTCGCCCGTTAAAAATATTTCTTTAAAAATGGAAGAAACAAAAGTGGATGAAACAAAAGTGGAAGAAACCGCAAGAATATATCCTTCGTTATCATATGAACGTAGTTCTACTTTAATGGACATTGAAAAGATTAACATTGAAAAAATGAACAAAGAAAAACACAAAGATAGAGTTAGGTATATGAAAGATAAGGAATCTCAATTATTATTAAGATTAGAGCATTATAAAAAATTAAGAAAGAGATGGACTCAAGTTAAGAATGTAACACAAGGAATTGGCATATTCTTAACAATAAGTCTAGGTGCTTTAACAATTGTTATATCTTCAGGTGTTTTAGTAATTCCAGTAGTTGCTACTGCTTTAACAGGTACGGGTGTTTTTGCAACTTCACTTGTTACAATGTTAGATAAATCTTTAATAACTAAGAAACGAAAATCATTAAAAACTAAGCATTTACATATTAAAGAAGTCTATGATAAACTACATTACTACTTTCAAAGAGTATGTGATGATAATGTTATTACGTTAGATGAGATTGAAAAATTTGATCAAATAGCTAATGAAGTAAATCAAACCTTTCAATTACAGTCCGAAAAAGTTGATGATAAGAATAGACAGGATGGCAAAATTTCTAGTGATGCTAAAATTTCTAATGAAGAAAATGACAAATTTTTTTTAGAAGAGCTAAAAACTTTAAGCGAAAATTTAAGCAAAACTTTATTGAACAAAACTTTATTAAACAAAACTTAAAAAGAGAAAACTTTAAACGAAAGGATGTCAAACAACAAAGCAATAAAAAAATAATTTGTTCAGTAAAATGTTTTTGTTGTATTCCAATGTTACCACAAAATTCAAATATTATATTTTAAAAATGGATAAAATTAGAGCTGATAATTTTAAAAGAATAAAACAATTAGAAGAGTTAATAAAACAAAGAAATATTATGAAAGAAAATCATCTTCAACATAGAATGATAAAAGCTGGTATTCAATCTGATATGTTTGAAAAAATGCAGCAAACCGAGCAAGTAAAAACTGATTTTGAAAAAACTATGAAACCATTTAAAACTCTTGAAAAGGAACTTACAAATAATGATAAACAAATTGATATAACAGATCCAGAGCACAAAACTATATTAGATGACTATGGATTACTAGAATCAAACATTAATAAGAAATTACCAAAATCTATGCAATTTGAACATTCTATCTCATTTATAGATGGAAAAACAATACCTAGATTTTATCTCGGACAAAAAGAAATATTTCCACAACCTTTTCGAGGTTTAATTTTTTCACCAGATAAATCTCCTTTTAATTTAGATAGAAATTTTGTTAATCTTTTAAGAGGAGCAGATTTAAATAATTATGCTGTAGAAGATCTCATAAAATATAAAGCTATGTTAGACAGAGTTGGTGCAGTAAAATCTCTTAGACGTTATAAACAATTAGAAAATTTATTATCAACGGGAGTTAAAGTAGGGAAAGGTTTATCTGAAAAACAGAAAACTGAAACAACTGTATTTTTACCAGATGATCCACAAGAATTACTAAATAGATTAAATATTTTAATATCTGCAATAAAAGAAGGACATAATTCTAGTTTCAATGAAATTCATGCTATATTGAAAAGACTGTTAGAAAAGAAGATACTAAATGAAGAGGATTATAAAAGTGTAGCTGAAATATGTTGTTTCTAATTTTTATCTATGATTTTTATCTATGCTTTTTATTTATGATTTTTATCTATGATTTTTATCTATGATTTTTATCTATGATTTTTATCTACGATTTTTATCTATAATATTTATTCAAAAATTTAACTAAAAAATGTGTTCAGCAGATTTAGACAAAATTAATAATCATTTAGAAAATCTAACAGAGATTTTGGGTTCATCAAAATTTAGTACGACGTTAAAAATTATAACAACTACTTCATCACACACTTGTAATTTAGAACCCATTCTACATTTGGAACAAAATAAAAATTATCAAATTGCATTGACTAGTTTCTCTACATTTAACACTATACAAAACGTTATCAAAGATGCGAATGATCAATTTAGATATTCTACTGATAAAGGTAAAACATGGAAAATACTAACTTTTCTTCCTGGTTCTTACGAAGTTGAAACAATATCAAATGAAATTAAGAGACATTTAGGTATATCATTTAAAGATAAGAAACAATTACATTTTGCAGTTGAACCGGCAGTTAATAAATTTTCTCTTACTTTAGACGAAAATCATCAAGTTGATTTTAATCATGATAGATCATTGTCAAAGCTATTAGGATTTAATAAACAAACCTATAGTCAAGGTTATCATTTAGGTGAGAAGATTCCAAAAATAACTGAAATAAATTCAATTGTTGTACATTGTGACATTATTGAAGGAGGATATATAAATGGTAAATTATCAAATTTAATATTCAGTTTTCCAGCTTTTACTGTACCCATTGGTTATAGATTAAATGTAATTCCACAAACATTAATATATTTTCCTATTACAAGAAAAACTATTAACAACATTGGCATTAGAATCACTGATGAGAAAGGACAAGAAATAAATTTTGGAGGGGAAGAGATTATGATAGATCTTTTGGTTCGGGAGGTATAAACTCCCGTTCGAGAGGTATAAACTCCCGTTCGAGAGGTATAAACTCCTACGCGAAGCTAGAGAAGTTTAATTTTCTTCTTCTTCTTTAAAAACAAAAATAAAATAAAAATAAATTTTTTTATTAAAAAATGAGTGAAGTGCTACCATTTAATAAAAAAAAACTTAAATTTAATCATCATCCAAATTTATCTAATAAAGTTTTGTCAGTTATTTGTGGAAGATCAGGTTGCGGAAAAACGTATCTATTATTTAAAATTTTAACGACTCCAAATTTTTTGGATTATAACAATCTTATAATTTATACAACAACAGCAGAACAACCCGTCTATCAATTTTTAAAATATGGATTTGAAAATAATCTTAAAAAAACAGCAATTGCTTCATTATTCAAAGAATATGAAAAATCTGAAGATGAAGAAGAAATAAGTTCGTGGTGTGAAGAAGCAGCAAAAAATAATCAGTTAGTAGAATCTAATAAAAATAACCATATAAAGATACAATTAATAGATGATAGTGGTAATATGCAAGATCCTAGTAAACTAGATAAAACAATGAAACATTGTGTAATTTTTGATGATTGTGTTAATGATAGAAATCAGTCAGTTCAGAGAAATTATTTCACAAGAGGTAGACATAATAACTGTAGTGTATTTTATTTAACACAAAGTATGTATTCATTAGACGGAAGTGTTATTAGAAAGAATGCAAATATATTTATACTATTTGAAATAAATGCAAGAAACTTAAGTGATTTGTTAAGAGATTTATGTGTAAGAAATAAAGATGAATTTAAACAATCGTGTAATAATGCTTGGTCAAAAGATTATGGCTTCATTACAATTAATATTGATAAAAAAATTCATGATAGAGTTATAGAAAATATTTTCGAGGAGTGATCGAACGGAGTGACCGAACGGAGTGACCGAATAATTTTTTCTTATAAATTTTTTTGTTAATAAAAATAAAAAAAAATATGTTGAATGATTATAAGATAGAGCATGTACCAGTTTTAAAAGATTATCGTCATCCTACAAATCCTGTAAATTCGAAGAAAGAAGTTAGATTTTATTATCATCATAAATACGTTGCGCTCGTTACAGATTATAAAACAAAACATGGTATTAAACCGTGTGTTAAAACAAAAGACTTTCCACTTTGTTTAAGAAGTTTCCGAGTATTTTTGGCGTATAATAATTTATGGTGGTTGGTTAAGAAAGAACATTTAACAACACATGAATTAGAAACATTACATCAATTACATATTCCTGTGTATATGTAAAAACGGAACCGAGGTTCTATGTAAAAATTCATTTTTTCTTTTAAAAAATATGAATCGTGAAATGTCTCTCGGACAAACGTCTAGGATTGATGAATTAATCAAGAAACAAACTGCTGAGTTTGATGCGCAAATTAAACATAGTAAACGTAGTAAACGTATTAAAAAACAGAAACGTACTAGGCGTAGTATTAGACGTAATACTAAAAAACAGAAACGTGGAACAAAAGAAATATTAGAAACTCCTATTAGTGATATCTTTTTTGATGATAGAATTAAGGATGAACTTGGTGATGATTTATGTAATTTATTTAATCCAAATGAAATTAAATATGAAAATGTATCTTTTATTAATGTAGTAAATGATATGCGGAAACTTTTAGCAAATGGTAAAATTATTAATTTACTTGGAAAAGTTGTTAAAGATCAGGAAAATATAATTCAAAATTTTTACGTAACCTTCTATAATAAAAAATCATTTGAAACATGGTTTTCGAATCTGGATGAGAAATCCGATGCTAACGAATGGATTTTTACAGGTAATATTAAATATGAAGATTTTGGAATGAAGTTAGTACAAAGATCGCATAGAGGGGCAGGGATTAATATGAAATATAGAATCAAAGAATATTTCGGTGAATATTGTTATATTCCTTCTGAAGATTTTTGTTTTATTAAATGTTATAATGTGTTACGAGGTTTTAATGAAGAACAAGGAGAAATGATGAAAGAAATGTTTAATAATTTTTTATATAAAGAGAAAGCCACATCTAGAACAGGAGTAATGTCAAACTGCAAATTTTCTCAATTCAATAAATATTTTGGAGAATGTGTTCAATATTATAGTCCTGCCAATCGTCATTTAAATCCTAGAGGAATTGAAACGTTTCATAATTATGTTTATTACAATTATTTTCACGCAGGTTCAACAATTGGTCACTATTGTTTAATTAATAAATCTCATAAATTAAAAGCTATTAGAGAAATTGAAAATAATTTCAAACCCATATATAAAACAGTTACTGATGAAAATCTAACAACGCGTCCATATAAAATCATAACAAAGAAAAAAATTGACTATGCTTCAACATATATTTGGGATCTCGAAACTTTTCCTGATCCTAACTGTTCAACAGCTCATCCTATTCCTTACGCTGTAGGAGCTATTAATTTTAATAAATTTATATGTTGCTTACCGAAACAAAGATTGAAAGAATTAGAAACACGTTTGTTAAGTGATATGATTAAAATTAAACGATCAAAAGATGAAGATGAAATTAAAAAACTTAAAAAACAGATTAATGAGTATAATAATTTAACTGAATTAGAATTTAATAAACTTCAAAATTGTGTGAAAATATTTACGAGAACTGAGGATGATGAATGTTCGATCGGGGGAAACCCAGAGGACGTATGTCCGATCCATCAATTTTTTAAAACTCTTGGAAAATTTAATTATTCGAGAGTAACTTTAATAGCTCACAATTCATCAGGTTTTGATTCCTATTTTCCGATAAAAGCTAATTTTAAATTATCTAAACCGCCTCTTAAAACTTCAAGAGGAATATTGACTGCTTCATTACAAAATCCTTATACAACTGAATGTGTTAGTAGATATATTCAAAAATCTCTTAGATTTAAAAACAATATGAAAAAAGATTCACTTTCAGGTAAATTAGCACTTCAAACTATTATAATGAAATGTAGTTATCAACATGTAAAAACAAGTCTTTCTAAGTGGTGTGAGAATTTTAAAATTCCTACGAATGTGTGTAAATTAAATTATGAAATTGGGGGCATAACACATGAAAATTATAAAGAAAAAGAAAATGAATGGAGACCATATTTAGTGAACGATATTCTTTCTTTAGCTTTTTGTATCTACAAATATAATAATGTTATGCAGGATTTAGTTGGTGAAGATATAACCACTAATTTGACATCCTCTGCTTTAACATTTAACGGTTGGATGAAAAGCGTACAAAATGACAATATAAATATTCATTCACATATAGATTTATGGGCTAGAAATTATATTAGAAAATCTGTTAAAGGTGGAAGAGTTTCAGCAAATATAAGAAAATACATATCGCCATTTTGTAGCATCTTGTTACCAATATTAAAACAGTATTTACCTGGTCGCTGCGCTGGGGGGACTTTGTCCCTTGGTCGCTACGCTGGTGGGGCTTTGTCCCCTGGAAATAATTTAATAGATTTAATGAAACAGTATCGAGATTTAGGAGATAAAACTGAAATTTGTAAGAAAATTTCAAATCAACTACTTGAACAAAAAAATGAATTTCTAATGGCTTTTGATGCAACATCTTTATATCCATCAGCTATGTATGATGAAAATTCAGAATACTCTAAAGCTGAATCAGCTAGAAAATTTCGTCAAGAAGAAGAGCGGGAAATAGTATATAAATTTAATAATCAAACATTTAGACCTAAAACTGGAATATTCTCTGTTGTGTTTCAATATCCGAATGATATGTTTTTCCAACCAGTTCCTATAAAAGATAAAGTTAAAAATCAAAATAATAATTCTCATGTAAAAGTAATCAGGTTTAGAAATGGTATATGTTATGATGTATTAACTTCTGTTGACATACAAGAAATTGTTAGATGTGGGGGAAAAATCTTACATATTACTGATGGTATAATTTATGAAAAAAATTATCAAGTTTCACCATTTCGAAATTATATTGAAAAACTTTTTAATTTGAGGAAAAGATATAAAACAGAAGGAAATACTGTAGGTGATGAGTTAATTAAATTATTGATGAATTCGCTATATGGCAAAACTGTGCAAAAAGATATAACCACTAAATATCATTTATGGAATGAGAATACATTGAGAAAAAATTTCACTCAAGAAGTAAAAGATTATGAAAAATTAAATGATGAACAATATTTAGCGAAAGTAGAAATGGAAGATGATGAATTTCTCAAAACTAATATTGTAAAAGATGGGAAGACGTCATTCATGCCATCACACTTAGGTTCTTTCATTCTTTCTCACTCTAGAAGAATCATGAATAACTTTATTTTAGAAATTAATGGTTTCAAAGAAAAATACATTCATTATACAGATACTGATTCAATATATATTTCCAATGAGCTCTTTAATAAATTAGACGCTGCTGGATATGTTGGAGGAGAATTGTGTCAAGGGAAAAATGATTATGGAAATGGTGGAATTATTTTTGCAATGTTTATTGCACCTAAAGTAAAATACTGTATTACTGTAGATGAGCAAGGGAGACTTAGTGAAAAGAAAACATTCAAAGGTTATTCACAAAATAAAGTAAAAGTAGAAGATTTTCTAAAATTATATTCGGGGAAAACATTATCGACTACAGTTAATAAACCATGGAAAAGATCTTTAGAAACTGGAATTAGTATTCCTGATAAAAATAATAATACTGAAGAAAAAAAATTTTCTGGTCAAATAAATATTCTTAAACGTCAAGCACCTGATGAAAATGAAATTATGTTACCTTATAACGGAGAAGATATTCAAGCTGAAATATTTCAAACAATCATCTGTGAGAGTAATTTAAGTGATGATGATGACACGTGGGAATAATAATTTTTTTATTACATCTAAAAACTTATTACATCTAAAAATTCATTACATCTAAAAACTTATAACATCTAAAAACTTATTACATCTAAAAATTTTATTACATATGAAAATATATTTATCGAATATTTTGGTATTTTCTATTAAGTTTTATCATATTAAGTTTCATCATATAATGTTTTATCAAAAGATAATTTAAATTTTTTTTCACTAACGATTGATTCTTCATCATCATCATAAATTGATTCTTCATCATCATCATAAATTGTTTCTTCATCATCATAAATTACACTTTTTGGTATAGGATGCCCTTCCATGATAGGATACCATTCTCTTATTGGAATATCTAATTCTAAATTACATTTTTTATCTGATAATAATATAATAGAGAAAAATATTGGTCTTTGATCTCTTTTGGAAAATTTAATAACACCACCATAATCTGAATCACTTTTAGTTTTTATTAAAGATGATAAAATTTTAAATTGATTAGATGTAAATCCTAATTTAAATTTTGTAGACCCGACACATAGTTGTCTAACAGTATCTTCAACTATGCCATCATTATTATTTTCAATTGTAAGAAAATGAAATTTAGATAAATTTTTATAATTACTAATATTTTTATAATCTTTTTTACCATTTACACCTTTTTCAGATGTTACAGAATCATCATTATTATCATAAAATTCTTTAAGATCGGGCAAAGCCCTAGAACCTTCGGTTCGTTTATTATGATTATGATTATGATTATGATTATGGTCATTGTTAATAGTATAAGGTGTAGTCCACATATAAATTTTCTCTTGTTGAGCTAAACCATTTATATAAGATTTTAATAAATTAATATTTAAGTTGGAATATAATCCTATATACGTATCATCATCATATCTTTGCGGCATTTCTAATGTTTCTTGTTTATAAATTGTGTCTCTATAATAAACTTGACATAATAATTCTTCATTATGTTTTTTACTCTCTATGTGAATGTTATATTGATTTTGATCGTCAACAAATAATCTAATTTTTTCTTTCGAAAAAGATTTTAATTTTTTAACTAATTCTTTAATATTGATATAATTAATAATTTTAGTTTCTATCCAATCAGTATTACTAATTGGTAACACTGCTCTAATAAATCCATAAACATTATTATGACCTATTATAACCATATTTTCTTTATTTAATTCCACATAAGCTACATCATTATATTTACTAACAATCTCCATAAATTTAATAAATGGATCTCCTGGAAACAAACAATAATTAGTTTCTATAGAAGGTAAACCTTTTGTTTGTTCTCTAAATATTTCGGTTTGTAATTGAAATAAAATATTAACATCTATACATGGATTATTATTATTATCAAAACATTTATTTTCAAATCCCGTTGATCTCGTCGAATAAGAAGAACAGGATGATGCGGGCGAATATAATTTTTTTAAATTTGGATTTTCCATTTTTTTATTTTTATTAGAAAAAATTTTATTTTTTATTTTTATTAGAAAAAAATTTTTTTTTATTAGAAAAAATCTTATTTTTTTATTGTTATTAGAAAAAAATTTTATTTTTTTATTGTTTTAAAAATGATGTTACCAAATGTTGGTGGAGGTGCATATATGCCGAATAATCGTGAATTAGAAATAGAGATAGAAAATTATATCATGAAAACTGGAGACGTTTTATCTGGTCCATTGCATCTTTCTATTCTTCCGCAACAAAATACAGAGTTAACAAATAAACAATATGTTGATACACAAATCAATGATTTAAAAGAAAAATATATAAACGATGTTTTGGTTCCACTGATGAACGAATTAAAGTTGCTTAAACTTAATGACAAATCATTAAACGAAAAATTATTAAAACTTGATAAAAAGGATAGAGAGCTAGAAGCAGATATAGCAAAACTTTTTAAAAAGATTTCTGAACAATCAAAAATTTTAATATTACTTTCTTTAAATTTAAAATCTGCTGTAATTAAAAATAAACATCAGATAAAAATGTTAAAAGAACAATTAGAAGATGAAATAGAAAAACTACCTGAAAGAATTAAAAAAAATTTAAAGCAGTTACAAACTACATTCCAAAAAAGTGTTGATGAATTGAGTTCTAAAATTACTCAACAAATGAAAAAGATGAATAGAATAATAAATGAAGTAAACTCACTTAATGAAAAAGTTGATAAAATGAAAAATCTGAAAATCAATTTAGAAAATGAATTAAAGAAAAATTTACAAGAAAACTCTAAAGAAAATAAAGAACAGTTAGATTCTGTTAAAAGACAATTAGATGTTCTTAAAATTAAGTTAAATGCTCTTAAAACGGCATTGAAGATTAATCAGCAGAAAATGCAAGTTAATAGAAAAGAAATTAAAGTACATCACACGCTGCTTGACGCAATAGATAAAGTTCAACAGTCAATTAATAAAGTTATCTCGAAGTTGTTGTCCATTCACAAACGTAAATCTTAACACGTAGATATTTTTCCCAAAAGTCAAATTTAATCCTAAAAAATGCCTATAATTTATAAACACAATCTTAAACATTTTGCATCAAATAATAAAATTGCTCATGAACCATCTCAGAAACCTGTGTACCATTATGATAGTGTAGAAACTGTCGGAACACAAAAGTTCCTAGGCACCGCAGGTGCCGTCCAAAAAGAAGGAGATGGCATCTTTTCTGGTATTGGTAGTATCGTTAACTTAATTAAAAATAATAAAGATTTGATTACATCTGCTGCAAAAGGAGCAGCTGCTATAGGTAGTACAGCTAGTGCAATATCAAATGCTGTCAAGTCTCAAAACGAATTAAAACAACTAGAAGCTATTCGTAAACTTAGGAATGATTCTGAAGAACTAAAAAATTTAAAAAAACTTTCAGAGGAAACAAAAAACAAAATTGCTAACATAGCTGTTGGGGAAACCTTGAGGAGCGGAGCTCCGTCTAATAGTAAACATAATGAAAATAAAAATAATAAAAAAACAATTGAAGAAATAAGAGGAAATGGCGTGAGTAGCAACCTTCGGTTTAACCAGCAAAGCTGTAGCGGAGCTGGTCTAGCAAAATTCTAAAATTATATTTTAGTAAAATTTTTTAGTAATTTTTTTAGTAAAATTTTTTTCTGTCTGTGAGAAAAACAAAAAGTCAAATTATTTTTTATAAAAATGTCTTCGCTTATCGAAAATAAATTTAGATTAGACGATCCTCCGTTCGTCAGTTATAATCAAAAAAAGAATGACTATATAAGAATTGCTATGAATCCCGGATCTTCCAGTAGAGTAAATACTGGAGGAGATTTAATCTTTGAAGTTGATAATCAGCAGAGTTATTTATATTTACCTGATTCATTTTTACACTGTGAATATTCTTTATATAGTGATGCTAATTTTACAACACCATTACCAGATACCGATAATATTGCACTAGAGAATAATTTCTTTCCAAGATTATTTACACAAATGCGTTTAGATGTTGCAACTCAAAATATAGAAACAATAAGTGATTCTCCAGGTGTAATTGATACAATGCTTAGATTTGTAACAATTGGTGAAAATAATAAAAAGTATGAAATCGAAGGTTGGTTTCCTGATACTAATGATGGTATAATTGTTGATGATTTAACTCACGCTGGAACAGATGCAGCAGGAATTGCGAAAGATGTAGAAAATATTGCAAAACATTTAAATAAAACAAATAATGAAGCATATAAAGAAAGACGTGAATTTAACAAGAAAAGTAAACAGACAGTTAATTGGTCATTGTCTCCATTATTCGGATATTTAGATTATGATAAAATATCATATCAATTAAAATTTAAATTAATAATTCATCGTACAGCAAATAATGAATTAATCTTTTTTGGTAAGACTGGGAAAAAAGCATATTTAAAAATTGATAGACTTGAATGGTGGATTAAGCATATTACTCCTAGTTTAGAGGTTGAAACAGCTATTGCAAAAAGATTAAATACTAACAAACCAATTCCAGTACATTTTCTAAAGCGTACTGCTAGTTCAGTAACTTTTTCCGAACAAAGATTTAACTGGCATTTTACTAGAACTGCGAATACTCCAAGATATTTATTACTAACATTTCAAAGAAATAATTCTCCAAGTTTTGATAAGAACAATAATATTTTTCATATTAATACAATTCGAAGTTTACAAGTTTCATTAAATCAAACCCGATATCCAATTGATCCATTAAGATTCGATGATACCAATAATCAATTTATGGAAGGATATGATTGTTATCGAAATCTTTGTACAGAATTTGGAGTTGAACCACAATTAACTCCTGGAGATTGGAGACATTTATATCCAATTTTCTGTTTCGATTTAAGTGCACAATCTGAAGATATTATTAAAAATGGTTGTGATGTAACAATTAATATTGAAAAGAAAGATTCCACAACTTCATTGATGGCTTATGGTTTATTGCTAGAAGATGTAAAATATTCTATTGAAATTCTTAATGGAAAGATGACTAGGATAGGCTAAAGCCAGAGGAGCTTCGCTCCGATAAGTTAATTAAAATTTTTTCATAACTAGAATAGATTAAAAATTCTTAACTTAAAAATTTTTCATAACTAGAATAGATTAAAAATTTTGGTAACTTAAAATTTTTGGTAACTAGAATAGATCAAAATTTTTTGGTAACTTGAAATTTTTTCATAACTAGAATAGATTTAAATTTTTGATAACTTAAAATTTTTTTTATTAAAAATGTCGCAAGCGAAAAGTAATATTAATAATAAAACTGTTGAATTAAAATTACGTAATATTGTTGACAAAAATACCCCTAAAACTATTACGATTAATAAAAAAAAGTATTACATAAGTAAACCAATGATAGAGAATATTCAATTACAAGAAGAAAAGAATGGCGGGATTCTCCCATTAATTCCACTAATAATAGGAGGCATAGCTGCAGCAGGAAGTGTTGCAGGTGGGACAGCTGGTATTGTCCAAGCAGTAAATAAAAATAAATCAGAGAAGGCAGCATTAGAAGAACAAAAACGTCATAACAGAGAGTTAGAGAAAGTTGCTAGGGGTGACGGAATAGTAGATAATTTTATTAGTAAATTAAAATTAGTTGATGAAGGAAAACGAGTTCTTAAAAATATTCTCCACAATGTTGATGATTTAATTGAAATTAAAGAAACTAAGGATGGTTCTGGAATATATCTAAGTCCTAGTATGATTCGGTAATAACCTCAGGACCTTTGGTCCATAAGGTAAAACATTTATTTTATCTTTTTAATTTTTTTTATCTTTTAAAATGAATTCTACAAATTCCGAAAATTTAACTAAATTAAAAATTTCTAATTTAGATTTATTGAATTATCTATTAAGCAAAAATAAAAACTCAAATTGTCAGCATATTGGAGGTGACAAGAACAAAGTTCCATACCACTTCGGTGGTGATATACAAAAAACATTAGAAAACTTTCCTGGATTTATTTGGAGTAAATATTCGAAAGAAAAACATCTTCCTGGTCATTCATATACCGGTCCAGGAACTCGATTAGATATAAGACTAGATGAGAATAATAATCCGAAACCAGGTGAAGAACCAATAAATAGAGTAGATGCCGCCGCTTACAGGCATGATTTAGCTTATCGAAATCATGATCTAAGTTCTCGACATGCAGCTGATAAGAAGATGATTCAAGAATTAGATAGTATTCAGAATCCTACATTTAGAGAAAAAATTGAAAGAATGTTTGTTAAGAAAGCTTTACAAGCTAAAATATTATTCGGCCAGGGTTTAAATGAAACTAATAACTCTGAGAGCAACGCTCGAACTAATAACTCTGAGAGCAACGCTCGAACTAATAACTCTGAGAGCAACGCTCGAACCTACGCGTCCGAAATTCATAAAGAATATAGAAAGCCTAAATATTTATTGAAAGTAAAAGTATTTAATAAAGATGATATTTGGAGTGCTGATCTTATTCATATGCCGAATGAAAGGGACTACAAATACGCATTGACCGTTATAGATTTATATACACGATACGCTTGGGTAAAGCCTTTAAAAAATAAAAGTGGTCTATCAGTTAAATATGCGTTTGAAGAAATCTTTAAAGAAAGTAATAGAAAGCCAAAAAAATTGTTTGTTGATAAAGGGTCGGAATTTTATAACAGAAACGTTCAGCCACTATTTGAAACAGACGAAAGCGCAGGAAAAGCTGTAGTGATAGAAAGATTCAATCGGACGTTAAAAAATAAATTATTCAAGAAATTTACTGAGCAAAGAAATCAGAAATGGTTGAAGATATTACCAGGAATTGTAGAAGAGTACAATAATAAAGTTCATTCTGGTATTGAAGAAACTCCAAAGAATGCTTCTAACGACCCTGATTTGATACGAAAGAAAATATTCGAGAATAATTATTCGAATGAGAGTAATCCGAATTTGCAAAAACTTAAGCCGAAATTTAAAATTGGAGATAGAGTTAGAATATTTAAATATAAGAACAAATTTGAAAAGGGCTTCGTCGGATACTGGACGAAAGAGATATTTGAAATTTGTAAAATAAATCAAACTTATCCGTTTACTTATGAAATTAAAGATTTAGATAATGAGGATATCAGAGGCCGTTTTTATCAAAATGAATTACAGAAAACAGAGCTTTAACCTCTAGGTGGCGCTTTAGCTAGCTTCGCTTGAGTTATAGATTGTTTAACTCTAACATAATATCTAGAAATGGTACTCCTTCCTGTAATTTAAATAAAACATAAAGACATAATTGTCCACAATAAGTTGTTCCCGGTTTTTGAATTTGAAATGTATTATAAGTTCCATTTTCAAGTAATTTTTTAACTTCGTTTGTAGGTGGAAGCCCGTATGAGTCAAAATAATAATTATCTCCGTTTTTACTAAAGATACCTGCTGACCAATGTACGCCGTTTTGGTCTGACGTATGGAGATTCGTTATGAAATTTACAGTTATTGATGGAACTTTGTTCCGGGAACTGAAGGTTCCTGTTGGTCTATTTTTTAGGAATTGTAATTCGTTTCTCATTAGAACATGAAAATTCTTTATTCCTAATTCATTTGCGATTTTCTTTAGGTCGAAATTTGTCGTAGTTTGTGTTCCATATAATTTCAAAAACTCATTTATGTTGCTCATTTTATAATAAAAAAATTTCTTAAGGGACCCCTAGAAGTCAGAAGGAGGGGGGGTATTGATTTAAAACTGTTCTCTAATGATGTCTTTCCTTACTACTTAGTCAGAAGGGGGTATTGATTTAAAACATTTTTATAATGATGACTTTCCTTACTACTGGGGGGGGGGTATTGATTTAAAACTGGTCTCTAATGATGTCTTTCTTTACTACTTAGTCAGAAGGGAGGGGGTATTGATTTAAAACTGTTCCACAATGATGACTTTCCTTGCTACTTAGTCAGAAGGGAGGGGGTATTGATTTAAAACTGTTCTCTAATGATGTCTTTCCTTACTACTTAGACAGAAGGGAGGGGGTATTGATTTAAAACTGTTCCACAATGATGTCTTTCCTTGCTACTTATTCGATTTTGAAATGATTTAATTTAATCTAAATTAAAACGTTACATTGTTCCATTTTATTCTTATGAACTCTTGTTAAGAGAATATTGATTGTTTTATCTGTATTAAGACATTAGCAACATCTGTTACCAAATTTCTCAACATGAACAGCTGCTACCAGTTTAAGCTATTCAGTATGAGAGAATTCTTTGTGACCCGCATAACTCATGACTTTTCACTTGAACAGCTGCTGCCATTATTCCACGTATTACTGCGTGTATTCATTCTGCGAGCGTTCTACGAGACTGTGACTGCTTACGAATCATCTGTGACCTTTATCTATTTTGGTCAATTTCATCAGCGACTTTCAACAATTTTATTTTTTATCATAATTAATTCACTACGTTTTAACGAAAATGGCACGTTCAAGCATCGCCTTTGCCGATTTGAAAAGAAAAATTTCAGACACTATTGTGAACGAAGATCAACGGAAGAAGTGTATTGAGATGCTAACAGAATTTCAGGAGAAATATCTTAAACCAAGGGAGGAAGAAGACATCCACGCATCAAAAACATTCAGAGAATTTTTAGTGATAAATCGATTTGAAGACACATTGCAAGATAACGCCATCAATATCAGTTCAAACTATAATTTTGAAGAAGAAATTCAAAGAGACATCTTGGCATCAGAGCTAACTAATTATTTAGCACATTTAAGAAGAGAAGAAGACATTTCGGTGAACAATACTGTGAAGTTATCGTTGTTAAAAGGAAGAGCTTTGACTGTAATCCGGGGAAGTGGCCATGTTTGCAAACAATTAGGTTATTCGAGAGGCTATAGCATCTTTTTAAGAAAATTTTATAAACTATATTTACGATTTCCGTTTATTAAGACCTCGACGGAATCTATATCATTTTTCAAAAGGAACTTCGCTATTATTGACTCGTATCTTCGCCATGGAAGACAGCGCCCAACCCTTGATCAAATTTTAAACTCAATCAATTGAAACGGTAAGCTACTCCCAATAGATAATAGTACTATGAGCCTTACCTTATTTTACTCATACAGAAACAATTGTATCATGGCATAATACATTTTCTAGTCAACATATTTTATTCGTTGTAAACCATGCTACTTGTCCTCATTGGTTTTATAGTTCTATGAGCCTTAGCTTATTTTACTCATACAGAAACAATTGTATCATGGCATAATACATTTTAGTAACATATATTTTATTCATTGTAAACCATGCTACTTGTCCTCATTGGTTTTATAGTTCTATGAGCCTTAGCTTATTTTACTCATACAGAAACAATTGTATCATGGCATAATACATTTTAGTAACATATATTTTATTCATTGTAAACCATGCTACTTGTACATAGTACTTGTCTGTGATGTGAATAAAATATTTCAAAGATGGAAATGTGTTTTCATTTTGTATCGAGTTAAAGCAGTAGCAACTACTGGAATTGTAAGAACGCCAGATGAAATGACAATTGTTAAAGCATTAGACCATCTCTTTCTTAACTTTTTATAATGCTCTAATCTTAATAATAATTGAGATTCCTTATCTTTCATATAACGTACTCTATCTTTGTGTTTTTCTTTGTTCATTTTTTCAATGTTAATCTTTTCAATGTCCATTAAAGTAGAACTACGTTCATATGATAACGAAGGATATATTCTTGCGGTTTCTTCCACTTTTGTTTCATCCACTTTTGTTTCTTCCATTTTTAAAGAAATGTTTTTAACGGGCGAAGCCCTGAACCTTCGGTTCGCAAGTCACATGATATATTTTAAAAACCTGAAAAATGGATAAAATTCATGAATTTGAAATTCTCAACTTTTATGATTTTCGGTGTCCGGTTTTACATGACCTGGAACGGTCATGATTTAAGCAATGAAAAATGTCATAATCACAAATTTGAGATTCTCAACTTTTATGATTTTTTCGGTGTCCTGGAACGGTCATGATTTAAGCGAGGGTGAAAATCGAACCGAAGGTTCTAGGGCTTCGCCCGATTGTAATTCTCAAATTTTGAGATTTTGAAAAATTTGAAAAATTGGGTATTTTTAAAAACGCTTAAATTTTCGCCCTTCGGCCTTCAGCCACGTGAAATTTGAAGTCTACCTAAATTTTTGAAATTTTTTAAAATTTTGATTTTTTTGAAAAAACCCGCAAAAGTGTGACATCCGGCGCAAGCGAAGCGAAGCAAAGCGAAGCGAAGCGTCGCGCCGGATGTCACACTATAAACTACTACGGCCTTATAGCTCAAATAAGGTGTTAAGCGGGGATTTTCGCGATTGACCATAAATTAACCATTAACGTAAATGGGCATTTGCTTTATTTCATAGCAAATGAACATGATGCTTTGTTTGTTAGCTTTCATTTTTTATTAGTTTTATTTTCCTTTTTAAATTCAAGCATTTGACGTCGTTCCTATTCTATGGAACAATCTTCTAAGAGAATCGGCAACCTTAAAAGTCGCTTTAATGTGAAATAGAGCACCTTGACTGACGACGAAATGTTTCTAAAAAGCTTATGGCATCTTATGCTTGTATCATGCTACTCATTTTTACCAGCAGTAACTTAATTTCGTGGTAGAATTCTGAACTTTCTCATCCGCCAAGTTAGCATGTCATGATGGAGGTTCATGCATCTCATGCACAGGTTCATCTCACCGATCTGCGTTATCAACAGGTCTAAATCAAACCCATCCACTAGGATCCTAACCAGGATTTAAAAACCATAGCTCGCTAAGTATTTTATGAGCATGTATAGCGGTTTTGAAATAGCTTGCCTAAAGGTATGAAAATGCTTGAAAAAGCAGTTTGATTAGCACAAGTCTCAAACAAATTATATATAGTTAAAATTATAAAAAATTATGACTGTAGTTGTTAAAAGCTCATGCTTGAAAACACGAAATGTCATCTTTAGGAAAAGGAATCATTCATTATCTTTATGAAACTATGCACAAAACGCAGACAAAACCACATTTAAAGCCCATGATTTAAACGCAGATTTAGAACGTTTTTGTAACTGCCTTTTCTTACCTGTTGACAACACGTAGGGCCTATAGTTTTTCAAAGTTTTTTGTAGTTTCTTCGTCGAAGAAAAATACAGATTATTTTCCATTATGAATTCATAGTGGAAAATAGTCTGCATTTCTCTTCGACCAGTACGTCAGACGCGTTTAGGGCGCTTGCAGGAGGGTTATCTTGGAATGTCTTCTGTTCACTAGTGTTGTGAATGGTAATAATTCCCGCTAACATAATGGTAATCATTACCGGTGATAGTTACCCAAACCAATCATTGCCGGTGATGTTGCATCACTACTGTCAACACATTGTAGCAGCACTTTCTGTTTTAGCTTCCATAAACCGGCCGCTGCGGCTAATTGTAGACCCTGTTGCAATCTGATTGTCTCTTCGAAACATCATTCTTGCCAATTGATTTGCGTCTTTACAGCGTTGATTGTTGTATCATATTATGGTTGACAATCATGTGGAATAGGAGAGGCAATTGACAGAGATAATAGCGCTTATTACTCCTACACTTACTTTTACTTAGCCTCTTGAAATAGCAAGAGATAAAGAAAATAACGGAGAAATGCCTTTCATGTGTCTGCATTTTACTTGTTTTTTTGGACGCCGGCCCGGCACCGGAAAGGATTTCATTTTAATGTTGCTGGACCCATTTACACGCGTCCGTCCGGTGCTTGTTGATAACAGGAATGTAATTTTTGTACATAAATGTCGAAAAGTGCTCTGTAGATTTCCGTACTCACAACATGGCCACCGGTGATTAGAATTTGAAATTGATCGATAAGGCTTATACCAGGAACCCTACTAAACTGCGCTGCTCTTGAGCCGCCCGTGGTAAAGAGTCAGAGCCGGAACCATGGTAGCTGTGCCATGGCTCCGAAAGCCTGGTCACTCATTCATGACCTTGTCGATATTTATTCTTTTATATTAAAGAATTCATTTTACTTAGCTACTTTTTTTCAAACTATTAAAGCTTACTACTATAATCAATGCATGAAGTAGTACCTGTATGCTTTATAAAGTAAATTGTGTTCAAAAAATCTTGCATTGACGGAGAGATCACTCGTATATTCATGCGTTTGTTTTAATGAATTCAATCTCGATCTAGCCTCTGAATCTCGAGATCTTGAGTTCAACATTTTCTAAATGCCGAGATCTCGATATCATGAATTCGAGAGTAGGCCTTTATCAGAAAATGAAATTAATTACATGCAATTACCTATTACTGCACACTGCTCAGTAGTCTAATGTTTAGCTTGCCAAAGAATGTGCGGAGATTGATGCATTCGATCCACAGCGGAAAGCTAGGACATTGCTTGACAAGAACAAGCAGCAACATCAAGAAAATTTGAGTCGAGAGTAGCTAACATGCGTAATGAATCAGGAGAATTAGTATCGGGGCATGAAGCACTCTCACGCTGGAGAGAATATAGCGAAAATCTCTACAAAAGGCACAACGACGAGATAAAGAACCGATCGCAGATAAAGAACCAGCGCCATTGTTTGAGGAAGTTGAATAGGTTGTCCAACAGCTCAAAAACGAAAATCTGCAGGAATTGACTTGATAGCAGCTGAACTCATCAAGCAAGTCGGATCGGCAGGAATAAGAGCGTTGCATTTATTGATCTGTAAGATTTGAGAAACATGCGAATGGTCAAGAGATTGGAAAACGTTTGAGTCTATTCCCCGTTTTAAGACAGGATCACGACTTGATTGTACAAATTATCCTGCGATTACGCTAATTTGTCATTGTAGCAAAGTCCTCCTCATGGTTTTGCTGAAGTGAATGATAACGAAGTTAAAGGAGGAGACTAGGGATTAACAGGTAGCTTATGAGAAAGGTAGAGGTTACACTGATCATCTGTAACCATCCAAATAATGATTGAAAGACTAGCAGTTGTTGATCAAAAAGCCTGCTTTCTATTGATGATGAAGCAAGGCGTTTGATTCTCCTAGCCACATACAGTTATTTCAAGTCATGACGGAAATGGGGTTTCCACGACACGAAGTCGAACTTCTACAAGAACTCTACACAGACCACGGAGCCGTTCTCAGGTAGGAAAATGCTCGAACAGGACAATTAGCATTTAAAAGGGACGTTCGCACAGGATGCATTATATCTCCAAGATCGTTCACGCTATACACAGAACAGCCGAAATGTGGGTCTAGAGAAGAATGCTGAAGTTCAGTTGGTGGGACAGACGTACCAACGTCAGTGTGTTGCAAGAAATGAGTACGTAGCTTCAGGTTTGGGAGATAGTGAAAGGAAGGAAGCTGGTACTCTTCGGAGATGCATGCAGACACAAGGAGTTTGATGTGATAGTATGCATTCATCCGGGAAGCCGAAGAAGAGGCAGGCCTCGCAGACAATATGATGACAATATGAGAATAGACAAATGCAATATTGAGAATGGGTGTGAAGAAGATGGAGAATCGACATCAGTAGAGAACCCTGGCTACGTGGACGGACGGAGGACGGCTAGCTTAGATCCGAAGATGCTGAAATAGAATGGAGTCTAATTCTAGGCATAATTAAAATTACTTAGTCTTATTTGTAATTGAAATTACAATTACAGTACAAATATAGAATACATTTATTAATGCGACTTAGTGCAGGTACAGAACAATATCCTCACAGCTGAGAATTCCTTTCTGTCGCAGCGAATTCACCCAGACTCCCAGGCAAGTATTGCAAGGGCTATCGGAGTGCCAACGTCGTTCGTATCGGTATTTAGTTACAATATCCTTTCCTGCAAAAAGCAGGGACATTCTGAATGGTACCACCACAGAATTAGATTCATCTGCGCGCGTGTCTTCGGTTTCCGAAACAGCTAAACAAAATATTTAATTCTGTGGGTCCCACTCTTCGATTTAACGATTGACAGTCAAGTAGGATGACCACGTAAAAACGTTTAATTAAGAGCGCATAATCGACACTAGAATATGATTACTTACAAATCCAATGCATCACAAGGACTTATGAAGCCTCTTGTCTGACAGTAGCCGATTTAATTTCGTAATTCCGTCTCTATGCATAATTGCAGAAATTTTCTTTTGCGATGAATCAGAATGAATGACCCTCTTCCACGTAAATGCGATAAAAATTAAGTTTCCCAAAATTTTGTCCTTCATTCCCTCAAGTGAAAGGAATTCTGTTAATCTAAATTCTAAATATTCAACTAGATCAAGTACAAGGTAAGGAGATGAATTAAATTGCCAAATTCATGATAAAAACTGGGTGTAATATCAAATGGAAAGTAAACAGAATCCGCGACTTTAGCAGTGATGTCAAAACAGGCTGAATGAAGTACAGTAGTTGAGAAATCGAAGCAATTACGCTACTAATCTCTTGATGAAATATATCTCATTCCGTATACTTCGATAACCTATGAGCATGCCACGCACCTTGTACACCGGGTGAGCCTATTGCATATACAAGTAAGCTCAAATTATAGATGTGGATTAGTTTGGTTTTCACCAATCATAGCAAGTTATGAGAAATTTAAATTTAAACTAATTCAGAAGGGCAATAAATTAAATTCATAAAAACAGCTTTATAATTCATATGCCCGACACTCTTCAGCTAAATTATGTTGCATGTAGAGTTTGCGACATGAAACTATGATTGATCTTTCCTTCGTTGATTAATTGAAACTTATAATTCTGAAACAGTGAAAAACTCCTTTAGTGCATAATGGATGTACATTTAGTAATTCCGTTCCATGAAGAGCCTCTTGCAACACGAAAGATAATCTTTTTCATTGAAAATTTAGGGATCTAAAACGGAATCAACGTGCACGCTTGTACATAAGACAATGACATTCCGTCAACATTTGACATCTACAGCTTAATCCAAATATTATTCGTGATCTCTCCGGACCGACTCGTCCGAAAGGCACATTCCGCCGCACAAAAGATGATGAAATTCATTTCAAATTCACGATTTCTGTGTTCAGTATGAAAGTGGGTTGGAAGAGGTCGGTATTCCTCAGTCCACTCCAAGAAACACAATATTTTGTACACCTTTCACGCAAATGTTTCTTGTCAACATTGGTCACCAAGCACGCTTTCGCTCTCAGTTTGCTCATCCGACGAACTGCTTTCTGAAAGGGAGCACATACGCAAATCATTTAATTTCAATGGCTACACTGTTGCTGAGATAGATTGGTTGAAGTGAACCGGGATGCTCTTCAGCTACTGACGACTCAGAACACGGAGAGTGTCTTTGCCATATTTCGCTAAAGTGTGAGACAAAGTGGCTTTGGTGCTTCGCAGATCTGGTCTCAAAGTGTCGACGGCTCCTCGTGACACATCAAAGGCAAGTTTGGTAAGAAAGCGACCAGTTCCAGCTAAATCCTTTGGTTTGGATTACAGGATTCCATGCAGGGATTGTGGCTGCAGCTGCGTAAATGAAACATCGCGTTCTCTACAGGAGAGGAAGAAAGAACATGAATGATCACGTGGACCGTTCTGAAGTGGCAAGACACGCAATTGAAATGGACCATCGAGTTGACATGGCGAGCATGCGTCCCATCGATAAAGAGCCGGTTTGGCGAAGGAGGCAATTTGGTCCAAGCTTTTCAGTTTGGAAACAAAACCTTGGAGGATTGTGGAACGATCTAAAGACTACTTTTTTCTTTCTAGGTTTTCGTAACTTAACAGATGTTTTCCTTTCTTTAGGTTCTACTTATCAACATTTTTTACAGTAGTGACGTTTTATATGAATTATCTGATTCGATCATCTGATGTCTGTACAGTTCACATGTACTTAATTTGTATTCGTTGCTGTAACTCGGTCTGTCTGCAAGTCAGACAATCTCACTCTCTCTCTTTCTCTCAGAAGATTATGCGCTGTGCGCATTGAAGGCGCTTCGACATTTGGTGTTTTCTCATTCCTTCACAACAATCGGTGATGGGGTCATCCTCCAATCTAAATTATTACATTTAGACAGACAACCAGGAAGAGTAATGGTGGTCCACCCCAGTCCACTTTGCAGTAGGCAACGGGAAACCACTGCAATATCACCTCCCAAGTTCCAATCATGATGCAGTTTACAATGGGAAATCAGAGAAACAACAGCGTCAAGGATATTCAAAAGAATGTCTCGCTCGGTCGGAAGTATCATGGACCTCAGGTGAACTCGGACCGTCAACACGCTACTGAGGAAAATCGCATGCGTATAGCTCACTGGAATGTAAGAACCATGTCATCACCGGAAAAGATCGCAAATGTTGAACTAGAAATGAAGAGATTGAAGATCGACATATTGGGAATATCTGAAATGAGATACAAAGCCACGGGCGAATTCAATACAAGTCAGTCTCGTGTTTTCTTCTCTGGAAATGAAAGAAAGAAAATAAACGGAGTTGGTTTTATTGTCTCGAAGAAATGGAGTCGTAGTGTGAGAAATTATTGGTGCAAAAATGAAAGAGTAATGTTGATTCAAATTGAAAGTGCTCCCCGAAATATAAATCTTATTGAGGTATATATGCCGACCCAGTCTGCAGACGATCAATTGGTAGAAGAGGTGTATGAAGACATCAAGGAATTAATGAAAATAATCAAAAATAATGAGCCGTTATACATTCTTGGAGATTTTAATGCCATTGTTGGAAAACAGTGTGAAGACAGCAAGGAAGAAATAGGAAATTTCAGTTTAGGAGTCAGAAATGATCGCGGCACCCGGCTACTCGAATTCTGTCAAGAGCTAGACTTGAAAATTACGAACACCCTCTTCGAACACCACCCTAGAAGACTTTATACTTGGATAAGCCCAGATGGGAAAACTAGAAATCAAATAGACTACATCATCTGCCGCAAGCGTTTCAAAAATTCAGTCAAGAATGTTCGAACATACCCTGGAGCAGATGTAGGTAGCGACCACACACTTTTGGTAATGGACTGCAGAACAACACTGAAAAGGGTAAGAAGAAAACCTCCTGAACCAAGATGGAACCTCGAAGCCCTGAAGAACATCGAAGTGAAGAAGAAATTTCAATCAGAATGCGAACGACAGCTTCAAAACAGCACATTTGAATGGAAAGACGTAAAAACAGCGGTGATCTCAAGTGCAACCACCTGTATCGGTACCCGGAAAATTATTCCTCGTAAGCCGTACATCACGAATGAAATAGTAAAGAAAATGGAAGAAAGACGATCACTCAAAAACAGGAAGGATGATGAATCAAAGAGACGATACCGACAGCTACACAATCAAATCAGACGTGATGCCAAAAGATCGAAGGAAGAATGGTGGACAAGAAATTGTGAAGAAATTGAACGACTGATGAAAGTGAGTAAGACTGACCAAGCGTACTACAATATCAAACAACATCTACGGAAACCGTCGTACAGATCAACAATGATAAAGTCAAATATTGGAGAAAACTTGATTGAACCTGGGGATGTGAAAAACAGATGGGAAGAGTATATTGGCGAATTATATGGGGACCCAAATTACAGTCCGAGACCTATCTCCGAGAATGCAGTACAGGAAGTTAACTCAATTCTCAATTCCGAAGTAGAGATGGCGATAAAAAAGACTGAAAGTTGGAAAAAGCCCTGGAGTTGACGAGATCCCAGCTGAATTGATTAAAGGGCTTGAGCAAGTTGGGACGATAACGATAACTCAAATGTGCAACAAAATCCTTGAATCTGGAATCTGGCCCGAATATTTCACGAAAATCATTTTGATCCCCATTCCCAAAACTGTGCGTGCTACCGACTGCAAGAACTATAGAACAATCAGTCTGATTTCACATACATCAAAAGTACTTCTTGCCATTATCGAAAGAAGAATCACAACCAGAATAGAAGAACATCTTACTGAAGAGCAGTTTGGCTTCAGATCGAAACGAGGAACGAGAGATGCAATAACAGCAATCAGAACGCTAAGTGAAAGATATATCGAAGCCAATCGATCATTATTTGTTGCCATGATAGATTTTGAGAAAGCGTTTGACCGAGTCAATTGGAGTACCCTGTGGAACATTCTCGTCAGCATTGGAATAAATGAAACTGAAATAAACATTATAGCACAGTTATACCAGCATCAGAAAGCAGTCATAAAAGTAGGTAATGATCCTACTGGAGAAGTCCCTATTCTGCGTGGAGTACGTCAAGGATGCATCATATCACCAATGCTCTTTAATGTGTATATACAATCCTTAGCTAACGAAGTAAATTCAAAAGTGGCAAATCACGGAGTCAATTTGTGTGGAAAAAGAACAACAGCGATTAGATATGCAGACGACCAGGCCATGTTATCTTCGAGCCTCAGAGGACTTCAAATCACACAGCTTAAATGACACTGCAGAAAAGTACGGCATGAAGATCAACACTAAGAAAACTAAAGTTATGATATTTTCGAAAACAAATTCGCCTTCTCCTTTCACATTGCGAGTGGGAAATGAAGTTCTGGAAAAAGTCGACAATTTCGAGTATTTAGGCTCAATTCTAACAAGTGACGGACGATGTACGAAAGAAATAAGGTCAAGAATCTCTCAAGCGAAACAGTCCTATTTCAAGAAAGTACAAGAAGTGACCACGACATCCAACAGCATTGAATTCAAGAAGCGTATGTTAAAGACCTACTGTTGGAGCACCCTTCTTTACGGTTGCGAGAGCTGGACACTCAGACATCGTGACGTCAAATACCTGGAGGCAGCAGAGATGTGGTTTTGGAGAAGAATTATGAACATCAAGTGGACTGACAGAGTAACAAATGATGAAATTTTGATGAAAGCAAATGAAAAACGATGCCTACTGAACACCATCACGAGTCGAAAAGGCAACTATGTGGGCCACCAACTCCGACACGAGGGCATTCTCACCAAAATCCTTGAAACGAAGATCAACGGGAAGAGAACAAGAGGAAGAAAACGAGCGAGGTGGCTGGACGATCTCAAGTGGAAGGCCGGGGTGAATTCATATGGAGAATTGAAACGTCTGTGTGAAGATCGAGAAAAATGGAAGAAGTTTGTGACGAACATTTAAGCAATGACTTTGCAGTTATCTTTGACTTTGTTTCTTTCTTTCCTATTGTTGTATTGTGTGTGACCTACCACATGGTAGACTACAAATATATATATATATATATATATATATATATATATATATATATATATATACATTTAGACTGCAAACCATCGAGAAAAATCACTCATAAAGTTCAATTCATATATGAAAATGATGGTCAAAGTTGTAAGAATAATCTGTAGGAGTAATTACATCTTCTCATGGAAGGAAATAATTATTTGAATGCAGCGTTGAGTTGACATATTTTTTGTCTTAGAATGATTATTCAACATCTATGTTCAATACAGCTAACATGCATGGATGACTGATAACCAAAGCTTCCTGCCATTTCAATGACGGTTCAATGGTGCACTCATTAAACCCTGTGCATCTTCAAGAACAGATAATTCGTTACTTTCCAGATGGCATTCAATATGAGGGTATGAGGTTACTAGTATATTGATAACATTGGCGTCAAGTCGTCAACAGTTGACCTATTTTCCCATCTGATAATTCAATCTAACATCAATTTTAAATTGTTAAGTGTGTGCATAGTAAAAATAATCTAATCTCGCATAGTCGAGATTGAATTCACTTGTCTGTATTTGTTTATTATCTTTAAGATATCAGCTTAATGAGTAGCATTAGGATCTTGTTATGTTGGATCAACCAGCAAGGTACCCCTTCGACAGTAATAAATTTATGCGCAAAAGAATAATGAAGCCGCGATTGAATTCACTGAAATACGTGAGCGAGCGAATTGCGTTGATGACGGAGTTATTTTTTAGATTTATTTTATCAATCATCCAGTCCAGTCCGTGCCCAGCTCTGCTTTCAGCAAATGTTGAATAATCTTACCTTGGATTTGGCTTTCGTGTCCATCCATAGTTCCCAAACAGACATTTACCATCATAAATGACCCACCAATCCACCAACTGACCATGAAAAACTGTTGAATTTGAAAAATCAAATTGCTGCATGAAATTAGGTCGAGGAGGGTAAAAATTTCGATGCACAACACAACATGGTCCGTAGCCAAATTTTGGCGGACTTATCAAGTAAGCAGTGTTTTTGTAATTGATATAAGTGCACGGAAAATAGCTGGAAGGTTTGTAAATAGGAATGCAATAGTCATCATACTCTTCTACACATATTCCACTTTCCCAGTCGTAAAAAGTTCTGCCTTTACCAACCGCGTAAGGTATTGGTGGGTGATCTTCCCATGGTGGCAAAGATGTGTTCTTTTCTGTGTACCACATGATGAAATCTAAATAATACTTCGGAGGAAAATTTGGTGGCATGATCATCTGCTGCAAGTAAAAATGACAAATGTCTTCATTATTTGTTGTACAATTCCCATGCTTTCAACAACATCCAATCACTTAGCTTTACTAGTTACATTAATGCCACCTTTATAATGGCTGGACTTTTCCTATATGTGTGAGTAACTATTCTTCCAATATATAAATTAGAAGCCGAAATAAAATTGAAAAAATAAGAAAATTCAAATCAGAACTTGAAGCAGACCTACATTTGCAGGATCTCGTATACGTACATGCACAATTATAAATGACACATGCTATGTAAAATTATAGGCCTACATGAAGGTAAAGGAGAGCAAAACTGAGTAACGAAATGACGCAACTGCTTTATACCAATGCGTTTATAGTACAACTACACTCTCAGTTCATCAGAAAAGCATTGATACATGCAACTTTTCTTACAAATTTCTCATCCGATTCTTCACCCTCATTAACTTTCAAAATGCATTTACCATGCGGCTTCTTGCAAAATGTTGAAGGTGTACGAGTGCAAGGTATTGCGCTTTTCTCTCAGTCATAGTGAGTTAAACACACAAAACGCACACAGCCGCACAACCCCAGAGACTGTAGCATAAAGATAATCAAAGAATTTATAGATAACAATATATCTACTTCGCAATTTTTTATCAGGACGATTACAGATGCTGTTACAAGTCGACTGCCGACTTTTGCTGGCTACCCTCACATATCCAAATTCTGCACAAATGCGCAAGTTTGTAAGAAATTTTGATATTCTGCACAAATCTGACAATCTTGATTAAAAAATGAATGCTTTTGTCAACAGTAAGTCTGTCCATGAAGTCACTATGACTCAAATACGAATTTTCATATTATGCTTAGATACAATCATCACGTTCTTATTAGTTTATTGCATGACTTGACCGTGGAAGTATAGGCCTATAGTAGGATCTTCCTTGTCAAAAGGATCGACTTGTATTCCCTATTCAACGCAGTACAAGACGACCATACTTCAGAGCATGACTCCTCGGGAGTAATTGTTATTAACATAAGCTATCCCGGGGAATAGGGGGGGTTCTAATGATATTCTACTTTGATGATTTTTTACTTTAAATTGAAATTCAGATATCATGATAATAATGGCTCTTGTGAAATGAATTTTCGATGTGTGACTTGTATTCTAACTCAAGATGCAGCAACTGTCCTCTTTGTGATGGCATTGAAGAAGCGGAGGACAACGAAAGACAGAGATATAGGAGGGCGTCATCCCGTAATCGCGATCGGGTGCCGTTGCTCAGACTTTGGGTGTGAAAAGCAAGGCGACCTACTCCTGGATTCGATCGGGAGAGCCTGCTGGAATAAAAAGAGGAGGTGGCGAGCTCAAGATTTTGTTTGACCCCCAAGTAGAGATTTTTTACGATGGATTGAAGAAGACTGCTCACTGTCCTTGGTACGATTAACTAGATTTTCAAACTTTCCATATCAGCGTCTCCACAGCTATTGGAAACTATCTCAGTGACCGAATATTCACAGTGAAGAAAGTTTATTGGGAACCTCAGACCATGAACTCAGAGTGAATCAAATAACTAAGAAAGCTGTGTGTGGAATCACTTACCAGTCTCATCGTGAATTATTTAATCTTCATTGTGAATTACATCATTAAGATTAGATTATACATGTGAATAAAATAGATGAAATACTTATGTACCGTTCTTTAATTTCGAAATCAATGTGTCTGTAATTTTTTGCAGGCCCGAATATTCATCTGATTGGCACTATTTCGTCCTCCGGGGTGCTGCAGATCACCAAAAGGCGAAGCAACTTCATGGCAATCGCGGCGAAGGAGTCGGTTGAGGAGGAACTCAACCTTTGGGTGGCGAGAGGAATTTCTCTTGAGCAGTTGGTGGCTTTTTTCGACAACGCACCCTGCCATTACTCGCTGACGGCACTGTTTGAGGAGTCCCCAACAACCCTTCTTCGATTGGGACATTACAATGCTTTGTTGAACCCGATCGAGCATATCTGGGCGAAAACAAAATCCTACGTCAAAGGTGCGACCGCCATTCCTACAGTGGAAAGCGCGGTGTAAGTGAGCAGCGGATAACCTTCCTGAAGAACCTTGTCGATGCTGCCGTGGCAATTGTAATGAATTCGGATTGTGAAAGGGCAGCGCAGCATTGTTCAAATTTTTACTCATCGATTATTGTATGCAACATGGTACTGACTTGTACATATTTCCTCGCACATGTACTTGTAGCAAAATAGAACTTAGATGAAAGTTTATGTTTTCACTTTCAGCATCCGTACTATTACCTTATAATTTTCGCATACTCCATACAACTTGATTAGACAAAACATAGCTTCAGTGATTCCTTGAAGTTTATTTTCAGTTTTCTAAAATGCACATGTCAACAAATGAAATTCAATTTCGCATTCAAAAATCAAATCACGCTATTCTGAGCTTCAATTTCTGTTGGCAAAGAACTAATTTGCAACATCTCAACTTCAATTTACGCTTCGAAAATATATCTCACACTGTCGAATATTCAATTTCCACTTCGAAGATACATATTACGAATTTCGGTCATTTATGAATTCTAATTAACGCTATCTGAAACATGATTCTCCTTCATCTAAGTTGGAAATTACTACATTTCTGAATGTCGAAATTGTTCTTTTACGTCTGAAATAGCCTATAATTTGCGTTTCTTGAGTCTACTTAACACTTTAGGGTTTAACGGCACATTTTTATGCCACTAATTATTTACATTTCAAAGGTATTGAAATATCCCTGTACATGTAATGGCACTATCTTCAGTTTTTGTGTTTTTATTGAGACTAAAAAGAATCGAAATGATATCTCTACATGGTCGTTATAAAAGATCAATTGATTTGATTTGACAGTCGCTAAGAATGAGTACATTTTAATTATCAGCATGTTTCATGAAAGTACGTTAAGCAAGCGGCGATAATTGCTATCAATAAGGATCTCATTACACTTGTGCTGCTGAATTTTGAAGAATATGACCTTCATAGATTCAATAAGTCATCTTTGTTGCGAAAAATCTAAGACAATCCGAAATTACAGCATAAAATGAAGGTGGTAGAAATTTGTACCACTAAAGCCTTAGGGGATGTTCCAAAGTAAGTATAACTTACTATATTTAGTATATATATATATATAGTAATATATATTTAAACACTTTGGGATGCTCTATTGAATGAGTGATTAATACAGGACAGGTATATGAAGCGAGCGCTTCTGCTAGCAATAGAACATGGCCAATGTCAATAGACAAGCAGATTGTGGGAAGATAAGACATTGATGTATTATTTTCATTCGAAATAGGGTTTATACTGGATCTGAGCCACATATTTCTAGAACTGATACCAAATGATGGTCAGAATCGTGATCACACAGTCGCTCATTCTTCGATATCAGGTGTATTTCCACAAGCATTTTGATAAATGTAGGTAAGTAGGTTTATATGGCGATGAGTGAGGCTTCATCGATGCAGATAGGCCTACAGATGCGTTATTAGATAAAACAATCACTGAGAGCTCTCCAATTGAAAGTCGGCCTGCCAAATGTACAACGTGAAAGCGGATTTTTCTTTTTCTTAGGATTCCAAAACTCAACTTCAGCCCAATCATTCATTTGCTTATATGCTGTCGATATCATCCGATCCGACATATTTGCTTTGACTTGCCTACAGGCCTACGAGATGTTTCTGAAAGGTTCTGGACTGGATTGAATCATTGCTGATATTCTGATTCCACAAGCTGAACTATAAGCAAGACAGAAGGGAATCTCTCATTATATTGACGAGGAAATTATGAAAGTCATTCGAGAACAGCGGAAGTAATTGGATTACACGTGGGTTACAATGGGATTACAAGCTACAAGATAAGAGAGAAGGAAATTTGTAACATCGGTTTACATTCCTCAACATGCAGGTACCGCACCATTCAAAACCAGATAAAACATTGTAGTGTATTCTTTAAAGAACAATAATGCACGTCGAAGCAACATATTCTGTAGGAGTTGTGATACTGCTTTTTGCCACAATCTCCAAAGAAACTGATTCTCCCACTAAACCATCAACAGAGACATTCCAAAATTGATTGCAAGTTAATTGATTTGGAATTCACAAAAATGGGTGTAGGCCTAATGCATATGTTCCATGTTCTAAATACACAAAGTGCATAGAAGCCCTATGTGGCAAGTTTTATCGTATGGGCTTATTATTAGCTGATTCATAGCAATTATTCATCCACTATCTAAATTCAAACAGTCATTGATGAAAATAAATATTTTCAAAAATTAGAGCCAAACTTCCTTTAGGGCATATTGTGTAAAAATGTGCCACCTCCAAAGAAAATATCCCCCTAATTTTTGCGTCAAATATAAAACATCATGTCTTAATGAGGCTCTAAAACAGTGATTGATCAAAAGGAAGTATAAATTAATTGCGAAACAGAAATCTGTGCCCAAGAGATATGTGCCAGCTTTCGAAAATTTATTTTGTAGGCCTAGTCTGAATTACATTTTATGATATGAAAATCCATTGAACGTTATCTAAATTATATTTTTTATTTCAAGATTAAACCTCTCAAATGCATGCGAAAAAGGTGTAGTGCTTTGTCTACTTTATGTTGATTAGCGCGTGATACTCGTGATTAGCCTATTCATCCATGTTAGACTTAACATGTCAACTATAGATCCGAGAGTTCGTCAGACATACAAAGAAATTTTCCACTGTCATAGACTGCATTTAGTATTATTGCTTCAATTTCAGCTTAGATCATTTTTCAAAAGCACATTCTGGCAATATACAGTTAAATGAATTAACGCCTCTGGCTGAGTAAAATCCTGAGGCGTTTATTCAGCTATCAACATTCTCCCAGAATGGCTAAAAAGCACTTACTCATAAAGTTGTATTCTGCATATAAGTCGATCTAGAAAAAATATCATACCTTTTTGTCAAATAATGTTCTATCCACTTCTTGACTTCTCCAAAGTAGTGGACTTGATTGAAATGCCTGAAGACAAGATACGAACGTACATTACTATAGCCATCACGATAAACAGAAATAACAGCAAAAAGTAGTTCATGATATCAAAAATGTACATGTAAATGATACACAATAGGCCCGGCTGTATTTGACAATATGTCGTGATTAAAACAGCCAACTTCATACAGGAATATAACTATTTTAGATGAAGAATAAATACACATGAAAATGACACCTGTGATTTATAATGCATGGCTGAGCAAAAGAGCATTAGTTTTTGAACTTTTTTGGTGAATTTCGCAATTAGATCATAAAAATTATGTAATCAATGAGCATTTATTCGTACAAATTGTTTCATCTGGAAATATATAATAGTATTTAAGTTCATGCTTTAATGTAGAAACATTGACAAAATCTGCTCAAATTCGCTGACAGCCGAATCCAATGGCCGAATCAGCTGACATTTTGAAGTTTCTACCAGGGTTTGATCCGGCACCGTCCCGGTCGCAAAATTTGAAGACCGGCCGGCTTCTCATCACGCCGGCCGGCCGATTAATTTAATTAGACCCATGTCGACCGTTGAGAATTCAGTCTAGAATAAATTGCTTAGTCAGTCATTCCAACATTCAGAGCATGTAAATGTAACATAGTTTCTACGTGTGTGCCTTGTGATATAAATATTGCGAACTCCTCTTTAAACAGTTGAAAAAATGATCATAGGCAACTAATACATGTAGTTCAAATCATACATACTTTTTCTCAAATAAAGTTTCCAGAATCATGTATTCTAGCCTGCATGAATTTTGGAAGCATTGTGTATTCCTCAACCTATCTTTTATAAACTTATGAGAGATCTTGAATAATTTTTCCACATTGGATAGTTTATATAACACATGGAGCCTAGAGATGCAATGTGTAGCCTAATGGATTTCAATGCAACCTAGGCCCTACTACCCGAACATTTGACAGTGGGTCGCGGATAATTGTATGATAAGCTAACTGCACGCGATATATTTTGATTGACGCAAGTGCAGCAACACTCCCGCTCGGTCTTGAGACACTCACTGAAATAAAAAATTGATGAAACGTTTGGCGAGCTCATTGTTCCAGACTCTTATACGTCAGCTCGCGGTCATCAAGGTAAACTCAAAAGATTCGCTTTGAAACTGTAGTGGAGAGTTCTCAGTTGACGTTGCAAATCACTGGAATTCCCTCATAAAAATATCAATTCAGTTAATCATTTTAAACCAAGTTTGCACGTCACAGATAAAAACATTTCGTAACATCAGCGCAGTCAGTGATCAAATTGTTCATCTGAGAACTTTCATCGCTAGAAAAACTTTTAATATATCGGAACTTAGATTTTGTTGACCGCTTAAGGCTATCTTGTGGAGGCAAGATCTAAATAGACGTATTTTTATTCTATCAATGTTATTATTGCATCAATGCCTGTTTGGGTCGCTATTTTGATAATCTGTTTTCAACTTGCTTGTGTTTGATTGACTTTGAAAATGTAGTTAACATTATCATAAATTATCATGTAGGCCTACAACTTACTAGACTAGTATATAAGTCATTATGAGTATTACTGCTCATCGCACAAAAACATGACATCAAAGGAATTGCATTGTGTAATATTGTATTGTAATAGGTAACTCTCGCTTCTTATACGAGCATCGCTAAACCCACCTTTCATGCATTTTATGTGTGCTATGTGGAAATTGAATAATGTCTAGTGGCATAAGTTGACCAAATGATGTCTGACGATCAAAGCCTTAACCAACCGGTAGAGACGCCAGCCACCGTCCCATCTTTGACCGGCCGATTTTTAATAGGCCAGCCACCGACCGGCCGGCTTTGAGTGCGCCGTCCCATTCGCCAACCGTCTGGTTTTGATTACGCCGGCCCCGGCCGACTTCTCTGAACATCGGCACGGCCCCAACCGGTTCCAACGGTTTCTTCTCTGCTTCTGCTCCAAGCATACCTCGAACTATCGTGACATTCGAGAAAATGCTTTGTGTGACATAACTGCGTATCGCAAGCTGGTAAGCCTATGATTATTCCACTTATGCTCAGACTTGCAAATTGAGCTGAATTTTCAGACCCGATCCAGACCAGTTTAGAAAAAGTCCGGGCCAGGTCCGCTTTAAAAATAATTCATGCCAAGACCCGACCGGAAAATTTAGACCCTATTGGCCCGCTAATTTCATTTTGACTGATAAACTACTGTACAATCACAGCATTAAGATACAATTCATTTATGGTTGATTTTTCTCAACATTTAATTTTGTAATCTGTAAACTTAATCAATTTGAGTTAGATTTCCATCATAAGCTAACATGGTCTGCAATACATAATTTTTGGTAGTCGACAACTAAAAGATAGGAATACTTAATTTGTTAGTCTAACTGATTCGACTTATTTCAAATTAGCTATAAGAGTATGCATAGCAGCAAATCGCACCCGATCAATGTCATTGATAGATATATTTCTAAATTTAGTTGCTAGCAAATATAATTTTTCGACTCTTAATTTTTTATGTTTGTATATGCCTATATATTAAAACACGTGAAGCTTGTAATTCCACAATTTACGCATAGGTGTATTATTTTATAGCATTTTACAATCACAATGAAGACTATTTATGCCTTGCGTGATCCGTGAATATGTGTATATGACTCAGCTGGAATTGGTGTTGTCACTTAATTAATAATCATCAGCACCATGTGATTTAATTGTATCAAGATATTTCCTAATGAAAATAGTTTAGTTTATTGACTTTCACACCCATACAAGTAAATGGAAATAAATTTTCAGACCCGATCAAACTTGCGCCCATTTCTGTTAAATGAATATTAGGCCCAAGATTTTGCCGGTGGGCCGCCCGACCCACTTGCAGGCCTATGCGTGCAGTCTATTATCAAATTCCATTATGATCCGCAAAATCGGCGGCGATGCAATCGATCTTTGAAAAGAAACTGAGACACTCTTTAAAATACAATGCAGTTTTTATACAGCGAGGCAGTTAGCCCTGCAACTGCTCGTCAATGATGTTACATTTTGATATAAAAACATCATTTTGTAGCAATTCAAAAAGTACTCACATGGTGTATCCCGACAAGTTGAATGAAGAAGAGCAAACTGACTCTTAAAACAACATGCATGATTTCAGTGCAGAAAGCCGAACCCTGTAACAACGAAAAACAATATCGGTCATGTGTGACAAATATCCATGGTTTCATTGTGTAAGATATTGTGAATTTTAAAGAGCTATATCACATGAAAATATTCTGAGGTCATTCCGAAACGAGTGGTCGTGTGTTCAAATGCTTGTCTTCAAACATTTCTTTCAATATCTTTCCATTCCTTTAGTGAAAAGACCAACGATGTTGAAAGCATATTCATAGCATAACATGTCATGTACATGTATTTCATGAAATGATGAGGCGATTTGAGGCAATGAGACTGGGGATTCACTCAATAAGTGAGTCTTTCCTTCTAGCTTACTATAAAGTTTGAATAGCGGGCCTGCCGATTGATTGCAACACGTAGGCGCAATATAGATCATCTTTTGATCCTTGCACTGGAAAACAAGATCTTGAAGTTACGTGCATTCTCCGGTGGATGATTAGAACATGTCCAGCCATAAAGCAACCGAGCTTTGCCATCACCACAATGGCGATGAAATTCAAATAAAATACAATGATCGACATATATCATTTACTTTACAAATCAAATGATGGGATTACAAATCCTCACATGCATAAAAAATGGATGCATGCTAAAGGAGTAGGACTGAATTCTTACACGATATAGTGATGTTGTACAGCTCACATGAACTCCCAAGTGATATTTGGATTTTGATGTACGAGAAAATTGTTTACCCTAACAGTTCCAAAATTTTTGAATCGTTTTGTCAACCTCAAAATCAAGAAAGGTCTTCGTTTTTCTACAGAGTTGATCATAAAAAACGGACCACCTAAATTATGCCAAACTTCAATTGATTATTCTGCTTTTCAATTTCATGTTGCATTGACAAGCCATACACCATTCGAGAGCTTATGTTCTCAACTTTTCAATGAGCTATTATATATTTGCACCCGTCATTGTTTACAGTGGACAGAGGTCAAGATGTGAAAATCACCACTTTCAAAAATCTCAAATTTTTGATACGGAAGCATGTGAGCATGATAATTAATCAAACACGAGGTGAAAGGGCTTTCTCTGAGCATTCTTCTGATGTACTGCTCGTCGAAATCGGTGTACTTTTGTGAAAGTTGTCATGTTCTAAATTGATTACATAATTTGCTGTTTCTGAATGCTGTTGAAAAGTTGTTTATAATGTACATCTTCTGCGGCTAACGAGGTCATTTTCACGCTTTCAATATCTATGGTGTCTAGACGTCTGCTCTGTACATTCAAATCAAATTGTTGGATGACCCACATAAGTTGTAAACAAAGTTTCTATTCGGCTCTGAATTCATCTTATGTCATGATGACCGAGTCCAAGCTTGTGAAAGAGTTTCTGAACGGCAAAGTTTCTACTCTGTCAGAAGGACAATCCGAGCGGTTAGTTTGCTGAAAAGTAGTTTTCCCAAACATCAACGTCAAGGTTGGAAAACTAATTTTTTTCTCCCGTCCTAGAAAAGTTGGATCCGGTCGGAAAGGAAAGAAATTAAGCCTTCGAGCAGCTCGGATCATTATTCGCTTGGAAAGAAGCGATTCCACTTTGTCTTCGGCCAGTTGAGGAGTTCATATATGTAACCGTCAGTTTCTGCCATATCGGTGACACGTCGTCTGAAAAGTGAGCACTTCATAAGCCGTAAGAGACCATCAGGGATCGAATTGACCGCCAACCAAAAGAGCTCGAGGCTGAAGTGGGCGATATAGCCTTGCCACTGGCATTTTCAATGGAATCGAGGTGTTTAAACTGTTGAAGCTTCTGTCTGTCTCAGAGGTCGCGATTGAAGTGATGCAATTCCTGATCATTTGACATTGCCTGAATCACCGAGGTAAAATATTGCTTATTTGTTTTGCGATATGGATGAATGGCCGAACTGAACTCCATATCGAAAGGTATAACATGAATTCCGATGGATATGTAAAAAATTGAAATGCACATTTACTGAGGCTCGGTGTGAGTCGATTAATTCTTCTTGGAGATGAATTTGAATTCAGCTTGAAGTTTTGTTAAGGAATGAGAGGGAGAGTTTAAATCAAGTAGTGATCAATAGCCTGATCAAAAGCATGTCACTTCGGATTAGATAATTGATTGAACTTTCTGGTAAGGTTGCGAAATATCAGTGCCCACCTGTGAACCTACCACTGAGGGCCATATGGCTCTACAGAGCCACTGAACCGCAAAGAAAATTTCATTTCAACCTTTATTTTATCAATCTGTCGAATTTGTACCTGTAATTGATAAAACTTCATTAAAGTCAGACAATATTTAGGTGGTCCACTTTTTATGATCATCACTGTATATGAAATAAATTGTATGTGTTGTGTTGCACTTTTTCTATCAAGTCATCAGTTTTCTGTTTTTTTCTCTTTTACGACAGAGAATTGGTGGACTCTCACATTATAAGCTGAATACATATACTATAGGACGACTTGATAAACTATTCATGGCGAGAAAATTTCTTGGATTCTTCGTGGCTTGAATTTTTCATGATACTGCAAATTTGCATGAATAATGACTAATTATTGTGTAACTAGAAGTAACACGTCATTAAAAGAATATTTTAAGTTCCAAACTTAAATTTTAACTGATTTAACTTCAATGTACCAATTAAAATCACATTTCAGAACGACAGGGTAGATATGCCTACCTTTTTTGGTAAATTATAACAAACCATGCGGTTATGAGCAAAATATCTTATTTAAGCCGTCAGTCCCACTGAAGCCTTTGCGAAGAAAAAAAATATCGTATTTCCATGTATTATAAACACCATTTCGTCAAAACTTATTTACTGCGGAAGCTCTAGTTGAAGTTATAATGTAGCATTTTTCTAGTGTATTGAGTCGTGATGCTCTTGCCTACTTGCATGTAGTCAGGCTTAGTTAATTATACTTTTCACTCCTTTCCACATCGCGTGCTTTTTCAAACATAACTGAGACGATCATTCGTGAGCATCTAGTGATTCCCGTCTTTGTCGCTAATTAGATCATCATTGTAATGAAGAATTCCAGATTTTCGATATTCACACGTAGGTACTCTCACAAAAAAGATCCAGAGTCGTAACTGAACCCGGACCGCCGCTTTCTTTGGATACTTTCCTTAACGTCATCGAAAACTTGACATTTCTTTTACTCATTTCTTAGACATCTACATGTTTCGTAATTCAAATTTGAAAATACATGTCACCTCACCTGTCCACTGCAACGGTTGTGTCTCGCGATCTTCTTGTCAATTGCGGTTTTATTGAGGAAGTCTTGTGTTGTGAGCCATCGTGATCTGTCGAGTCCTATATCAAAATTTGCCCCATCGTCTCGTGCATCATCGTGTGTCCTTCGTTTTGTCGACGGTACTCTGGTTGCGGAACTACACCGACCTGATTGCTTTCTTGATTTTTTTGGTCGATGTGCGCGTGCGCAGATCTGAATCGTCCTCCACGCCGCTCTGTCATCGCGTCATCACACCGCAATCCAGCGGTTCGCTTCGTGATTACCGTCTGTTTTTTGCGAGCATTGTTGCGGCTCATCGATCAGCTGTTATCCAGCTTGATTTGTAACCCTCCTACGGCCGGAAATCTCGAAATATCGATTTTTTTGCTTCCTGATTGCCACTGAGGTCATTGCGTTAGTTCATTGTTGACACACTATCGGATCGATAGAAACTACCATATCGTCAATCAATATCATTATAGCAATGACAGAAAGTGAATTAATGTCTCGTACGAATTCTTTAAGTAAGAGCGACTTGTTGCAAGCGATTATCCAGCTGAAATAACAAAATCAGTCTGCTTCTAGTGACTTAATAAGCGCAACCTAAGTAATGTCAGATATTTGAGACTAAACTCCAACATGTTTTTGATCAATTTATGAAAAATATTTCCGATCTGACATGTGAAACCAATGCTTTGAAGTGCAGAGTGCGCGAACTAGAGACGGAAATGGCTGAAGCCAAACAACAGAAGATTGTATTAGTTGACAACATATTGAACGAAATAACACAGAGCGACAAAGAAAAAAACGAGTATAATCATTACTGGCCTTGATGAACTGCCAATAGGCACCATTCCCGATAAGAAAGAGCATGATCGCAAATTATGCCGAAACATCTGGAATCACATTCAGGTTCCTGCGGAGGAGATTAAGGATGTTCGATGCGTTGGGAAGCCTAATAACTCATGAAACGTCTTCTTCATGTTTGCTTGCAAAGTGTGGAAGCCAAGCTACTAGCCTTGCACAATGCCAAAAAGTCTCGTTCAAATGCTAATTTCAAGAGCACATTCGTTAATGCTCTCAAGAAGCAACAGACAAAACCTTGCGAGATGAACTGCCTGAACGCCGTAGAAAAAGGAAGATGTCGTTATATTCAAAGGGAAAGTCGTGTTACGTGACGTCATCCCACATTTTCAAAAATGATTTTAAACGCTAGTAAAACGTTGACTTGTAGCTTTCCTGTTTCTATGCTTTTGATTGCCCAGTCTCTTCAAAAAATGGATGAACTTAGACTAGTTGTCTCAATTAAATGTCCTGTATAACTGAGATATGGCTTAATCCATCCATTTTAGACGATTACATAAGTATTGATAAATTCTGTACAATTCGTCATGACCGTGTTTTACGCAGGGGAGGCGGTAGTATAATTTACGTGCGTTATAATTTAAGCTTTGATATTATCACGCTACTTTGTACTTTACAGCCGTCCATTGAAGTATGTGGAATAATTGTTTCCTCTTAAAAAATGATAATATTCAACGCCTATGTTTCACCCAACCCTGATTCCGCAACTTTGAACGATGTCACACTTTTCTTTGTTAACATGATTGATGCTATGCTAATTCAGTATTCGGAATTCCATATTGCTCTCATGGGTGATTTTAACAACCTGAATAATATCAGACATATATGTTGTGATCTGCAACTTACTAATGTCATTGACAGACCAACTAGAGGTGACAATTGTTTGGATGGCTTTCTTATTTCGGATGAACTGATAAATATATACCCATCTGATCATGTCCTTTACAACTCTCCACTCGGCAACTCTGACCACAAGATACTGGTTATGCATCCGATTGGTCCTCAAAGTCGCTATCCAATCGACACCCACCATGTACCGGTTTATGACTTTCGACCTTCAAATGTCTTTAAGCTATGTAGTGCATTTCAAATATTTGTTTCTGATAATAAGGAAGCTCTCTTGAATTCGACGAACGTCAATCTTCAGTGTGAATTTTTTCCTGAACTCCCTCCGAGGTCTTGTGGATTCCCATATTCCCACTTCTTATGAGTCTTTTGCGAATCGTGATAAAAAGTGGATGACTCTGATAACAAATTATGAATGAGAATATTATTTATTATAATTATGAATGCCAAATGGGAAGCTTATCGAAATCGACGGTGGGACCCCTATGCACAGCTAAAGATAAAGGCTAAAGAAGAAATATCCAACGCAAAGCTTGAACGGGCAAACAAATTAAAAAACTCCAACAACATCTGGAAACTTGCTAAGGAAATGTCAAGCTCAACTGCGGGTAAAAAGAACATCATGGAACATTTATCTAAGTTCGGTGATGTAAATGATGTCCTTCAAGCTATTCGTGAAACTTCTGTTTCAGACTTCGGCAGATCCCAGCAATCAGCATAGCGTTATTCGTGTCGATGGTTCATTTAGTGAATCGTATGAGATTACTTCTGGGGTGATACAGGGCTATATCTTGGGGCCATACCTTTTCTGTATGTATGCTCACAAGTGATTTTAAACCAGCTGGCCATGATACACATGTAGTGAAATATGCCGACGACATATACCTCGCCGTACGACTCAGACATTCCGATGACATCACACTCTGTGTCACAAATGAGCTTCAAAGAGTTGAACATTGGTGCCGCTTAAAAAGTCTCCAAATGAATATCAGAAAATCAAAGATCATGTTTTGCGGGCGTATCAGATCAACACCAACAATATCATGTATCGAATCGGTATTCAGATTTCGGTATCGAGATATTCTTAGGGTTACAATAGACAGAAAGCTAAGTTTTTCACAACATATTAAGACTTTTCGTTCGAAATCAGCATCAAGAATTCATGCATTGCGGATGTTAAGACTTCCGCAATAATCAATAGCAGTTCCACACATTCCACACAGCATATGTCCGATCAATCATCGAATATGCTTGTAGTAGCTTTTGTGGCTTGAATGCGAAATTGTCGTTGCAACCTGATCGAATTGACAGACGAGCCCACAGAATTATTTACTTTGATGATGCAATTATGAGAAGAGAAGTTTTTCGACGATGACTTTATTGTAAAAATTCATAAATAAATAAATTTGAACGATATTTCAGACAGCAACGCTGTCCATCGTCAGGGCCTTCATGCATAAAGTGACATACCGACAATCGCGACCACAGTGAACAGAATTCTAGTCATGAAAAATGACACACAACACAGCAAAGCGGATGATGAAGATCACAGGCCTATTTCACACTACATAGAAATCGCGAGCTACCAGTACTAATACAGGTTTTCCTACACGACAACGGCAACTACCGAATCAAGAGCGGCACTTTAATTTCTGAGACGTTAAAAGATAAAATATTACGTCATTTCACAATTGAGAGCGACAACAATAAATAAACTGCAGCAAAATAGTTCAATTGTGTCTCTATCAGATTAGTGAGCGGTATTTCACGTGAAGAATAAATGATATCTATTCGGTTTGATCCAAAGTCCTATATAGATGTCTTCACATATGCTAAATTAACTTATCAATATGGAGCGCCAGCGAATACCTTCTGATGTTAAACGCAGAATCATTATGGCTCACGAAGCCGGAGATGATTATATTGAAGCCGCTCGAGTTCTCGGTGTAAAACGGGGTACTGCGTATTCAATAGTACATTGTTATATACTTGGAGTCATTGAGCGTCCCAGAGGAGGAAGACGACACCAAAAGATGGACGAAGATATGGCAAATACTGTGGTAAAGATTGTTGAATCCCAACCGGAATTCACGTTAACCCAAATCAAAGCTGATCTACAACCGCGGATGCCGGACAAGCCATCTGTCTCAATTCAAACTATCAGCACATGTCTGAGAAATCGTTTTATTTTCTTAAAGAAAATGGAGACTGTTCAAGTCACCGCAATAGCCATGACGTCAAAGTGAAAAGGGCCGAGTATGCGAACTAGTATCTGCACACGATCAACGCAAACCATCCGCCAACATTTATTTTTGTGGACGAATCCGGCTTTAATTTATGGATCAGTCGTACACGAGGTCGTGCCAGACGGGGAGAGCGAGCTGTCAGGATTGTTCATGGACAGCGCGGGCGGAATTTTACTCTCATCTTGGCGGTCTCGAATGAAGGTGTCGTGCATCATGAATTCTACGAAGGCGGAACCTCCTGTGAGAGATTTAACTCCTGGCTGGAAGAAGCGTCCGTTGCGGCTGGGGCTGGGCCTCGTGTATTCGTCATAGATAATGCTCCGTGACACAATAGAGCCCGTGAAGTCAGTTTGCGAGAGGGACACTCTATTAGGTACTTACCGCCCTACTCTCCATTCCTCAATATCGCAGAGAACGCGTTTTCCATGTGGAAAGCGGCTTTCAAGAGAGAAGTAGCTGAGATTCGTGAGCAATTACACAACTACACTGGACAACAGCGGAATTTGACCTTACTGCAACTCGCCTCCCAAAACAGGAGTGCCATCACTGCAAATAAGATGGGAAGGTCTTCCAGACGTATGGGCAGATTGATGCCTAGACTAATTAATCGCGAGGATGTCTTACAAAACCATCAATGATGTCTTACAAAACCATCAATGAATATTACGGTACTTGTTTTGTTTCATAATGGAATAAAAAATTTCAAGATTATCAAAAACTTTTTCGTATTGACTTACCTTTTCGTAAAAAAAGTTTTTAATGACTTACTGTATTACCTTTATGAATTAAAATAATCAAACTTTTTTGACATATTTTACCTTTTCGAAATCAAAACTTTTTGTATTGACTTTCCTGTTCAATAAAATATAATTGAATATGAAAAGCCGTTTATGATTTCAGGTTGCCGCTCATTAAACTTATAAATCCATTAATAAACTCACTTATTATCACTACCGATTAAAAACAATATCATTCAATTGAAAACGCTGCTGATTAACAGAAATACCGTTGTTGCATCTTAAAACATATTCTTTAATCTGATAGTCGCATTGTCGAACTGGAAAACCTGTACTGACAGTGAGATAACTCGCGCCAGACATCAACCTGGTATTTCACGTCTCCGCGGCAGAGTATTCAGTGAATAGGAAAAATCTAATTGGTCCAGTAACAACAATTAATAATTATACTGTAGGCAATACATGGTATAAACACAAAAGAAAAAAGAGAAAAGAGAAGGAATGACAATTACAATTCATCATATAAAGGCGAAATAGGGAGGTCACATCGGTTGAGACACAAATTTCTTTTCGCATGCCATGCCTCCAAAAATAGACGTTCATGATAGTTATTTTCATGGCATACTATCTCTGCCGAGCTCCAGTCGACAGAATGGCCTTCTTCGATGGCATGTTCAGCCATGATGCATATACCAAGTGCAAGTGTGCACCAACATCGATCTCCGACCGACGATTTACTATCTCCAATAAGTTGTTCAAGGCTATTTGCAACAACCCGCATCATATCCTTGTTCCTTTCGCACCTTCAGTTTTGCCACGATCGAAGAAATTTCGTACTTTCTTTTGTCGAAGTTATGCACGTTCTCGATCCTTTTTTCCATTTATGACCAGTGGTACCAATTTGACTGATTCTTTACAAAAAATATTTTATGAACCGTGTAATCAAGTGTGACTTTATCTAAGTGTCTTGCTTCTAACTTGTGTACCAATAATGTCATTGTGAGATTTCCAGTGAGCAACTCCTCAAGGGTTGAATAAAACAACATCTGCTCCTAATAACACTGTCAACCTCGTGACCCTACCCGGAAAATGCACAGATCGCCTTAATTCTTTTATCAGGGATATTTGTCGACGTACTGCAGATATCCGCGTGCGTATGTCTTACAAGACGGATCGCAATATGTGCAATATTTTACGGTAGCCTCATAACCTCCTATTTGTCTCTTTGACCTCTTTTTAAAACTTTTTATCATTGACTTAAGCGTTATCATTTTCTGTAAACTTGCTGAACGATATTGTTCTTTAAAATACACGCAAGCTCCACATTCTATTGTTAGGCGATATCTATGCTTCAGGCATCGTCTGTACAGCTATTGATCGATTTCTGTGTTTAACCACTGCATGTCTACACACACTGTCATTCACTACTGACGAAGGCCTATAACGGCAGAAATATTTGGTGTCCTCGTAACTTGACGTGTCTTCTTTCTATTTCGTGCGGAATTGGGGCGGCGACATAGCGCGAGACATGCGTCGACATTTCAGTCGACGCATTTTCTCTCGAACTACTACTACTACTACTACCACATTGATGTACATTGTACAATGGAGTGTGATCCTTCAAATAATTGGCCATCGTATCTTATCATGTTTGTGTTGAGGTGACCAAAACATTTGATGTCAGGTAAAATGGTTTTCTTCATCAGAAGAGTGACTGACTTTCATGCATTTGAATGGAGTGTGATTTGTAAGGTTTAAAATCATATTTATCACGACGAGCACTAATATCACAGCTGCAGGGAATTAGGCTTGACATCCAACGAAAAACATTCTCCCTTAGAACAATTTTAACAATGCATTTAAAAACCAGCGTGTTCTGCACAGGACAGGTCATCAAAAGAAGAAATATTATTTTTTAGAATTTTTTTCAGAAATATTACATAAGCTTCAAATCATTTGATTAGCGGAGAATAACTGATAATCATAAAATTATGATTTGAAAAGCGAGCACACGCATGTTTCGAATTGCGAGTAAATAAACCTACTATAGTCACAAGAAATAGTAATTAGTTGGTGGCTATGCTAATGAGTTCGTAAATGCATATATGCCTTAATTCTCAGCACGAAAGCTTCGTGAGTGATCAAGTATAACTTGCAACTGTATTCAAATGGTTATGATTTAAAACAAAACAGGCGGTACTTCTATTCTTTCCACCCACATTTCTGATGTTGACGCCCGGGAGTACCGTTAACGCTCTTCTGTTGCTCCTGAGGGTAGTCTCCCTACGGAAAAGAGTTGAATGTGTAAAATTCCTCTTATCTTTCTTGTAGAGCATTTACAGCCTCAGAATTAGACAACTGCTGGTCATCTGTCTGTAGACAACAATACCACGAAGTTCATGATTACAGCTGTACCTTGTATTCTAACTGAGCATCTAAGGGGCCAATCCTTCATCTCAGGGTTCAAGAAAGACTTCTCAGTGGTGTTGTGCTGTTATTCAGTGACAGATCAAGTCTATTCTAAACCCAATGTGACTAACTTTGGCGAAATTTTATGATTTTGGAAAACATGAAAAATGTTGGGAAAAGAATAGAAATACTCATTTGGTAAAGTGTCTCGAAGTAAACGAAGACGAAATCATGACTTCCCATTCAATGTCAACGTCAATAAGCTCCGGTGCATCTGACACAGACACTAACATGAGTGAAATGATGGAAATCTTGGTGTTAAACCAGGTACTCTAAGAAGCTATAAGAAAACTGATGGCATCGCTAAGCAACGAATACTCGATTAGCAATATGGTGTTTAGTTACATTGGTGACTGTCATATTGTTTTTGTAATAGAATAAAGCTCGTTCTTAACAGAATGTTTTAAATTGAATGGGACAGGTTTTTAATTGAATGGGACAGGCTTTAAACTGAATAGAACATTTAAATAGAATGGAACAGGCTTTAAACTGAACAGAACATTTTTAAATTGAATGGAACAGGTTTTAACTAAAACGGAACAGCTTTTAATTTGAATGGAAAAAGGTGTAGTCTAAATCCAATGTGACTAAGTTTGATGAAATTTTATGAATCATTGAATGAAATTCATTGACATGACATTCGTGAATGTTGGAAAATGTGGGGGGAGGGGGAGAATAGAAGTACCTAACGGGCTAATTCCGGCCCGATTTCTACTCTGCGTGTCACAGTGGTTATTAACATCTAGACGTTAGTGCTGGGAGGTAAAGAGTTCAAGTCTGGCCACTAACATCATTCATGTGGGATTGCAGGAAGGAACTGGATCAATCACCGCAAACATCGCAGTTCCATGCAGCTAGACATCCTCCTGCTCTGACTGGCCCTAAGGTCAAATCGAACATGGGAACAGAACGTCATAAATGACGTTCATTTGAACCTAAAGAAAATACGAAGTGGAAAGCTGATTTGAAATCGCCGAGAAATGCGTCAACTGACATCTCACTAAGGAACTCTGTCTGTGAAACTCTCTCCAGATTCAATTATAGAATGTCGAAAAGGTCCATTTGTTGAAAGCAACTAAATGATCGATGGGCCGCAAAAGAAATAGTGTCCAAGCAATATTTGAGGGAAATGCATCAAGAGAGACGGAGACCGACTTGATCAAACTTTTGTCCTCCCCATCATCCCACATAACCCGCATTGTCCTATCAACATACACACTCAATCGAAGCGGTAAAGTGGGAGATGCGGTTTAAAAGTGATGTGAATAATTGATGATGAGCACTTTTCACATGAAGCGCCTCAACCATTGTCTTAATGCTCACTTCGAGCTAGTAAAGGGAGCCGGCAATTAGATAAAATCAGCCACTTACGTTGGTGCCACTGATCACTAGCTTGATAGAGGAGTTACGACAGCTAGCAGACGATGAGAATTGGAGATTTGGAGGAGAGGCAGATTGTGGGGGCAACAATTAGAGGCTGGACAGAATCGTAATCCCGATGACCAGATGATTCCAAAGCAAACTGTTGAGCTGATTCACAGTTCAGTGTAGAACATAATGAACCATTGCATGTCTCCTTGCCATGCCGCAGGTGAAGCAAAGAGTGCTGATATTGTTGTTTTGATATGACGGAGATCTGCTGTAATTGCAGCCGACTTTTTAATGACAAAATACTATGCAAGTGTCTGTCTATTCCATGGTCCACAAGTCTGCAACATAAGCCAGACCATACGTAAACACAGAGCGCAAATGAATACATGTGTCGACATTCAAGGACAACGCATTCGTATTGATATATTTTATCGATGGATCATGTCACGTGTATGTGGGTTAACATAATTTGTTTTTAAAATAAAATATGGCACCACTCAAAAATGCAGCAATTGAAAATACACATCAACATTCGGCGATTTCGCCCTTTCTAATTGCTTTAAATGTATGATAAACTCATTAGTGCAATAAAGATTCCATAAAATTTTACTTTTGAAAAGAAGGTTGAATTTCAGCAAAGGTGCAAATCTCGGAATTTTGACATAATTCGCACTATGAGTCCAACTGACTCAATTGTGAAATTCAAGTAGACCTGAATGTTTCGATCTTCTACGATCTCAATGTGTTATATCAGAAATAGAAGATAAAGTTGCCCCGCATCGTAAAACACTAAACAGAAAGCTTTTTGCTAGCTTTATCACTTTTTTGGAGATGAACTAAACCTAATATTAAGCTAAAAAATGAATGATTAGTTTGATTTTCATTTTTTTATAAAGTTAGGTTAGAAATTTACTACATTTTATTTTCTATAATTTCTCGATCATTTTGATCATGGACAAAGCTTGTCTAAACAATATAAATTTCAGTGTAGGTCGGGTAACAATTTAAGATTACTGATGACTTCAAAAAAAGTTGTTATACAAACAAACGACATTTCGATGCGATTTTATTTCTTGTCGCTGAAGTTGAAAGGTTCAGGAATTGATCTCGTGAGTCTTTCGTGGATTGGAGGTTTGCGTGCATTTTGTTGACGGAATCAAATACTCTATCACTGTCTGAAATATCATTACACATGATACAGCTATCATCGAAGTATTGGAGGTAGAGCAATGATGGCGACTCAGTGTCTTTGAGCATTAGCTTCTCATGATGTCCTTCGAATATGAAGCGAAAAAGCCTGAAAGTGGGCTCCCCATGGCCATGCCATTGATTTATATGTGCGACTCTTTGTTGCAATAAAAAATAGCTTTAGTGCTGAGCTTCTCAAGGAGGTTTCGTAGACTGGACTCACGAAGCACAGTCCTGCCCAATCTTGGAGGATCTCTGCTTGATCGATAGTATTCATAAAGAAAATGCCGTAGCTTCCATTAAGGGAATGTTGGTGAATAGACTTTTGATATCTGTTGTCATTCTCACTGCAGATGGAGTGGTTTCCATATCACGAATTCGATCACAGAAAGAGAAAAAGTCTGATAGTGTAGTCCTTGAAGAATGGCAGGATGGGCTTGAATAATTCATCGTCCACCATTTTATCGAGTCCATGATACACTGAACCTGTCATGAATATATCACGGGGAGGAGTGTACGCCGTTTTTATGAATTTTAGGTAATCTATGCAACCTTAGGATATTTACATCTGGGGAATACACGATAGATTTTTTTTGACTTTATAATATTCTCTCATGCATTTTTCCTCCTACACCTCTTCCGTTTTCATTTAAGCATCTTTTCTTAATTCCACCATCAGTCATGTCATCTTATCTGCTTGCTTAATTTCAATTAATCCAATTTTGTGGATTTCTACATAATGATTGCACAGACACTGTGTTGGATTTCTAGGATGAGTGTCACATGACATCGTCCTAACATTGCCAGATCAATTTTGTAATGAGATATGTTTGCAATTCTTGTCACGTTCTCCCCAGTTCCGTTGCATTGCCTCTCAGGAAAGGACTAAGCGCCGACAATATAAAAGAATTCTATGAATTTTTCATTTTTGAAGTTATTTATGACAATGGCAAATATGCACCGTTACCAAAATTAACTAATATAAAAGGTCCAAAAATAAGCTAATATATAAGCTTTTATCTTAAAGGAAAAATGATTTTTGATTACTTTGAATTTAATGTCATGTTAACATGTGCTCAGTGATTCATTTGGTTGATTGTGAATGAATCAATCTTTCATTTGTCCTTTTGCCACAATCGTCGCCACAAGTGCGAAACTGAGGTGCGTGTTATTTTCACACACGCTACAATGAGTGGGTGTTCCAGCCCCTTCCAAGCTTGTAACTAATTAGCTCAGCGTGTTCATTACATTTACAATAACAACTGAATTCATCCCTACTCAGCTAAACCTATCTACCACCTGAGTCCAGTTACGAAGTCCTATGTTTGATTGACCACTGAATTAGCTGACAATAGGAAACTGACACGAATCGGTCAAATTCGTTTACCAGCTTTCACTGAGTTTCTCATCACTGATTTCCCTCTCATCCTTTTGTGCTTTTCTGTCGCAGGAGTCGTGTTGCCCGCCCCTTAGAGCATGTTGTTAAGTCCCAGACGGTTTCACCGCCACTGATCGCATGTCAGTGAATAGTCTGAATAATTCAAATCAGAAGTCGACGTTCTCCACAAAGACAAGCTTTACTTCCATGACTACCTGATGTTTCTGGGAAATCACTTATACAATGTTAGGGAAGAGACAAGGTATTGGCGTTGCTTGAGTATGTGGAAGAAATTTCACTTTCCAACTTTTAGCAGCACTGGACTGGCAGAAGATTACCAATAATTTCTTGAAACATAAATAACGTCAGAAAATATTAAGCTGTCTGCAATTATGTGGCATATTGCAACTTTTCTTTCGAATTTGAAATACAGTGCATCTATTGCATCTTCATGAGTCACTCAGAATTTGCAACGATAAAGAGGTGAATATTTTCTCTGAGTTTAAATGTTCCTTCTGTATATCCTTTCTATAAGACTATACAACATGCAGATAATGGCGGATTATATGCGAAGCCACAGTAAACTTACTTTTCTGTTCATTTATTGATCATACATCTCACAAAACCGCAGGTGATTTAATGAAAACGACTTACTGACTTAAGCGATATCATTTTTGAAAACAGGTTGTCAAATAGTAAATTGGATTTTGAATTGCTCAGTCATGACCAGTCCTTTGATCAGAGAGGTTGCTCATCTTAGGATCCCCATCAGGGAAATTGCCATCTCATGCAGTGAAAAATAATTTCCTACATATTTCAACGAGGTGACAGTAATTTTTTAAAAGTAGTTTTAAGTTTATTAAGCATAATACATGAATATATATTAAGTATAATTTTTTAAGTAATTTTTCATCAAGAAAGCAATGATCAAGTGGTGTTATCAGTGAAACATTTTGAATCTTTTTCTCCACAAGTCATGTAACTGTTTCCATACAGCAGTTATTTATGCAAACTGTTTCAAAATTACAAAATGAAATTTTAACTTTGGTTTTTTGTATTCATTGATGTGAATCTGTTTTGTGAAGTCATTCAAGTTGATTGCACTACACTGTTTTAAGGTGAAATAACAAACACCACAGAGATAGATTGCATTGACGGCGTATTTCGGTCTAGAGATGACATTGATCAGCACTGATGGTCACAGCTAGAACTACATCTCACGAAGATCTATTTTCCATTGAACGTAATGCAAATTCAAGACGGAATTATGACGAACTAGAAGATTGACATCACATTAAACGCACCCAGTCAATCAATTTTGATCCTGAGGAATCGAATGGTCCGAAAAATATTTCCATTTGACGCATCCATCACTAAGAAAAATTGAGTTTAAGATAGGTACTTTTCACTTGACAGGCATGGACAGCCGGCCGGCTGCGTTGTGACCATTAAGGTTCAGGTGTTCGATGACACGAGATACTTCTACAATGCGCGCGCTTCGTCAATCACACAAGCCAAGGAGATATGAATGTCTATATCAATTTCTATCGCTTACTATGCCATCGTATACAATGGCTGGGATAGGATTGTGTCCGCTCTACACAAGCCTACACGCAAAGGACTCTATCTCTGTGGCCAACATCAATTGTAAATTGTAGTCTGGAGAGTCAGAAGCTGGGTAGTAATGTCTGGCCGAGTTTTTTGTAAGGTATTTATTTGTAGCAGTTATTTCATTACTCCACAATCGTCATTAATTAGCTTATTTCGACCGAATTTCATGTCTTGTGCGTGCATGTGCGTAATTTTCTGTAAGTTGTATTCTTATCGGCTCATAATGTTGTGTGTCACACTCTCTGCAAGTGTAAAACCGTGTTTCTTTACAGCATAGTAAAAAAGCATTTAGACCCTACAAGGAACATAACATGTAAATTTTCAAATTAGAAACAATGATGAATTCAGGAAAAGAGCGATACCTTTACGCAAAATTTAGTTTTAACTAAAAAGCAAGAAAACACCGAAAATGTTCTTTTCACTTACTCTTATTTTCCCATGACAGCTCTGATCGACAGGAAAATTGATTATCAAAATTCTCTTAGCTCAACGTTGCACCACAAAAAGTCACTTGGTAATGTTTTCCTCATGGTCAGTGCAGTGGCATAATTGCTATCGTAAAAGTGTTTGCAATTGAATGTCGGCAAAAAATCGATTATATCCTATTGAATATGCACGTGCCGTATGCCATGTGGTTGATGTAGCGAGTGGTTTAGCACAGCCGTAATCAGTAGTCAATTGGTTTTCATGTCATCTCATTGTTTAATCATATTCACAGCTACTGGATTCAATTTGATCTGACGTCTCCCTATATCTTATTAAGACAAAGAGTAATTAATAAATTTTCAAAGAGCAGAATGTTGTTTATGTGATATTTTTCAAAGAGATGAATGTGAAGCATAATGATATGCCAAAAACATAATGCAAAATTGACAAATCTATATTCGACTACATATCTGTAACGGTGCATTTTTTGATAAAATGAAAATCATGAGTACAAATCAAGGAACACGATCTTTTATTTCATCAGTCATATGTGAGTACAAATTTCATTGCAGTTGCCATGACTAAAGTACGATTTTGATTCCAAATTAGATAGCATATAATCTCTGAAGTATTTTCTTTTTTGCCTTTCTAGATCACTTATTTCCTTATCTGTCCTCAAACATGCTGTCAAGTCGATAGTACATTTGCCGAAATATTTTTTGTTTTTATCGTCATGAAATAAAGATATTATTACTATTTTTTTACTGAATCAAAAATCATCTGCAACTAATTATTAAAATTGCATAGCTTGATAAGGTCATTGAAAATCATCAATACTTGTGTATAAATGTATTTGCGAGATAAATGACAAGTAACTATGAACAGGGGAAACTGTCATGACAAAACGCCGACCAATAGAAAACCCAAGTTACATGTATTATGGTAGAACGCCTTCATTCTACCTGAAGGTTCACATTGCATGTTTGTTGCATTGACATCACATGCCATGAATATCCTTGATGCCAACCTTTTTACGAATGTATTTAACTCCAATTTTTTTATGTAAAGGTTTGTTGATTAAGTCATGCTGCATTGATCAACTAATGTGGTTGATACCCCATAATAGCTCCTAATTCGCACTATTCGATTCATTAATTCTAGTGTGAAGATCTTAGTATCTTTATGAATTGAGTATACCCATCATCCACTTGTTCATCCACACTTTAAAAAAGAAGGAAATTAAAAGAAGTGATGATGCAAATCAGACTGTTTATGATAAAACCTAGAACTTCTGGTTGAAGAAATTTCCAAGATTAAATCAAAAGAAAAATTCAGAATAGGATTGCTATTGTCGTTTAGAAACTCTTCAAATATCTAGTATCGATATAAATACTTCTGTTTTTCGAATGCCCCCACGGTAGTCTGATTTTTGGTGAAGCATACAATATACATTGCCTACAAGATTCATCTGAAAATTTAGATTTAAATGCCAATGTTGAATTGCCACGTATGTGCATGTTTAAAATATATTGTGCTCTTATTCATAGATTTTCACGATATTCTTCAGGCATTTGATGGTATTATTGTCATTAAACAATAATGCATGATTAATAAGCCCTCAAGGGGCACCGTTTTTGCATTGTACCGACATGCAAAACAGAAAAATAACGATTGTGATGCACGTAACGGCATATTTATAGCCAGCTCGATCATCGGCTTATACATGCACATAACATTTGATGGATGCGTGCGTAGGCCAAAATAGAATTTACGTACATAATTATCATGTACACTACACATGCGATGAAATTTTTTTGAAGAGTAGCTCTCCATAAAATCCATTTAGAAGTTCTTGGAGGCAGATGCAGATGCAATCTTATCAGTTGTGTATGTACTCTTAGAGTGTATCCAAAGATCTTGGGTCAGAGCCCATGAATTTTGGTTACAGTTGAGACCCATGCAGGTTCCGACCTTGATGTGATTTAAAAATCCCAAAGTTCATATCTAACATCCACGAAAAACCCGCTTTTACACAACATGTGCTTTCTTAAACAATATTTGCTTTTTACAATGCAAGTAATGTACAAAACAATTCTTTTCGTTGAAACAATTACATAAAGGACAGTATTTTCACATTGCTATTCCTCAATGTCATTGTACTTGAAATTATTGCATTCAAAACACAATTGATATTATGCACAATAATGGACAAACAAAACTCAAGTCATAGAAATAAACATCATTATGAAAATTGAAAACAAACCTTCTGGTATATTCAGCAATCTCAGCATCGAAATATTCAATTGACTGATGCGTTTCATCCTTTCGAAGCATTGTAAACTGATACAGCAACATATTCATTAAGAGATTGATTATTTATAATGAACTTCATATACAGTTTCTGATTTTTATGCTTCAAATTCGTCTCAGTGTGTCTAGTTTCTGGACAATGGTTTCAATTGGCAACCAAATGATTGAAATTAGACAATCTTTTTAAAGTCCTTGCTGAAGATTGAAGTTACGAGTACACCACACGTAGGTCATTCAATCAACAATTGAAAATGGGTTGGAAAATAACACTTGACAAGCCGAATGAATTTTTCGACGCTTTCAAATAATTGGATATGCATCATAATGTCACTCTGAGCCAATTAAGAGGATATTTGTATCATTTCTAGCCTTCAAAAAAACACCATCAACTTTGAAAATTTCTGATTGACTTCGAAATTTGAAAAGAACTTTTTTTTTGATTACTTAACCCAGATTTCATGACACTACTGCTTGTGTAATCGATTCTCTCTACCTTTCACATGTACTAAGAATCTAAATGAAATAAATTCTTCAATGTAACTTTTTAAACAAAATTTATTTGTTTACTCCATTGTTATCGACATTGAGTTTGCTGACAGATCTAACAACAATTCAACTACATTTACTATTCCTTGTTGATCATAGGAGCGAAACCTTTCTCAAATCGTCACAATTATCTCAAATATTTAAAAGCTCAACGCGAATTTTGGTGAGAACAAAAATATGTTTTGATGAAACAATTAAATGTTTAGCCATTTCTGCAATCTCTGAGCGTGAACAGAAACAAGAATGAAATTTCAACCATCGGAAAAATCATGCAAAATTTTGATAGAAATGTCACCGTTTAGAATACTTCAACCTGACTAGGAGTAGGACAGTCATTATTAGATTGATTGACGAAAGGAGGTCCATCTCTAACACTATCTGCTCTATTAGTCGACACAGCAACCGTTGTTAACGGGAGCCCAGTCATAGGGCCATTATACAGTCCAGGGGGCATGGAGACGGTTGGCAAGTGGGCTGGCATCAGCGCTGAAAGACTGTCAGGATGTAAAATGGGATGAGTCGCATGAGGATAAGGTAGAGGAATCGGTGGTTGGGCTGCAAAGTGAGTCCAAGGCTCTGTTAGTCCAGGTGGTGGAGGTGGAGGTGGTGGAGGAATACTGACAGGGGACATATTGCCGGGTACATGCCCCGATTCAGACACTTTTTCACTCGGCGTCAGACCCGGGGTGTTGTAGAATTCTGGTCCACTGTCGAGATCACCTGAAAATTGTAAACAAATGATAATGAAAGTCAATCATGCTTGCACTGATAAAAGTCGTCAATTAAACGTACACATCACACACACACACATAAATAAATGAATTCCATATCTTCTACTGACCATCTGCACACAAGCTCATTGATATTTTCTTTAAACCACAAACAGAAAAGTATAGAAATTTGTGCACACAACCCCGTTGTATCAACACGACATACGCAACATTATGAAAATAAATGATGGAAGAATGGAGGCATGATGATATTCATTATACAGTATATACTGCATCGTCCAATCAAAAAATTGTCTAAATTGCATATTTTTCAACATATGTAGATTCTATTTTACCTAAAAATCATTTGGAATCCGGATCTTAAAAAGTTGTGCATATTAAAAATATTTTCAGCTTAGTCGATATCTATAGTTTTAGTGGAACGATGTGCTTTAGAAGTCAAAGTAAATCAATTGACGATTTGAATTATGTCAAAAATTAAAAATTTCAATTTTTTTCACCATCAGGAGGCTACTTTCAGACTAAATAGAATTGAAGTCGCATAACCTACAGTAACTCAGTTTTGGGTATTGAAGGTAAATCAGAGCGGTTATTATTAAGGCTAACTTCTTCTAAGAGATTTTCTAATTTGAGAATTTCTAAACGATTGCAAGTGACATTTCTTAAAAGTTTTGATCAAGACTTACTCTGATAAAACAGATCATGTGGGTCGTTCGACTGATCGTCAGAGCCAACATCACTGTCTAGCTTAGATGGACTGCGAGGACCAGAATTGCGATAATATGGAGTCCACCGTTGACGCCCCGCATCCTTTTTCAATCGTTTTTCTTTTGCTCTGAAATTAATAAGAGCAAGTTTTAGGCGAAGATTTAACAGGCATGCACTAAAATATAATCTAAAATCTTGCACACAACGGAAGTGCGAATATTCTCCAACATGTAGATCATGCTCAAAATATACAGATGCAGCAAAATCAGGATATCAAACATGTTTTTGACTTAACTTTTGAGGATGAAACAACATAAAAGCCAGTTCAAATTTTGTTGGGGTCAGAAACACTAAATCGAATAACACTGTCGTTTTGCGTCGGGATACCTATGTTTGCCTTCACTTGCCGCATGCTTTTGCATTCATAAAACGTTTATCATCGAATGAAATTATTTGCAAAATATGTTAAGTCGGATTACATGCACATTGTTGGATAAACACAGTTATTATTCGATTTCTTAGCAGGTAATTGAAAATGATCATTATTGCGTCTGAATTTTAGGCGTCATGTAGACAAATAGAAGTTTGAGCATGTAATAAATGTATTGAAACATCATGTTATTGGAAATATTTTACATAAACATGACAAAGTCAAGTCACGTAGGTATTTATTTCTCTTCAAAATAGAAATCACAAGACGTGCAGATTCAGAAACGACATCATCGACGTAAACAAATATTCGAGTAATGTAAAATAGCGAAATGTCAGTGACTGTTAAATGACAGTTGGATCGCACAACAATGAGACGCAGACGATATCAAGTTCTCCAAACAGGTTTGTGAGCGTTTTTTCGTGCGCTTGCTATCTTGTTTAATAATGATCAGAAGAACTAACTTTATCGGGAAAACTTATAGGCAATGATCTGAATTCTTCAAATCTGAAAGAATCGTGTCGATCGGACAATTTTGAAGGAATTTACAGCACTCCGCGAGCGATAAGTGACTATTTTTCTTATCTCAGCAAAGCATTCAGAATTTCTTTCGCCCACTTAATAAGTTCCTACATGTGCCATCGTTTTGAATCACCCTCTACTTCCGGTAAAGTGACACGCTTAAACAATCTCATTCTGTAGTTAAAGGTTTCAGTAACTTGAAACAATTTAACTTAAGATTTGATCGGTGACTGACCGAACAGTCGAATCACCACCAAGAAACAACTATTGCCCATTCTAGTCTCACTTCCTTAAAGCAAAAAGTTGGATTTCTATGTTCTAAACTATCTGTGAACTATTTGCGAAGTCGGAAATGGATAAGACAATCTTGCTTAGAAGTGAAGTTGCAGTCATTCATTTGTTCTATTATCGCCACTTTTCGTAGCTGAAGTTATTGATTAATGGCCATACATTGATTTATATTACAATCGACAATTTTTCATAGCTCTTATTTACCTATGAAAGTTCAGATGAATAATATTAATGATGGGATAATCTCGTTTAAGTTTAAGCAGGTACTGCTAGATGTATGTGAGGCGTATGGGATTTGGATTTGTATAACGTGTGCTTTTATAGTCGAACAACAGTAAGCCTAGATCAAACATGTTATAGAAAACAGAGTGAAAACATAGCTAGGGAAATTGAGAAAAATAACTTAATTGGCATCAAAAGAATTTTAATGAATTAATTACTGAAATCACGGGTAGTAACTTTCCAAGAATATGAGCTGATAGGTACTTTTCTTGATTATAGCAAACATGCTTAAGATATGCATTAAACATGCAACGTATTTTCCTCATACGAGTAATGGACTTTTAGTAAAACAAAATGCGATTCTGAGCGTTAATATCTTTTGAAGGAACACTCAATCACCGGAAACTTTAGAAAAGGATATTTTGCTCTGTATGAAAGAAGGATAGTAGAAATGTGCACCATCAACATGTAAATGATTGAATAAACTAAGTAATATTGGTCACCATAACATGACCGCTACCTATGCAAATTGATTACACTAGGCCTATATCAATTCGAACAATCAAACGAGTTTTAGGTTTTAATTAATGATAGCTCTGAGGGTACGGGGCGCGATCAAAGGTGCCGCAAAAAGAAGGATGTATAAAAAGGCATACAACATATTTCATGTTGCATCAATTGCTGTGTAAATTGTAGAATCCAACTGATTTTACAGATTTTCCAATGTTCGGAACTAAACTTGGTTTCCATGTTCATCTCACACTGGATAAGTTCCAACTAAACAATGATAAAGTTTACAACTATGATTTATTCATAACCAAGCGCTAGAAAAAGTTCTCCACAGTCATCATTCTTCCTCGGTGACTTGCTTCATGAATTAATCAGAGGATGCGCTCTATAATGGCAGCCTGGAAGCGAATCAACATTCACCAAACAGATTGCTGCTGTCTTTCTATCGTTTCTATGAAGCTGCTATGAAAAGCGAGGCAGATGTTCATTTATTAAAATCCTATAAAGCACTTGAATTGTATGAGAATAATGCAATGAAGAGGTCACTGAAAATAGTCAATCTTGCTCTTCTATCCATTTCGTACTTGTCAATGTCTTTCATTTTGTTAACAGCCTCTGGTGTGAGAGAACTGATAGGTTTTAAAAGAAAGGTTTTTGGGGTCTCTTCTCCTTCGGAAGTGAGAGACTTCTACTTTGCTACACATTAACTCCTTTTTTGAGAACAAAATGATAAGAAATATCTGATACGCAACAACACGCTGCTCCTATTGTTTCTCTCTGCACGGCGTGTACTCAATCAAGAAAATTAAATCCTGATGGCGATGAAACAGTGATACAATTCAAGCAGGAACGCTCTCATTTCCCTATTCTTGATTTCTCTGTCGATGGGAAATAACAAGAATATATTTTATCTCTTATCTATACTCAAATTTGTGTCGAAGTAGCGGTATACTGACTATAAACATCTATTCTGGCGCCTTTTATAACATGGAAACAGATATCTGGCTAAAAAAATGCGGAGAGAGAATGGGAAAGTTTACAACAAGGCTTGCACAGCAAGTGTAAAAGCGAAAGAGAGAAGACTTGATAGAGCGAGATGACTGCAATCTTTATTATCATTAAATTGGATATGTCGAGGATCATAAAACTGCAACATAGCACTTGAAAACAGTCTGTGTAGAGGCATTGAGATTTGACTGCGCCTAACTTGTGTGCATCACTTGAATAAAAATTGAATAAAAAATTGGATGAGAGAACAGTTGAAAAGGAAATGCTTTAGGAAGAGCTGAAAGATTCCTCAAATTCTGATGACTCTGTGGGCCAATTCACAATCTGTCAAGTGGCCCAGTGAGCCGAAAAAGTAGAGTTTGAATTGGTACTTCATGAGAAAAAAGAAAGACGTTGGTGACAAACGGGTGTTAAACATAGTTTTGTTCATTAAAGCGTTTTTAGCGCAACGCAATGACCCAGTATTTTAGACAGATGAAAAATCGCACCAGCATCCAGAATACATTGTCATATTGTGCACCTGTTGAAGTCTCCAGAGAATTTCACGTTTTCCATTTATTAACTCTCAAAAGAATCAAGAAATTGCTGCAACAATCTATCAATGCAAAGTTCTTCAAAGAAGCGAGAATGTATTTCCTCAGATAAAATTTTCCTCTGACAACTGTGATAGTTGACAAGGATAGTGCATCCAATCCAGTTTATTACCCATTTAAATCAGGGACCGGTTAGCTTTAGTGAAAAATTCTGAAAAATCGAAAATACTAGATGCCGATCACATAATCTTTCTCATTTTCTGACTTTATAGACTGCAAGCAAAACAAACTATACATGGCATGAAAACGAAAGATATATTTTAATGACTGCAGGACATCAACTTTGCCATTCAGATGCACATGTAATAGAAATTCAATTGCCTAACTAAAAACCAGACATCTATCTCATCATTGGAATGCAGGAAACCTTCGGCACAGGTTTTGGTAGAACATCGAATTATGAGTGCCGACACTCTAAATAATCTTTGTTTGATGAGTGTTGCCATTGATGTTTTGGATATAAGAATTTTTTGTGTTCAGTAATAGAAACTTTTGAAATTTCGAACGAGTATGGTTTCCTCTACATGCACATATACGTTAGACATTTAGGCCAGTAACCTTCAATCCAGTAATAAGAGTAGCAGGAATATCACAATTTCTAAATAAGAGAAATACGGAAGAAGGAAGAAACGAATAGCCAAGCTCATATTAACAGCATTCCTCAGACTAATAGTATAGCTACATCTGAACGCCGACAGCGAAAGACTTATCTTTATCTGCACGATAAAGCTTAATTTCAAAATAACTTTGGTTCTAAGCATGAAGCGACAATTACTGCATTAAATTGAATTACTCGAAGCAGTGGTATTAATGATCAAAACTTGAAAAATTCACTTAGCTTCGGTTTTGGTTTGTGGAATATTAACGAGAAGAGGGAAACTAGAATGAGAAATGTATTTTCTTGTGCTAACATGTGCTGAGATCCAATGAGTGCATAATTTGAAAACCAGGCTACTAATGAAAGTTTGTAAAAAGCGGTGTGGTGTTAAAAAGCCTCTATAAACTTCGACCTTCTTTACTGACAAATTCCACACGTATGAGTAGGTCCGGTAGTCTTGTGGCTAGAGAGTGTGCTCATCCTCAAGTTCGAAGGCTCAAACCTTCCCCGGACATCAATAAGTCCTTACGTCCTATGAACTTAATCACTTCATATCTGATTGCACCACTAATTTCGATTGATACTTCACTTATTTAATACCAAACCTCTAAGTAAATAGCTGAACTAGCCTACTCATACATGTGTTACTTCACTAAAAGAAACTTACCTTCGATTTTGAAACCAAACCTGAACTACACGCATGTCGAGACCTGTCTCAGCGCTCAGTTGCTCTCGAATGTGACGTGCTGGCTTAGGACTCTCGTTATATGCCCTCTTTAATGCTTCCAACTGCTTGGCGTTTATGGTTGTTCGAGGTCTTTTATTGCCGCCTTCCAATTCAGCTTCTGAAATGAACAAATAATTATGTACAGTGAAACTTCTCTGAGTTGAACATCCGCTAAGTTGAATGCACCATAATTTGTACAATTATTTCAAGAGCCAAATGAATTGCATTGCTTGGAAATATTTACGAATTATTTGCAATCACTAGCAAGTTCAAGACCCTCATACATTGAACGAACTAACGAATTTAATGGGAACCAAAGTCTTTCAACTTGGAGAGGTTTCACTGCATATTATGAATATTAGAGCATGCGAGAAAATACTATCCCATTGATTTTGGGAGATACATGTAAATTTTCAGCATCTACGGGTATTAAAAGGCTAAAAGCAATGATGCATAGCTTTTGATATGAGTAGATTGAACATTTACCTCCATGAAATCAGTAAGATAAAACATAAAGTATTATTTCACGACTACACACAACAGCCATGCATTTTCCGGTTTTGTGCATAAATAAAATCTGCCAGTAGATTAAACGCTCAGAGTCTACTGCAGATTGGTGATGTATCTCCATGGAAGTGGAATAAATACGTCAAGGCGATGTTTCACTCTCTAACAGAAGTTTTTGTCAGAAACTCTCTAAAAAATCAAGATTTCTCAGTAAATTGCATTACTTTCATCACGGCTACGTCTGGTGACACGAAATGTGTTTATCTTCTATGAATGCAGCCATTGACTTCCTAAATATATCATTAAATAATAATGAAGCCGAGGTCTATAATGAATGATGACCACCTCCACAACTGATCAATTCTGAAACCATAGCTTTGTCAAAATTTGAGTTATAGTTATAATTATCCTTGAAACTTTATCATATCTTTATCATACAGAGTTTGGTTGAAATTGGAATTGCGACTTAAAACGATTTTAGAATCCGCTTTTTCAAGAAAGAACCACTTTGCCTATCCCCACTCACCTCTTGCTTTTGCCGCTTCAAAATCTGCCTTGCACATTAACCTGCGATCGTCTAGCAAGAAGTAATGATCTCCAGGGGCGAGCTGGCGACTGCATGTGATGCATGCAAAACAGGATTCATGATAAATATTGTCTTGAGCTTTTTGCACAACTTCACCGGGAGTAATGCCTTCGTTACACATTGCACACTTCGTACTGAAACGCCTGTGGATGAAAGAGAGGCGAAAATGGAAGGCAAATCTGCTTTAACAACAATAGCTCTCTTAATTAAGTCCTGTGGATAATCGTTTCATATTCTAGATATAAACTCTCTATTTTTATCGTTCCGATTGCTTTAATTTCTATCAGTTGAATCTAATTTTGTAAAACTGTTGTTGATAGAGGAAATTTCTGAGGTGATCGGCAGCAAACGAGGGATTGTTCATGGGAACCTGATTTGTAGTACCTCAGAAACTATTGCATTAATCTGCTATGAGTTGACATTGTTATAAAAAGATAATTACTGGAAATAGTGGATCATACATATTATCATAATATTCCAGGAAATCCGCAAAGCAAATGATCGTTTACAAGGTATTTCATTTTACAAGATTTGTCCTGACGATCGTGCAGAGCATCTGATTTGCGGATTTCTCTAGTCCTGAAAACCATTACAGAAACAGGATGATTTTGAAGAAGAGATTTTGAATTAATTTTGAAGAAGAGATTGCACATACTGCCCATTGTAGAGCCGAGCGTACACCATTTATTATCTGTTTATCAATATGCACTGTATCAGTATGAAACTACTTTTCCAAGTTGAGCCATCATGGAGATCTCCACGTACCTAGCGAAGTTATGTATCATTTTTGAACTTCTTGACGGTGGAAGCATAATGACTTATCGCCTATAGTTGAATATGATGAAAGATCTTGATAAAAAGAGCAAATTACAAAGTTACAAAGAAATTGTCAAGTTCTTGACTCGCTTTGATGTTCAGTTGACAGCTACAGCAACAGTTGTATAGTCATGTTATTGCTTAATGATACAGATAACCTGCTATAAATTTGCAAAATTTTAATTTGTGATAATATATATCATAGGCGAACTTCATTATTGTGATCATGTCATCACGCTTTAGTTTCTCTAGGTGTGATAAGGTGTGCAAAAACAGTATATGTATCACACATATGCATTCACAAACATACGCCGTTTGATGAGAAACTGTTCATTCTCGCATAGGGAGATAGTATAGAGTCATCAACCCCAAAAATTTTTGACATACAGGGAATTTTTTTACCACCAAAATATTCAGTTCTACACGTAAATTATGTTACTGAGGTTTATTCGGAAACAACATTTGATCAATTTTTAAAATGATAATTTTTCGCAAATTATTCTTTTGTTTAAACATTGTCTATACGATACTGCAGACTTCAATATTTCAGTATCATGAGATTAATTAAACATCTTATCGAATGAAAATTTTCTCTCAGAAATCTTGAAGGATTTAACTTAAAAGGGAATTCGGTTGATTATATGGGAAACTTATTACTAACTATGTAACTTATATTATATGGAAAAAACTGTCTATACCACAACATGTAGTGAATCGAGAGAACGAGAAAGAAAGAAAGGATTTATTCACGGCATGATGCATGCATGTGACTCAAGTCAAAGTCATGTATTAGAGTCAAAGTCAGAGTCAAAGTCATGGTTAGTTTTCACTTGTCCATGTGATGCAATTATGCCTATTTATTGAGCCATCTTGTAAACATATTGCTTAATCACCCCAAAAAATGTCGGGCACCGTTGCTAAAACTGTATTGCTCACTAACCGAATTTTATTTGGTTGTTTTTATCATCTGCAATGATTGCCTGACACAAAGAGAAGGGTATATAACAAAATGTCTTAATTTGTCTTTCAATATTCTATGAACATTGATCTCGGAATTCAAGTTAGAGAGGCAAGTGCCATAGCTGCACAAGTTCTAGGAACTCGAAGATTGAGCGGCATCACACTTGTACCCTCTTCAATGAAAGATGCACGATTTTCATCTTCAAACTTTCTGCCTCTTTCTGATGTATCAAGAAGACTGGAAGTCTTTTCAAATAGGTCAACGTGTGATAATGGAGTGACAAATGCATTTCTTATTTTATATACTTACAAAGCTTGAGAGGCACATCTTTCATTTGCATAGAACATTTGGCCAATTTCTAAGTGAGTCAATAGGTTCTTCCGATTCTTGTCTAAATTGATAGCCATCAATGAAGTTTATGACAACAGCTAGAAAATGAATATTCAGAACCTTTTCATCAAGTTGTACCTGAGTGCTATTTAATTGCTGGCCAATCAGAGAAGCCGGATTATTTGTGGCACGCAATACCCAACATTGTGTTTATCAGATATGCTTTTGATACATTTTTTCATGCGTACACTTATTATATTGATATAAATAGCGATGTTACTGTTCGAAGAAGATTTTTTTGAATCATTTCTTTCAATGCTAAAACCTCATTATAATTCTTTCCGCTTTTCGGTCTATAATTCATTTTTGAATGCAAAATCTCGTTCTCTCACCAAAATCAAAAATGCGCTAATTTTAGGACACTCTACTTCACGCATTCCTGTTTCTTCAAAAGATATCAAGAAAAATATATTTAACTTAGAAAATACTTAATAAAAAGTATAATTATTGATAAGTAATGTAAACATGTCAAAGATTTTGAGAATATAGACTTTCATGCAAGCTGTAGAAAAGTGCTAGCATTCACCTGATGTAATCTTCTTTACAGTATATGAGATCTCCTCGAGTGTAACAGCGCTCAGCCAAGCTGACCTTGCAATCCGCACATCGTAAACATCGCGCGTGCCAAGATTGTCCCAAAACTTGGAGAATAACTCGGTCGAGTATTCGCTCATTGCAACCAGCGCAGAGTGGAACTTCAAAACAAAGAAAACCTTGAATTATAGATATTGTCATGACTAGTATTAAAAATATTAATAAGATATGTGATAAATTATGTGTTGTGAGTCAGTAATTAAAAAACATGACCACAGATGTGCATTCATGATAATACTCTGTACTATACTTGTGCAGCATACTTGTACATGTAGTGTGTTCAATTTGAGGAGCGCAAATAGTATATTTGGTGAATTTCCGTGGATATTTTCACATTTTAGCACTCTATTGACATCCCGGTTAAGATAATCGCGAATATAACTTAAAACAGCTAATTTTAATCAATGTTGTTTTTGAGAGCACTGTGCAACGATAGCTTTATATTGTGAGTCTCATTCTTAAAGACTATGAAATATTCAGACGTACTTTTGGAAACTACTCATTGTCTCAATGAAATTACTGGACTATTTCTATACATTAGAGGCTTGAAAGTACCTCAGATATTTCTGTACATACCATAGATATCTTTACCTTCCAAATTCCTGAATAACCATCGTTTCATTCTATGTCAAGAATCATCAGCGGAAGTAAACTGTACTCGAATTATAGACAAATTTGTATTGCCACCAAAAATGAGGTCACGATTAAGGATGCTATGATGAGAAAGGGATAGAGGAAACAGGCTTACACTTTTACAATAAGTAATCCTCACTGATAAAATTAAGATGAGTGAAATATGCACTATAGTAGGTATGTAAATAAAAAAGTGTGCTGCAAATAAATCTTACTTGATGTGCAAGTAATAGGGTCTAGAAGTCAGTATAAAATAAATAAAGCGATTTCAAAGGAACGTACTTTCTATGTGAAAACAAAGTTTTATCCATAGTGTTCAATTTTGAAACAACTATTCTTTAAAAATATTTCCTATAATTTATTTAGACCCTCCATGTCCTCAACTCGGCAGCAAAAGTAGATAATCGGAACTACATGTGAATATGACATAACAACAGCTGACACATTTTTTCACATCATATTAAGTCCAACAAATTAACATATGATACATAATGACTATTTTTATTCATCGTGAAGAACTGGCCTTTCATTAACACATGTGACACGTCATTGCCAAGTTAGTCGTTAATCAAGTCCATATTCCCATTTTCACACGAATTTCTCTGCCAATTTGGAATTACATTGTGACGATGTTACGTTTACGATGTGCTAATGCTCAATTTGCAATAAATGGTAGTTGACAGAGGTGAAATTTGCTTTACTTATAAATCTATTCCTGCATAATTTTTGTGCGTTTGTGAATCATACCGCAGCAATTCCCGTCGCTGCCTCTCGTGCTGGAATCCAAAAATTTAATTCTAGCTGCTAATGTAGGATAACGGTATTTTACTGTGTACAGTTTACGATTTTACAGTGTACGCTTAAATTGAAATTACAAAAGCGCGTAAGCAGTGGGGACCACAGTAAAATATGACAAGGAGCCCAATAGCCCCCACACCAGGTATGGATGGATGGAGTTAATTATTCAGCTTTTAGCCGGCTTCATGTTCAGATAACCAAGTCGTGTTTGTTCTCAAAATTTCTTGCTCGGAAGATACAAATTTCTTGTAAAGCATTATTTTACAGACGTAGGGAGTCATAAGCGGCCAACATTTGGAAAAAAAATTTGCCATAATTCTTGCATATTGGTCCATAAAGGAATACCATGCAATGTGCGTGCGTGATACTATATTGTGTGCACCATTCACTTCTTGATTCACATGATTTAGTCGTGATTGATCCGGTAGAAAGCTCATGGTTTTAAATGAACATCACAGGCACATGATAGCCTGCAGCATTCAAATGTCTTCTATATTTTCTTACAGCTTCAGTTCTCCGGGGAAACAGTATTTACTGATACAATCTCAACTGGAAATAGTATGATATTTTGCAATATTCGGCATTCGCCTAATCTCATCGATTTAATTGGCAATAGTGTAAATTTTTCTTCACTTAAGCTTGTTAAGTCGCCAAAACCATTGCCGATATTGGAAAGTTAATGAAACGAGAATCTTCTTACAGGAGCAAGTCAGCAACGATATTCCTAAATTCGACGACTTTTGACCTCAAAGTAAAGTATTTGTTAAGATTTCCGATTCAGCTTCTATGCCACTGTCAAATTCTGTCAAAGTGCGGGTGTAACAACAAAGGAAAACTATTCTTCTTCTTTGACCATTGTTCACGTGTCATAGGCAATGTTAAAACACTTCGTTGAAGATTATAATATTGTTCATGAATAAGTCACTTTTCATGTAAAGCCCGACAAACTACGTCTTCCTTTCGTCTATCTACCGTTTTGACTGCAAAATTTCATTTTCTTATTCGGAAAATTGAAATGTCATATGCTTTCATAGAAACTTCAGAATTCTTTCATTAAGCTCATATTTCATGGAATAATGTGTACACATTATATCATTTTGTAGTAATAGAAGAAGTACACTTTAACGTGTAATGAAGGAAATTGATGTAGTATATGTAAAAAGATGTTAAATGCTTCAAAGCTCAATTGGTCTTTTTGGAATTGATTGAATTAATACCTCGCCAGCAATATTACCCAAGTGAGAACGATCGAAGTGTAACACACCTTGATTAGAAACTGTGCAACCAACATGTTATTCGCTGCTGAGCTGTCTTACGAATTTTCAGCAAAGATTTCCACTTTTATCATGAGCTGTTGTTAGAATTTATGCATTTATGCAGATATGCAGATTCTGTCAGTATAAATTACAAAATATACATGCATATTTTTCGTCCTACTGGTTTCGAAGGCTGGAAACAACTGATAAAAATTTGTCATTCTTTATTGCACAATTGTACATGTATATATACATGCACTATACACTGTTTGTCATAGATGTGCATGCATAGCAACCCTTTCATAAATCTGAACAGACGCAGTCACTTCCAGACCTATTGACATGCTTTGCCCAGTTGGACCTCTTCAGTCGTGGGCATGTTCGAACTTAGCGACGTTGGAGTTATAGGATTTCTGCGCATACACTCTAACCACAAAGTTACCGGACCCTCCATTGAGAGGGAGAATTTGTTATCAATAGCTAGCTTACTTTTGAAAACATGATAATCAAATTAGGATTGGAATTATTATATGCGAATCTTGGGTGGCGATATAGCATTTATTCATCTAACTCGTACCAAAATAATCAACTGTTGCATTTCCTTATCATCTGTAGCTTGTAATCATTTGATAAGGCGAAGGAAACAAAGGCAAAGTTTTACTTTGGATTGATGGAAATAAGAATGTATTTTACTTGAGATATCAGAGCATTTGACTTAAGACCTTGTAACAACAAGAATTCATGAATGCCCACTACAAAAAATTGATTCATAATCATTTATCTGCAAGTTGTAATTCTAAAATGCATATGTGCTTGCAAATGAGCAATTAAAAGTATTGGGCCGATTGAGATTTATGAGGAAAATGCAATTCAATTGAATGTTGCTTGTGCTTGCGTTGAAACACCTTGCTCTGATAACGTGACTGCCAATGTTGCTCTCTAATGTCCTCGTACCTCTAATGTCAGAAAAATGTCTCAACATCTGTCCAAGAGGGTAGTCACCGTTTTATAAAGTCTCTATCTATAAACCTTAAATGCTGTTTGGATTGACAACACAATTTTTGACTGCATAAACTTTTGATACCGATTAGTTTCATTACTCGTATAGAAAGCAAAAATATCGCTATTTTAGAGAACTAGGAACTGTAGTAATACTTGATGAACTTATACTTCCCTAGATACTTCATCGATCAACAGTTTCATCTCATCGATAAAAGTAAAGTAAATTTTTAATTCATTTCTTTTAACAGATATTCATTTAAGACATACAAGAGTATAAAGAGAGGCATGACGACTTGTTCAATGACATTAAGGCCATATCAAACCATCTAATTTTCTTAATCGACACGCTGCTGACGAAGACTTCAATTAGCATAATTCCGATATTGCGTCATTTGGTCTTCACTGTGCTCAATACTGTTAATTTAATTTACGGCTCAGCTAAGTCCGAAATATTAGCGGGAATTTGCAGGCTTTTAACCATCTTTTGATGAACTGATGATGTACTGTCTAATAAACATGAAAGCCACCTTTCACAACTCAACGTTGAAATCTATCAGTATGTCTATGCATTATGAGATTGAAATAATCAGCGTCATTCCAAATTCATCGCGTGTTACGGACAATGCCTCCTATCTGATCTATTTGTTGGAGTCGTTCTTCTAACTGATACAATTCTCTATCTCTGTGATAGAGAGACATGTCAAGATGTGTAGATTTAACTCAAAACAGCAAACATATTTTCGAATTTTCTGCCAAATCGATAGATGAGTTGCTTGGAAAAAGACAAAGATTTTTCTATCTAAAACATCTACAAGCGTCTGAGTCCTACTTAGATCAACTTTATTTAGATTGAAGTTGACGCACACATGTGGCAGCATTAAGTTAGACTCCTACAATTATCTTCCAGAAATGGCGAATCCTATTAGGTTTAATTGAGGTTGATGGTATGAATAAATCCAATTAGGATGCGACCGTTTGGGCGGTTTGACAAAACAACCCACTCGACCATTTAAATTAAGCGGCTAAAGTCGTTCTTTCAGTCATAAGAAAAGGACGGAAGTTAGCCTAGAGGAACGCTGAGCTAGTGGTCAGTCGAGCAATGAAAACAAACCATTCAGTGCGATATCTTCGGCACCGGAAATACAAACTTGTTTCAAAATGGGAATTGTCAAGGTATCGCTATCGTCTGGTGCACATAACAATTTGCCAATTTCCGTTTCCTTAACGAGACTACTTTTACTTAATTTGAAATACCATATTCATTCATTTTATTGCTGAGCTCCATTGCTGAAGTTGAAGCAGGATGAGTTGTAATCATACTTGCTGTGCCTCAAGCATTCTTGGGATGTTTAACCGGAATATAATGAGTGAAAGTGAAACAGTTATTGAAGTCTAACTGTTACCAAGCTCATCTAGATAGTAGTGACAGGAAACTTGAGTTTGATTCAGAGGAATTTCACAGATGGAAGAGCTCAGGAACAGAATTTAGCAAATATTTGTCAAGGATGTCACATGAGGCGTAATTAAATGCGATTACTCTGAAAGTACTTTCAAATTTCACACATTTCACAAAAAATGCGCACAGACTAAAACAACAACAATTCGCTAAACGGCATACATCAAAACTGTAGGCTAGTTTTTGCGCATTGTAGCTCAAGGACGTCAAACATTGGGTCTCTCTGTGCGCAAGGTTGCCGTCCATCAGTTAAGATGTGCAAAAGTCAGCATTGTCTGCATACTCGTGTGAAATTGAGAAACTAAAGCCATCTAAGATCAATGTAAAAATATAATGATTGCTCCAATTGTTTGATCATGGATATCTACATTCGAATGCATAGATGGTGGTGGCCGTCAGTGTACTTTATAAAAAATGTGTAGATATATACAAAAAATATAGATACATATAATAACAGATATACACATATAAAAATGCATGTAGATATACTTTGTAGATATATCCTCAATATAAACTCATTTTGATGAAATAACTTCAACATATCGATTTACGGCAAGAATTGATTCTTCTTAAGATCTAGCAACATTGACTTAAATCGGTGCCTGACCAGCTGAAATGACCATCAACAAACAGCTGTACTGTCCTTTCTAGTTCCACTAATTTATTCAATGCGAAAAGTCGGATCTCTATTCCAAAAATCGAGTTTCGTCTTCGAGAAAATTGTGTGTGCTATTGACATCATTATTTACGCAGCGGAGATAATGTCACTTACTGTTTAATTGCAGATTATTGTTCAATGCGGAGAATTCATTTGTAATGCTCAAAACTTTTAAAGCAATTTTATATTCATTTAATTTTGGCAGATTCAGTCGACAGATTGGCACTTATGCTGTTCAGATTGCATGCTATTTTGGGTCACTCAGTTGAAATATTAAATATCTTTGTCCTAGAAACAAATAGTAAAATCTCATTTGCTTAATTGTACATTAATACATATTGTAGCTGTCTTCAGATGAGGACACTTAACTCATTTTACATGCATGCTTCAGATCCTTTGAAGCGATCGCATTACTTGCAATTATGGTTATCATATAGCTTACAAAAGTACTGTAGTGGAAAATAATTGGGCCATTAGCTCGTCAAATAAGTGTTGCCATGTCTGGAGTTGGTCCAAACACAATTTTAAATTTTAAAATTAATTAAGTATTTGGCAAAATATGTCAAAAAATTGTCAATCCCACTTTCTCGCAGTTAGGATTCTCTACTGAGGTTAAATGGATCACATAGGCTACTAGCGATTGCCTAAGTGGATTTTTAGATGAATTGAAAATTACTGTTTGATGGCAGGACTACTGAAAAATTTGCAATGTGCAATGAAAATTTTTTTTGATGAAATTATTTGACTGAAGTGCAATTAGTTACTAATACAACTGTACAGGAATACTAGAATATCATTAGCACAACATTAAGAGAATAATGGAGACAACATAAATAAAAAACCATAAATAGAAAATTCCTGTGTCATTTATATGCCTTACAATATATTAACATATATCAAAAGGAAGCAATAGCTCAAGAATGAAATTTGCTCAAAAATTGGCTCAAAAAGTGGTCAAAGAATCAAAATTAATTGATCAAAATTGCTCAAGTTGGACCACCGAAAATTAATGGCTGAATTTTTTTCCATTTTTGACTACTTTTTAACAATTTGCGCACACTATATGTGTCTACATTCTTTTGGACGATATTTGAAAAACCCTATGTCTCTGGCATCTCACTTTTTCAAACTCAACCTTACTACTCAGCCAAACAAAAAAACTACAATGCTTGCAAGAACAACACAGAATGTCTATTGACATGAAAGCATATCAAGAAGTATTATTGCATGAACTTCGACTACTAGTGAAACGGGACATAATAACTAAATTACTGCATTGAATCTGATACATGATGTACTGAATTTGATGGAGCTGGAAGATTGGCAATCTGTGTCGATGTCGTCATTAGATATACAGATATTGAAATATTGCAAAAAATTAATTACCAAAATCTCTTTAAGACATTTTCTGACAATGTTCGGCACCAGTTCTCGTCAGGATAGTAACTATTTCAACTAAAGAAACAGACAATTTCATTCACCTAACCTTTGTCTTTGTTGCTATTTGCCTTTTACAAAGTAGCAATTTTCTCACCTGATTTTGCGCCAAACTGCTGTCACCGGAGCAAGGAAGCTGTGGCCTCCTTGAAGGATTTAAAAAGTGATAATGAATGGGTAAAATCTGATGCTTTTGAAGATAGTGTGATATTATCTTGCTTGGTGATCTCTAGGTTGATTAATCAAATCTTAATTCTTTATTTTGTTTGCCCTTTCATCTCCACAACACCGTTAGACTGAAAGTATGAGCGCAAAACGAATATGATATTTGTAGCGTGATTTACAACCTCTCATCCTAAATAGTTTCCATTTGAAATTTGTTGCTAATTAATATATAAAAACTGTTCCAGAGATGCAACGTAGTAGAGGAGCTGTAAATTATCATGCCTTACTAAAATGATCATTTCCTCCCTCATTGAGCTAGGTAGACCTGCTTAGTTGGTTTGAAGATTTTATCTGATCCCTCAGAAAACTAGAGGGTTGATTTAGAAACTACTGTGTTCGCGTATGTTGACAGGAATGATCATAAAAGTGAGCCGTGAGCTACTGCATTCGCCCCTGTGCTTCAGTAGATAGAATGATGAATATTAGATATAGAGAGACGAAGACACAATCGTTGTAGACACCTAGAGATAAATCCTCTTGTAAACTGTACATCCTTGCTATCCCTTTCTCTCCTTCCTGCTTTCCTTGCCTCACTTTCTCTCTTGCACATCGATAGCACAAGCGTATAGCAACAGCCCGGAGACAAGGAGAAACCCCTGAACTCATTTTAATCTGGATAATCGGAGCTTCAAAGTATTCCATCTTACAAAGCTTGTCGGTTGTTCGGGCTATCACCGAGCATTCTGCGGACTTCTCGTACTCAAGTCATTTGGGCACGAAAGATTGTTACTGGGATTGCAAACCAAAATGAGAGTTTTCCGTCAGGCTTTGCACTTGCAATTCCGAAGAAATTTTCGTAAGAAGGACAACTATCGCAGCGATGATTTCGTTGATAGCGATTGCATTCAGCCACAGTAAACGGATCAGCTAAAGAATAATTCAAACCGCCTACCAAATGTCACCACCGACGATGAATCTAATTCTCGGCCCGAAGAAGCCGGCAGATTTCTCCACTATCTACCATCTCTCTTCCTCCTATATTAATTTCTTGCATTCACATAGGGCTACATTGTAGATATTAATGACGACATAAATAATTTTATGTATTTACTGCATATTGACAAATTGGGACCTATTTGACATTAATCGGCAACATGTCGACAAGCCTGCAATATAATTACATTGGAATTGATCCGTCTCATTTGAAATCTCAATATTTTGTCTGTATAAGAATAATTATCTAGGATTTTAAGAACAAGTGTTTCATCTTGTGATCGCAACTTTTTATGCAGCGATTTCACGATTTTATCTAACTAACAATAACTATTTCCCTATTAAATTGAATATTCTAATAACCGCAGTCCAGTCAGCAAGGATCTAATATATAAGTATACTATAATAATGCATGAGAGATATTTGCATTGCAATGCAAATCCCCCAGGCTCCTAAAACTTAATGAAAAACTCTTTAGTAAGAGAGGCGTATGAAACCAAGTCTCATACATTCATCTGCGATCTATACCAAGAATTTGCGGCCTTCTGCTAAAATTAACAAAGCTTCCAAAAAATTCTAAAAATATTTGAGAACATCGAACACTTGAATGACTTCAAAATTTGAACATTTGACCTTGGCAAAGCGGATTCGCTTGTTCCGAAGAATTAGGATGGCAAATTTTTGATTCTAGCTATTTGTCTTCATAGTCGTGATCGATTCGATTGTATTTTCCACAGTGATAGTTGGTTATAGTCAGCTGTTGAAATATTACTGTACAGATTGACACTCTCTTTTGCATCCGTGCACTAATATTCCATAATGTTCATCTTAAAGACATCAATTATTGTAGCTTGATGAACAATTATAAAACGGAACCTAAGATATAATCTTCTTGAGAAAGCAGAAGTAATTCTAATGACACTTCAAATTTTCTTCGTATTTACTTGGTGAAGGGATGGGATGCATTGAAGGTCTTTGAAGCAGCTAGAAAAAGCATTTGAGCATTTGAATATTTTTCATCTGCATCCGATCAACGCTAAAAGATAATGTCCATCTTTGCTGCTAATGCACTGTATTCATTCGGAGCAACAAACTTTCATTTTTCTAATATCACCGTAAGGTACAAATAGAGCTGGCCATTAGTTATACCAATTGGACACAGACTTGATTTAACCTTTCCATTCCTTTATAATCTTAGCTTCTTAGAAAGAAAACAACTTGTGAACGGGCACCTCGGCAACAGTTTACAGGATTAGCTGTGATTATTTGGCATTTTCCTCCCCGGAAGTTAATTTGTTAAAACAGAACGTCTGTGCTCAAGAACGCCTAGAACGATTCTTCATTTTGTTAATTAGTTGGCGACTTTGTGTATGAGTTAGATGTCACTCTCATGACTGACAATATGCACGAGATGAAAATTAATTTCTTTGTTTCATCGTGTTTTCAAGGACAGAATCAAATGAAAAGAAAAAGACGGAGTGAGACAGATTTTGTGGATGGAAAAGGGAAAAGTCATACTTACAGAAAAATAACAGCATAGTCTTTGATTTCACATCCACTGATTGGAACTCGTTGTCAGTAGACAGGCATAATGGAATATGTATGATATAAATCTATAAAATCTCGACGAAATAACATTTGGAGAGCGAGTGCTAAACATGGATTTTCCTCATCAACAGCTGCAAAATCGCATTCTTTGAGCCACATAGCGCAGAACCACCTGAGAATGGTAACTATTTACATTCGCTTACGGCTAAATTCTCAGAGTTAGGTGGTCGGTACACCTCACACAATGAGGATGAAATCTTCGCATCCCAAATCAGCACCTACGCATTGGTTTTTATGAAAATGAGTGTGGATTAACAATGAGCATTACTCTATGTCTATTTACAGGGCTTAAAAATGCTTCTTAGATGTCTTAAAACAAAATGTGTGATAATGTCTCATGATTCTTCTTACATTTTTCCAACTTCTTCGCTTTCTTTTAATTGACCATCACATGAATTACATGCAATGAATATAATTTCGCCCGATTATCATTCGCAGTTAGTGTGATCTCAATTATGATTTATAAAAATACGGATAGCTTTAAATGAATATTTAAATAACGGCTTCAAAGCGATGCTTAGAACGCAGTTAAAATGATATTTTCAAAGCCACAAAGTTTTGTAGCTATGTAAAGCAGCATTTTTAAGAGTCCTATACAATGAAAAGCTACATAATAATACATGTATAATAGCCTGTATTATACCTCATTAGGCATCATGCCTCAAAGTTGGCATAGTGCTTTGTATTAACACTAAGTCGGTCCTCCGATCTCATCGGCTCTTTTTCTTGGGTTGAATAGTATCTCGATTGATGAGAGCGGTTCTAGCTCTCACTGCCTAAAGGTTTGTTTCTATATCACCCCTGCTTGGTACCATGCCATATATTGCCTGCAGAAAATAGTGTAATAGATATATCCTAAATCAAGACCCAATTTTATCCGTCTGGATAGCAAAATTCAAGAACAAGTTAATCAATGAATGCTCATTCATGTCTTATTAGCTTTGCTATACCTTCGTTTTTAAAAATACTTGCTTATTATCTGTAATATTTTTCGCAAATTTTACTTTGCAACATTTTTTCAATAAATATGACAGTTAAAAGGTTTGCTGCACAATGCTTCAATTATTTACCATGTTTTTAGATAATTAGTGTGTGATAATTGATAATCGTTTACCATGATCACTTATGCCTGCAATAACACGTCACCTTGTCATTATTTTTCTATTGAAAAGCTAAAATAATTTTAGCACCGGATCAGTCCTCTGATTACTAATTATAAAAAAAGAAAATGATATTCTGCTTCTCATTATTATGTTGAAAAGGTTGGCATTGTTGCCATCAAGCGCCATAATAGACTATCTATAGCATTAACTACAGATGGGGCATGTCTGATTTGCTGAAACTTAAAATGTCTGTCAAATCTTGAACGAAAGATATCCTCTTAATAGAATTTAGCAAAAGCAGGCCGGTATTTGGATTATGTAGCATTCCTGTTTGGATAATTATGCATTGCTCACTTCATTGTATCTATATTATTACAAGTGAAATATATTCGAGCATTCTGTTTTGTAATAAGCCGAACCACCGATAAAATAAGCTTACATATCGGTAGCAGGATTAATCATTACCGCTTGAAGATAGGCGGACAGGCCTTCCGTAAGTAATAATTTCAAACTGGAGATGGTACATTTAATCCAGATTCTGACATTTTTCCAATCCAGATCCGACATTTTCAATCCTGCGAGATCACTGGTTCAAACCTTGAACGGGTCAAATCCATATTTGGATTAAGACACTTTTAAGAACAATATGCCTCAGCACGACATTTTTGTCAACGAAGCTATAGTGCGGGTGCTATAGCCGAGTGCGGGTGCTCTTTAAAACCATACGGTGAGGTGGTACTTGTAGATATCGCACACAGTCTCTCCTGAACATACAAGGATCTCTCACACAGCCAAAGCGCACTCGTGTTCTGAATTGAATTCAAATTGATAGATAGAATGATAAAGGGACAAGGTCATCCTTAGATTACAGAAATCGTAGGTTGAGCGAGGTTTACCAAAACATCGGGTTGTTTGCACATTTTTCCATCATAAATCTGGGGATAGCTTGACATGCGGTATAAAAGGGGTGCTATTGTTCATGCTTGATTTTGAACACGATTTTAATTGATTTTATTAAATAGTGTTTTCTTGATCTTGTCGAACGTAGCACTTGATAATTATTCAAATTGAAATAGCTAATCGTATCTAGTGCAAATGACTGATGCATCTGAAGCTGACCTTGTGATCTTGTTTATGATCAGTCACCGTCTTAAACTGCTTTACAATAACTATTAGAATTTGCCCAAGTTTCGAGAGAATCGAAAGTCGTCCGTAGATGTAAAGAATCAAGTGCTAAAATTAGCTCTCAAAAGAAAGCTTCGAAATTTGGTGTAACAAAAAATATCAATTTAAACAGCTAATAAATTAACTTTGGAAATTTTGAGTGCGCCTGCCACGTCAAGCCCGATTGAAGGATATTTTCGCAAGCCTCTACTGTGTTAGACGTTCGTTGACTCAACGCTAAAAGCCGAATTATTTCTACGTGTCAGCAGTGAAGTGCAACCACACTGACGAGAAGATTCATGATTCAGATTATGTTATCATATAGTCATTAGTCATAAACTTTGTAGACCTATTATTTGAAATATCAATCGGGCCATTCTTGTTTAGAAAAAAATTTAAATTTGGCCTATTTAGCCGAATTGTCGAAAGGCAACATGTCTTATCATAGAATCATCCATATCAATTTTGCTAATACACATTCTTTCATGCGCACTATAATTCAATTTCGGGTATTCTGTCGCTCGATGAATGCTTGAAGGGGAGTAGTCGAGCTTGCATCAAAAAAATTTAAGCAGATTTGATAAACTGTAAAATAAAATTAGTGCTTAAAAAGGGCACTTGTAAATCTTAAGGCAAGACCATTTAAATACTAACATCAGTATGTAAGTCCTTTCAAACTGGGAAAATATTTTTTTATGAAAAAGTATCTTAAGACATAATTAAGAAAGTCCCTTTACCATGCTAAGTATCCAACAATGGAACTCGATGCGAAGACTTTAGAAATAGGCACACTCTGCATTCTTGCTGAATACTCAGTACAGAAGAATAAGAATGGGATAAATGGAACTCGGCCACAGGATCAAAGACGTTCGCCTAATGTGCTTCCGAGTTTACTCGTATTTATTTAGTTAGTAATAATACGAGTATGTTATGTACTGTATGTCATATAATAGAATTTGAGTGCAGGTCTTAATCTGTCTCAATTGTCCCAAATGCAACGAATGATGTCTCTCTTGTCATCGAGATTCATCAGCTAACTTTTCAAAAAGCAAGTACAGAAATCATAGCGACTTTCATAAACAAGTGAATGTACGTAGAAGACACTCAATAACATTTGCCTCGATGAAAGCTGCACTCATCTCTTTCTTGCCCACAAAGGGCGGCAATGAAGACTGACTTTTACTGATGAAAATTAATAATCGGTAATGGAAACAGAATATGGAGTTGACGAAAATGATAAAGATATCAAAAAAGTGATCAAAAGCGAAAGAAGATGCTGATTATGAGCAGTGTGCAGTGTAAAGCATACTTATTCTATCTAGAGGGTAACTTCATCTTGCTTAAATCGACGTCAGATCCTCAGGCACAGTTAGTCAAAGATAGCATCTATGTTTCTTGTTTCTTACATGTATATGACTCAGCAGCAGAGCAACTAAGTAAGCAACTAACTTTTCAATCAGTCAAATTTCAATTAGAACAACGAAGTACGAGCATACTGCAGAATGGGTGATGGGATCCATTTCGGTGACTGTTCACTTCGTCGACAATCCATCTCTTTGACTTTCCATTTCATCAACACGCCCATCTAGTCAACAAATGCACTGACATATTGGCATGGAGATGCTTCAATTTTGTATAATGATGAAGATGTCTGATATCCTCGTCATCTGGTGATAACATTGCTTAAATTGATATTCTGACTTAGTTAATATTTTACTTAACTATTTAGTTGACTTAGTTTAACTTATTAGCCATTTTATTTCTGACATATGTGTATCATATCCTAATTCATTCCTTCATTATCCATGAATTCATTCATTTCATTTCATTTTTATTACATTTCAGCATTTCTTTAATTATGACGAGGAAATCTATGTTTCATAATCAATATAAAATTGATATTCATCAAACGGAGAAAGATTTCGAAATTATTAAAACGGTAATGGCTTGTACTTATTAGAATAAAAATGACTATTGTACAGTGTTCATAAACGAAAGTGGAACATTTTTTTTAAAACTGTCTGCCTATATGCTGTAGTATCTAGATTTCCGGTAAATATATTGTGCGCAAAATGTCATCCAAATAAATGTATCAAATGAAAAATTATGTCGAGTTTATACCTTGAAGATGTCTCCTTAGAGTTCGAAGGTTTGGTACTTAGTTGTCTTCTGATCATTGATGTAGCAAAAATACTATTTGTTGAATAATTTGGTGTATGAAATGATGAATAAATATTGAGTTGTCCACATGTATTGTCAATGTCTGTTTATGTCAATAATACATGCAATGCATTTCATTTGTCGGAATATATTATAAAATAGGGATAGCTTGTCAAAATCGTTTTATCAGTGAAAGCAATTAAATCTTGTAAATTAAACATTCGAAAGATGAACTAGTCTTCTATATATATCTGTGCTAAAAATATGCTATTATTTTGCATGCAAGAACAGCAAAGTTTTCAACTAGAATTATGTTGGATTCTTTCATGGGAATCTGCATACTAGTCAAATTGTTTCATGCAGCATCACGACAAATTGCATAATTGATCTTGATGTTCATAAATAAGTGTGTATGCATAATGGTGTGAAATATGTAATTGACTATTTTATTCAGTGATGGTTAGCATTTTATTTTATGTCATTGATGATCTCGTGATGCTTAAGAAGGAAGTGAAACAGAAAGTACTTGTAAAATGTAAACATATCTATCTTGCCGAATTTTTTTCTAATTTGTACAAAAGACACTTGAGGCCTATGAAATTGTTCGTCAGTCATTTTATAGGCCTAAAAGACTTTTTATCCGTTTATTTATAAGCAAATTGATTGCATGTAGTTACCGTAAAGATTTTTATTAATGTCCAATATGAAGATCGGGCACCAGAAAGTCGATATTGTCTGACAATAAGTGCAACATGAAATTATATATGTCAATTTTTCCACTTTAGTCTATCAATATCCAAATACATATATATACACGTATATATATATATATATATATATATATATGTAACACAACACTTACTGAAGGATTTTCCACTGAAATACATGTTTGCTAGAAGTAATCAAAAATATGACCAGAAAATAGCCGAGCACGGTCTCTGACAGTGTACTATGATTCAAGAAGTAATCTCTTTGATGCAGATCAGTCTTGTTATATTCAACAAATGAAACTGTCATGACGTCAAGGCTGTCAAAATGGCAGGCTATTTTGCAATTTTCCGCTAATTAATTACAACCTTCAAATCAACAGAATCTTTGTTAGAGCACTACATGACATTTTACTTTAAGCGTTAAATGGCGTTAAGGTGGTCGACTGTCATTCACAACGCTAGCCATTTACCTCTAGAAACATGTCATTTGCTTTCGGTTAACAACTGAAATTCCAAAGCAATATATTTAGCAATCTATGATAACAATGAAGTCAGTAAATAGATTCAGTTCCGAATCATATATTGAATAATATGCCTCACCGGAAAATAGGGTCTAGTGAAGCAATTCGTTTGAATAACGCTACTTTGCTAGACGATAGGATTTTATAAAAACAAAGGTACATCAAATAAACTGCTTGCTTAACACCGAAGCACAATTCCATTATTGAAATCAACTTTATGATTGTTCAATAATTGAGACTTAGAATCTAAGGAAGGCTATTTAAAACAGTAGCTTAATGTCTACTCTGTATATGCAATTTACTAATGAAACGTGTGTAGACCCGGATATGGATGAAAATTTAACACCAATATTTTGGTTGCTTATAATGGCCCCTACGTAAACAATGATAGTCTTGTGGGATCGTTTTATTACAACAATTCAACGTTATGCAATGTCAAACAGCTCTTGACTGGTAATTGATCTTGTTAAAGTCTCAGATAAGCATTGTTCTATTCTGTGGAAGTTTCATGCATCACGAACGTTCGTCTTCTCTTGCCCTTTATTTGATATTTGAAAGTTGAGTTGAATCCAAACCGGTCGATAAGTTGAAGTACTAAAAAAAGAATATTCAAGTCGAGATTTTAATTATATGACTCGTTGATAGAGTTCTTCCCATTCTCTTTGTGACTCAGATATCGGAATTCAATTACTTCAAAGTCTGCAATTTTCCACAAGATAAGATCATTTACCTTAAAAATGTCAGTTTGTTGAATGACGAGTGGACATGAAGACGAATTCGAAACAATTTTGAATAGTAAAAATATCTTCAGATGGCTCCGATGTCATATTTCACTCATGCAGTCTGTTGACGATGTAAAACATAATCCGTGGTTATTTTAAGAGAAGGAGGGCAGAGGAATACATTTCATCAAAGCTTTCAGTGACGCTATAGTAGCGACCTATAAAAACATACAAGCTTACTTGCTAATTGATAGCCCTTCATGCATTTGCACTGATTTGCAAACCGCTCAACTGATAATTTCATTGAACCATGCCATTCATTGCAGTCCAGCCCACATGTAAACTTCGCACGTGTTGGGTGTATGCACAATTGCATAGGAAAATATTGAAATAGAAATCTATTAGATAGTTTTTGCATTACTTGCAGTAGATCCAATTATAGCTACATGCGGCTCCAGATTCTGATTCTCGGTAGGTATGCAATGAACAAGCAACAGTGACATGCATTAATCAAACACAATGTCTTCTAAGATTGATTTTGTCAAATTTCAAAATTGATAGGCTTATTTACAAAATTATATTTACAAATAGATTATCAGAAATTGAAACTTGCTGATATCACAAGCTAACAATTTACAATCTCAAAAGCGAGAAAGATAGACTGGATTAATTTAATGACTTAATGACTTTAATGTATCACAGAATTTGACTGATGCTCTGATAAATTTGGTTAACTATCAAGAGATTGTCTTTCCTTTGAAGTTGAACTGTTGATTAATAAAAATTAAAAATGTCCAAAGATTAGGAGGTGCGTTGCTAATCTCTACGCTCTGAAATTTCTGTTGAATTGCTGTTTCCATCCATTCGAGGTGGATCGTTACCACTTTACTGTACAATGGTCTTTAGTAGGCCTACTAGGCAGCTTCTGACTGCAGAATTAACGCGTCTTTACATTGCATTATATACTTGTATGAATATCAAAATTCTTATAGCCAATCATAAATTCATGGAAATTTCTAATTTATATTTCGGCATGAAATTTTATAATTCCATCGAAATCAATTTTTCTGTTTTCTCATGAAATACTGGTTAGAAATTAACACAAACACATACAAGTAGATTTCGATAAACTTTTCATTACAGTTCAACCATGTGGGGACCTAAGCATCACTAAAATTTATTCAACAACAGTAAATTCCAGAATTGTTTAAAAATGAAAGAGAGAGGGAGAGAATTTAAGAGAAGTATGACATTTTGTTTGTTCTCACAATTCTTACCCAATTATCGTATAACTCACGAAAGAATAGCCTAGAGTAGATAAACATCTTGAGCAGCGTAGCAACTCGTGATTAAACTCAAGATAATGTTAAGAAATGGAAAAGAGAAGCCTACACATCTCAAACCACCAAAACTTTGCCAAAGTGGCTAATTATCCGGTCACTGTAACTTCATTGAGCCTCCAGAATATCAAGTCGACCGCTTAATGAATGGCAATATGGTAATCGATGTCCACCTAAGATGATCAATTATGCTCTAAGAAGACCAATGTCTGTAGAGACGAAGTTTACTTACTAAGCTATCCCAATGAGAAATAGGACAGAGCAATAAAGAAAAAGCTGCGGAATATATTTAAAGCAGACCAGGTACATCACAACAATTGGAAGTCAGTTTATTAGAAAATTGTGGCACTAGTCGATATGATGTATGATTTCAGTTTCAGTCTCCTGGACAACTGCATGTTGCAGTTTTTTAATCAAACTATCTTAGTCCATCATCATTGAATAGATATGTATGGCACTCGTATAAACGGATTTAAACAGCTTTCTACAATATTTAGAAACCTATCTTCGTGAAATAGTATTTTTTGCAACCCATTTACAGCATCTAATCAAATCTAAGTTGGAAATTGTAGAGAGATTTAAAATTGACTTTGACATCATCCATCTAAAAGTCTGTGACAAGCATAATGGTTATGAATAAATAACGCTGTTTTGATAAGGGTAATGAGACTAATCCTTCAATTGATTTCGAATCATGAATTGACAACACCGCTTCGCCATTACTGTTTAGAAGTGGTTGGTGAACAGAAACATTCCAATTTAGGTTTCTCTCGATCATAAATGTCAACCACTCCCTTAGGGAGCTTCCTAATGGGAATTCAAATTTGATTGCATAAATGTGTTGGTGAGAATCATTTGAGTGCCGACATATTTGTGGTACTATCAGAATCCCAAGCTACTTGTCATTAACCAACCTATGACCATTAATCAATTTATGAATTATTTGTAACTGTGCAGTAAGTATTTATTTGCAATCGATCATTTATTATTTTCACATGTAGCATAACTCAAAATGATTTTCGGATTTCCATTGGCATGCGATTTGGAGACAGGAGCAGGAACGGTTTGAAATGGCAAAATAATTTTTTCAACTGTTTTGTACATTCGTCGATCGTTCATGACTAGATGGGGCTTATGCAATGAAATCATTTATTCGGTGAAGGCGATAATGCCGTAAAATTTTTTAAAAAATTGACGCATGTATTTTTATGTAAATAAAATATTTATTATCATGTGGGTCAGTCGTCGACGACAGACAAGTGACCTGCAGTGTATTTCTTAGAAGCCACCGATATTTGAGAAAATGAACAAGTCTGCTACTGATTTCTAATTAAATTCTAAAATTACGTGGTTATAACTATAACAATAAAAAAGTTTCAGTAAAACATTAATAATCGGGGCAGTCGAGATTGCTTTGCAATAGCGTTTTGATAAATTAGGCTAGCCGTTCAGTATCCTTATCATATTAATTTGCGAAGAATCAATTATAAAGCCAAATTTCGTATTCTGTTTCTATCAGTGAAACGCATTCATATAAAGAGTCCCTCATAAACATCATTATTGCCTTCTCATCTGAGTAACACGCTTCGTATGTTAATATTAAGCTTATTGATTTTTTCATCTACGTACTATAATCCTAATAATAAATTATTCAATCATTTCTGTATATGAGATGATGTTAGTATAAGCATAACATTTTGAAGTTATTTTTATCTTCATTCATTCAGATGATATGAAAACACTACTTAAAGTAAATTAGGCCTATTATCTACTGACAAGACAGATACTGAACATGAAGGATCTGAAGGACCATCACGTAAGCATTACAATTCCGATAATCTATATATATATATATATATATATATAACTTATCCCCGAAGCTTGAAATTTAATGGAGCAACAAAATAACATTTCTCAGCGATTATCCTGAGGTGCGATATCCAGTTTGAATTCTAATCTTGTACTTCTCCGATAATTATGTCACATATCACTAAAAAAACTAGACTTACGTGATGTAAAGAGATATAGCTACCTGCTTTCAATCGTCAAAAAAAACAAAATCACGATATATTATAAGTAATAGCTGTTACAAGATTGATTGCAGCTGCTAGGAATGAAGCGGAAAATGCTCATTCCTAACAGCAAAATCTTTTATAGCAGATATCTTTCCAGCTCTTTCGAAATCATCCAAATTTTTAGCTAAATGAGTAGCATGGATAGCTAGTGGAGTTTGAAATATTTTAATGGTAATGGGCTGCAACATAACAAATTAATTTCATTTTCTGGTGTTGTTGTGAATGCCAGGTGGTAGTATGTTGATTCTTAATGTTACAGACGTTGCTTCCCCTGATAACTTATCTATTGAGGTGACACTTCTTCTTGTAGGCTCGTAGAATTTTTTTCAATTACAACTCAAATATCCCAATCAACCTTTATTCATGATCACGAATATCCAAGAAAAACCAAGAATCCTTCCATGTAGACCGTGTATCTTTTAACACTATTATATTGCATCATATACTGTCAGACCTTTACATTTTGTGAACTTCGAAGCTCAATGGCACGCATTATATAGCTGATTGAATATGTATTAATTTGATTTTGATTAACGAGCGGTTTCATGATATTCAGCCATGTTCGTATTAGTTGTAGTTGCGACATTTGCAACAAACGAGACATTATTCAAATGATAGTAATAATTCTATTTATCAATAATATTGTTGATTATATAATAATTATTACATTAATATGCTATAAAAGAGCAAAGGTTCATAAATATTGATGTAGATGTAATTAGATTAATTAATACGGATTCCATATATAAAATTTCATAAATGTCCCTATTTCCTCCCCTAATGAGAATAATTTGATAAAGAGGATACTGCACAGTCAATCGATTTTTTGATTACATGCAAACTGTGATCTTCTCTTTAGCACGAATGTCAAGAGCGAGTTCGCTCATTAATGAAGTGTGCACTATTAAAAAATGATCGCAAATCAGAAAAACGAAATTCAGAAAATTAAATCTGTAGAATTTTATGGACTCTGATAGGCCTATCCATGTGAATTTCCTATTCTTCTTTTGAATCACTTAGATTTTTTCACGAAAGCGGTAATCAAGTATATTTATGTAATACTGTCTGTTTACGATAAGCATATTATACCAAATATGTGCTGTAATTAAAATTTCGAAATTTGCATGAATTGACATGACTGTCTTGGTTGCATGTGGAATTCTATTTACTTGACATGACTGTTTTGATTACATGTTAAATTCTATTTACATAAGGTCGTAAGCATCGATATAATTAATCTGTCATAAACTGGATAATACATAAGAGATTTGAGAATAGTCACAATAGGAATTCACAAGACTCGGCGGTGGATATACATTTGTATTAATTAGAATGATCTCGTAATGCTCCACTGCGAAATGTGTCGTTCGCACTCTTGAAAGATAAATATTTAAATGCATTTTCTGTAATTTATCTTCATAATTTGAGTATATTTCACTAAATATGAAATTTATACGGAATGAGTTTGAAAGCTTGCTTCTAAATTACGCAACTATAATATAATGTATACAGTGCTATCATTGGTGACAGCTTACATCAAAACTACAATTTCAAGAATTCAATTTCATGGAAATCTAAATTATATCCAGTGTGGTATGAAGGCCATCTATCATCTTTGCTGTGTCAAATTCTTTATTTTCGTAAATCAGTCCGGAAACTCAATAAGCATCATTCCAACCAACATAGACGTCATGATCATGCTAGTTATTAATATTCATTTCTTTATTAGAGGTGAACAAAAATCTAAAAGAAAGCAATCAAACTTAAGTGCGCTAAATTATTAGCTATATTGCTTAGTGAAATTGTATGACTGAAGAATTCAAGATAAGTAATATATAATTAGTCCTATGAATATATTGTGGCATAAAGTACATGCAATGTATCGATAAATGTACGGTGGTGTGCATTTTACAAAAATCTGTAGTATTCATAAAATGCGAAATCAAATATGGCTAGCGAGATTTCTAAAAAAAATATTGCGCTAAATATATTGCTATTGTCTTGATTTTGATATTAACGCTGGATATGATGCTATTACTATGTGATATACTTCATTACCGTATATTATCATGAATTTTATCAAAATCCCGCGCATAAAATATTTATAGTGATGGAACTCCATGATGCCTCAGCAAAATTTTTGCTGCTTGAAGTGCTTGATATCATGATAAAAAATTGGTAAGTCCAACTCAGCCATTGCATGAGATATCTATTTTCCCTTACTGATTTTATAATTCCTTATCCTCATTTTCTAATGGGGTGTAGAAGGCATACTATCATTGTATCCAATTAAATGCACTATGAAGTGCACTGTATACTTGAGACTCGATAGGCGTTTGGACTTTAAAAAGCAACTAATGAAGTATTATCAATTATATATGTACAGCAGCATTCTTTTTGACTCCTGTTTCTAAAATTTCAGTATAAACGAATTTTTCAAGCAGATTTAAAACTAAAAATAAAATTGAAGAAAAAAATAGATCGTTATTAAGCGATAAAATATGCATGATTTGTATCATAATATTACGGCATTAATAATAATATCATGAAAATGTACGCATGCATGCAATTTCTCTAATCATAGAACTGATAATAGGTAGGCTGTCTCCCAAAATCTGGATAAAAAACATTACTAAATTACTAAAAAATTACTAATTGATCCATTCCGAAAAACAAATGAAAGTTTGGTATTTTTGAAGTAACCTGTTTAACGCAAGAATGATTATTTCTCTAAAAGTCAATGCACCATGGAAATCTGACAAAAACAATATACCTAATAGATGGCTGCAATACGTACTTTTATATTTCGTAGTTCTAGAAACTGAATGACTTTTCATATAAATCTAGCAGATTACAATCATTCAATAAAAACAATAATTTATAAATTGATATGTTTCATTAAGATGAAAATTAGAAATATAAATTTATCTATCTCTATAGGAAAATAAAAATTTCAGAATTCTGTAAAACTGCTTATTTGAAAAATTCTCAGAATTCATGTAAATCTATAAATTACAACATTAATTCAATGATAAGAGTGTATTTCAAAAATATAATGGAGTATAAACATAACAATTATAAACACAAAAGTTGTAACGTTTCAATGTCAGAATTATATGCTGTAGTTGCATAGAATAGCATTTAACAACATTCAACAATTAAATAATAAAATTATTTAAACTATTTATTCAGTAAATCCTTTATTGATCTAGCAATAACTAGTCTTAAGCTTAAATTTTGAATTTTGCTCAGCCAATGTGTTCTCTGAATAGTTGCAACTGAACAATTTTAGATATAAATTGCATTTAATTTCATAAAAAAGCGTCGCTCACACTTGGAAACGCGTCAAGTGAAATATCTATCTTCCATGTGGCTGAATGTTTAATTGTTCGGGAAGAATACAAAATGCTCCTATTCGAAAAGTCTTTGCTGTGACTTGGAACCCCGGTCACTCGGATGCTTAGAAAATATTTTACAATAAGGCTAATGTGCTAATCAATGATGGGATGAATAGGGGTTTAGTAATATGTAAATAAAAACTGTAATTAATAAAAGTCAAAATATCTGATAGTTTGTGCTTTTAATTGTAGAAATTTTATGCACGATGCTGAACACTGAGTCTCACCTTCTTGCATGAATTTACCGAAATTCGAAATTTCATCAAGAGCGGGACAAGCCGAGGGCAACTGTGCGGAAATCAATGGCATATTCGCAATGGACATTTTGTTGCTCAGTTGTCAGTATTCCGATTCCACGATTTTCAATGAATTGGTAAAGCGATGATGGCCGACTTGGATGACTACAGAGTAAAAAATCTACATCAAGTTTCTTCACCAACCCCAACTTGTAGAATTAGGTACACTTTTGTCAAAGCCGCAAAGCTCGACAGTTTATGATGGTTGCGCTTAGAGTATTCTTTTCTGAGATGATTCCTTCCAAAACAAAATGCGTAGCAATGTTCTCAGACAACCAATGGAAATATTTCTCCAGCTGAGTTCCCCAATCCCTTTTTGTTACTGCTACTCTTCACTGAGTCTTCTTAAAATTCTCCCCGTTACGCTCATTCTCTTTCCTAATACGCAGACTCAACAATATTCCGGCTTATACGAAATTCTAAAATCTCAGCCACCATCTGCATCTCTTTCTATTGACAAATAAGCAAAATAAGCTAAATGTTACGAGTTCAGATATTTGACTATTAATCCTTTGTAATCTTTTTTTCGATTGAATGCTGCTCATGTGCACTGCCCCATTCATGATGACTTAAAAGGCGGGATGTGCGATGTACAAACATCCTGAAGAGAACAACGTAATGAGTTCGATGAGCGCATTATCATTTACACCGTGGCTGAAGAAATCCGCTGCCAATGTTTACGATGAAAAGGATGACGACGAGCAAAGAGGCTAATTACGAAAAGGCCAACAAGCCGTATTTTTTTATATAAACTTAATTTACCAAAAAAGCACAACACCATTAATCAGCTTCAAATCATTGTATATCATCATTATCTCCTCGCTAAATTATTTCTTGTAAAGACATGTGAGACATCCTACACTAGATTCTCAGAATCTGTAATATTATCGAAGCAAATACCTGCTTGAACCTTACTAAACAGTCATGAATTAACCTACCAAAGAATAAATTACTAGAATACCACCCCTAAAAGTCCGCATCCATTAACAACAATGAAATTAAATAAACGACAGAGTATAGTTTGAGAATACAACCTTAATTTATAATCTGCTTCCCATGACACAGCACAACTTGAAAAATGGACCATTACTCTTAATACAACGCAACCTTCTTCCTGTATGTAAATCTATTTATTTGGAGGCAAATAGCATAGACAACCAAGAAATATGGTCGAATGCAATATAAGTTTACACACCCATGTAATTTACTAATTGCAATTACTTTTCCACAGTATATTCGAAAGATTTCCTTCATGACCCATGTATGACAAATGTATGTTGTGCTCGCCGTCTCACCTCATATTGTATTATTGACCTGACGATAAGGAACATCCTAATTGTTATCTATTGAGATTTCCTATGTGATATCACTCTTCCTTCACGTTGTGAAACCATCTTGTGAGAAGCAGACTGAAAATTAAGGTTATATTCTCAAACCATGCTTCAATCTTAAGTTGCTTTGAGGAAGCTTGACTCGCTTTGATCTTTCATGCAGTCCCCTCTACATCAATGGCTTTGGTTTGTATAAACTTATTTGGGGTTGCGGCAATGTACTGCAAATATATGTAGCGTATGGATTATCTTGAATATACGTACCGATATTTGGCTCATTGTGAAATAACAGATCAAAAGTGAATACTGACGCATTTCTGAAAAAGCTTTTTGAAAAGAATATGCATGGTTGATAGCCTTATACGGGAGGGTGTTCATGATGAGGATGAGAAAGCAAAAATACGGCACTCCCTTTAGTAATGGCTTTAATAAAAATTAGTTGCTAAAAATATTTACACGGCAAACGTTTCGCGACGTAGTCGCTGCCTCAGTGCACTAAAACTTTTTAGCCATTACTAAAGCCATTACTAAAGGGAGTGCCGTATTTTTGCTTTCTCATCCTCATCAGAATATGCATGTACATTCAATTGGAAAATAGTCCGCCACCCTCCGATAGAACACAACCTGAGTGGGTGGACGAAAACTAGACCACCACCGTCGTCTATCAGAGGTTTCACGACATTCTTGAAAGAAATTGCCATCAGTTTAATGAATAGAAGAAAACATACAAGATGGTCAATCAAATTTTTTCGGGAAAAAATGTGACCTTTTTGTATCTTGTTAATTGTTCGAGCGACTGCACTTCTAACAGCATTCACTTTTGAATCAACATCCCAATTTACCCTGTTTTTGCCGTGTAGAGACTGAACAAATTCAATGTTTTTTTATATTTATTCATTCGAGCTTATTGACATCTTATTGTCCTTTTTATTTTTATAAATGACTTCCCAGCCGTTTGTCAATAACTTTTTCATACATTTATATCTATTGTTGATGATAAGCCCGTATCCCAAAGCGATTTCCATAGGGGAATATGCTTTTTGCTGGGAGGGCTTATATTAACCCTTTATAAATTCGCATGTAGCATATGCATGCAACTTTGTGTATGTGCAATGCATCGATCCAAAGGCTTACTGAATTAACGGTATTGATGCCTGCACAAATAGAGCTCCAAAAATCACTATAAATGCGTCAATAAATATTTACGAAATATGAATCTTCTGCAATTGCAGATAACATGATGAAAATTTAGCAGCGGGCAGACAGTTGCCGGAGTGATGCTTCTACTCTACCAACTGCATTTACTGCAAACGGTATTGTAGATGAATAGTATGCCAAATATTTATTTCGGGTAAATGGAGAATGTTAATCATAGGGAACTTCGATAGAACACTGCGTGTGTGATGGTTCCTCTATCACTTCGATATTTTAGAATACGACTTCTTAGCTCCTAGCTATTTCTTTCCCATCTTCATAAATCTCTGATCCACCTGATTCTCAATGTCATTAACAAGTTGGACAGAAATCACAAGTCATTGCGTTTCTTTAACTGACTGTCACTGTCAGAAAATCTGTTCCACCGATTTGTGAAGATGATCTCGTAATTGGGACTTGAACACGTGTCCAATATGCAATTTAAAGCCGTTAACTTTGAAGAAGTTGAAATGTCCGGAGGAAACGGACGCTGCAGATGGCTCACACAATCTGAGCGCGTGATAATGACCAGCGGCCTTGTTGGATGAGTGTTTCATTTGAATAGAGTCATTGTTGATCTAACAGCAAAGTCACTTTCACTAGCCAGCCAATGTGTATATTACGTTGACTTACGCATTGAAAGTTTGAGGAGGATAATCTTCATGAGTAGACTTTTAAGTCAAAGTCAAAATGTTGGAAACTCACGCGGCTATAATTGATATCAATCAAGGACCTTGTCTATTACAGCAGAAAAACAGCCCATGTTTTCAAACTGCATAGGATGCTGCATTTATGTATGGACATACATCCATGTAAATTGCAAAGCAATCAAATATCTTTGCCTTTGGAATTACTAGCAATATACTCGCAGTAAATGCAATACAAGCTTGCTTGATTTTTCACATTGTCCGAAGATGCGAGAATTAAAAAGAACGTCGAAACTATTGTCCACAAATCGGAATATGTTTTATTGGAAATTTCTATGAAAGTTTTTGCTTGATATTCTTAAAATGACATGTTTAATCAAAAGTGATAGGTCACAGCCAATTTAAGATTATTATTATCATTCAAATTAAATTATTGCAGGTGTACTAACTTAGGCGATTTGCCAGCAGTGTGTTAAAGTGATATTGAATGAATGCATGTAGAAATTTCACTAACTTGCTAATTACAAATATCAAATTTAACAGGGAGTAGTGTCGATGTTGAGAGATGTGAACTATGCCTGCTGATGATTCCTAATATTGAATGAAATAGCAGCTATTCAGGTCTGTTCTCAGTTTTTCAACTGAGGATCCAACTCAATAGTTAACTATTCAAATTTTTCAGACCATTAAATTATGACACGTGCGTAGAGAAGCGTTGTCAAGTTGTCAGTATCAGTTCTCCCTTTTTTCAGGAGCAGGTTGAATAGTAGACATAATAATTTACAAGATTGCGGATGCTTCGAGGCTTGCCCGTTTTCTGGGGAATACACGATAAAATGAGCTAACTGATGATGCCTGCTTTTATGTACGAGAAAGTATGTGCGAGTTCGCATATAAATATAAGGGAACAAAATACAGGGAACTCAGAAGTTCGTCATTTCCAACTTGTGATCAATACCAGGAAAAAAGATGCTTTATGTATCTACCCACCGCTAAGTGTGTCTCAACTGTGTCAATGTACTTCTAAAAATAATAACGTCAGCATCTTCCATGTCCAGCTGATTTCTAGTATGTTTCCGTTGGATGTACTCAGCAAGTGCGCTATCAGAATCATTATCGTGAATGCTGTGTCTGTGTTCAATGCTGGCTACCTTTTTATGATGCCTAATTTGAGGCATAAATACTTCAGAGAATACAGTACAGCAGGGTTGGAACCGGTCGCCGCCCAGGCCCCAGCCATATATTTTGAAAACCGGCTGGCTGCCCGGCTGCCCCTAATTACGACAGTCGGTCGGTTATTCTAATTAAGCTCATGTCCATCGCTGACGTCATACATTCTAGAATTAATTGTCTAGTCAATTAAAAGAATTGCAATATTGTAACAATATGCTAATATAACAATATACGTGACGTAAACATTGCGAGTCGCTTCTTGAAACTTGTTCTTCAAATAATTATTCAAAGCCGCTGACGCACCCGCTCAACATTGCTGATCATAGTTAGCGATGATAATGTAGTTTAGGTACTCAGAATAACCGTTCATGAAATAAATTCACTTGGGCTCATTTGGAGCCCAAGCACTCCTGCAATTCTCACGTTAAAACCGTTCATGAGCTCATAAAACTCATAAGGAAAATTTTCAAATTTTTGTTGTTTTTATTTTTTGTGGGGCACGATGTTCAAATGCATGCGTATTTGGAGCTATTTAGAAGTACATTAATAATTGTTTATGCAATGGGTCTGTTTATGGCTGAATTCACGACTGTTTTTGCTCGAGGATTCTGATTGTGACAGAAGTTTGCTCTTCGTATTGAGTGGGCTGCTATACGAAGTTCAGATAGTTGGCTTGACAGCACTGACATACCAATTAACTACTGAACTATGGGCAATAATTTACTTGCATCTAGCTCCGAACCCTACAATATCTCAAATAGAGTTTCCGTAATCGTGTACTCTAACCAAAATGAGCTATGTACATGTAGGAGTAGTTGTGTGTTACCTAGACATCTGTGTAAAAATATTTCATATCTTGAATAAGTTACACGGGCGAATGCCTGCTCAATTTTTTCACAAGCGCTTCATTGTGAACCCTTTCTCATCCGGAGAGTCGGTCTAGCCCCTACCATGCTATAAAGAAATCGAAAATTCAATGATATGCAGCTGTATGAGTTGACCAGCTGCCAACTTTGACAAGCAGGTTACAGAGACGCCGGCCTAGCTTCGGTCGGTTTGGATTTCATCGGCCGTCGACCCGGCCCAACTGCTACAGTTCTTGCTTTCCCTGTATTTCATTTTCCAAGCGTCTTGATGCGATTTCCCGACAGGAAAATAAAGCCTCAAGTTTTGAATGTGAAAAGCAATATTTTGATATCGTAGTTAAGTATGCAACTTCGCAATATATCTAATGATAGCTCCGCGTAATTAGTTGCAGACAAAGAGATTAACAAATATTCCAGCAAGTGAGACTAAATTTTTGCTGAATCGAAAACGTTTTCCGATTTTTGATTTTCGGGTAAACTATGATAACTAAATTTTGATGCATTGGAAAACATCTATTGCCAAGAGGAGAGTATTGATTTTTTCAATCTACACGTGCCTAGCTTTCATAGATGACTGAAATAATCGAAATGTGTAATGCCACTGTATGATGAACGCACGAGTGATTTCTATTAGAAATACCATAAAACAGCGCGCTAGTCTTGAAAATTGTCAATAAATGCTGAAAACGTTTCCCATTACATTGATATTTATGAGTGAAGTTCAGAAATGAAGAGATTCAATTGAGATCAGTCTTTACCTGTTTTATGTTGTTTTGCTCTGCCAGTGGCAGGTTGCTTGTGATATGATCACGCTTAAGAAAGGTAAATGAATTGATATTAACTTCGCATTAAATTTCTTTAAAATGCACTGAATACTTTTGTGTAAGGCTGCCGGAAGGATTTAGCATCATTTAGTAGCTAGAAACTCGAGAAAAGTCGAGCATCCTCATATTATTAGTTCTATATTGTTGCTAAAGGCTCAAAGAGGAATTCTGTGTATGAAATAAAAGGAAAAAATATTGACTCTCTGAGGCAGAGTGAGGAGAGCTCTCATCTACCCACTTTCCATCGAAAAGATAGATTAAGCCGCAAATCTTAACACGAATTTGCATTCAAGTCTTCAAAAGACTCTTCGCTATTTGATAAAATCACATAAAAAAGTAAGCCGAACCGGAAGTTCACAATGTCGTCAGATATGCTTGTTTATTTGGATCAAAATGGCACTACTAGATGAAAAAAAACAAATCTCATCATTGGGACTTGTTTACAAATTTCAGTTTGATTTTCAGTCGACTATAGATGACTGCATATGAGGTTGAACAAAAATAAAAAGTAGATTTATGAATATGCATTTTTACACGTCTCAAATTAATGTCAAAATAACAATTGAAGATTGTACTTTGCTATCAGACAGAGAGTGAATGAATAGTAATAACAATGAAATGTGAGTACTTGAATATGATCAAGTTCAAATCTGCCTAACTTCTGATGTCAACCAATTTGCGCAATAGTTAAAAAGTACAGAACTTTTCATAAGTTTATTAATATGATTGAACAAAGTCATTTTGACACTGCCGGGTGCCGGAATGCATTAAGAATTGATGTATAAACGTATTTCAGCATTATAAATTTGCAAAATAAATATGCATGATCAAATTATTTTAGAATCAAAATTTATTGATACAAGTAGAATCGAAAAATCAATGCATCCTGCCTTTCGCAATTTTGATTGAAGTTGATTTTTCAAGTTTAGTATTATTATACTGCTCAAAAGTCTCGCAAGGATAGCATACTTTCGAATTCGAATTCGGTTCATAGAGTGAGGATATCGTAAGTAGTAAGAAAACGGCGAACACTCGACCGGCGCGCCCCCCCTCTGGAACGACAGAGTGTCGTGGTCGGTCGCCGTGGTGCTTCGAGTCTGACTCCCCCCCCTCTGGAACGACAGAGTGTCGTGGTGGACTTGGGCGACCGCCAGGATTTGTCTTGAGGCTATGGTGTGTGATGTTTTTCGTGCAATCTGCTGAATGTTGGGTTGTAAAATGGGCTGTTTCGAGTAGAAGGAGTGCTCGGATGTGAAAACGGAGGCCAGATTCGGTTTCAGCGTGAAATTCTGCATCGGTATAGTGAATTTGAACGCAATCGGAGAGAAAAATTTTCGCTGACGTCCCCCCCCTCCTCGGCACCGACCTTCCAACTTTGCTTCTAGTGGACGGATTTTGTCGTGCAATAGCTCGTTTGAAAGCTAAGAGTGAGACAAATTCAGTGAAAGAAGCGGCTTGTTCATATCTGTCTTCGTTTAGATGTGAGACGCCATTTAAGATTTTGGGACATTGGCGAAAAACGACAGAGTTAGAATTTGGGACGTTTTGGGCTGTAGCTTCAAAACGAAGCATCAGATTGGAAAACGGATTTCAGATTTGGAATCAGCATCAAATTCTCTATCAACATGGTAAGCTTCAAGTCAATCGGAGAGTTTCAAGTCAATCGGAGAGAAAAATTTTCAACATTTTTCGAAAAAACGACAGAGTTAGAATTTTTTCACTAATATCGCTGTCAGCAGTCAAATCAAATGCATAAATAGTATATCCACTCTTAAACTCTTTCATAGTCAGTCCGTTGGTGTCATCCGTATTGTAAAAGCCAAAAACATCCATAAAATCAACATAACTGCGCATAAATTGATCCGCAGCAAAATCTGGTTTGTAGGGTGGACCAGGATGACTCACACCATTTACACGTAAAGCAATTTCACTTAACTGATTGTGTTTAAAATTGAAAGGATTCTTCTTTATATTACCATTAAATGCATCATTTTCAACCATTGCCACCATGAGGAGCTTCGGTGCTTGCGATGGAAAGAGGCCATCTTTCATGAAACTCTTTTGATCTTTCGGAATTGTAAAGGTGAGAAGCTTTGTATGCTGAACGGGGTAAATGGCATTTTGGCGGTTAAGGCCTTCAGCATGCCCTCTAATGACACTTGGATTCGGTACTACTCGACGAATGTAAAGTGCAATATCTTCCATATGAATTCTAAAATTGTCAACTTTATCAAATGCATTCAGCGAAAATTCAGGCTTATTCAATGTCAGCTTGAGTCGCATGCTGGTATTACAGAGTAAAAACTTTGATTGTCTAAAGAAGTCTAAATTCAGCGAACCATATAGCTGACATACTTTACTATCTTTAATCATAGCAGATCGCTTTACAAAGCCACTGTTTGTTTCAACATCAAATTTTCCTGCTTCATCTCTGTACCATCCCATGGCTTCCATATGACTTTTTTGTGCTGCTGGATGAAACTGTGATACATGATTGAAATATGATTTATAGGGATAATCGCTTTGACCACCTTCCACCTGCTGCTCTCCAATCGTTAGAGAAACATCGCGAAGTAATGTAGTCAATGGTAAATTGTTCAGTCCAACTTTATGTGCATCGTCAATAGCAGTTCCATCTGCTTGCTGAATTCTAAACCTCAAATCAAGCATCGCATAACTCAAATCTATGTAGTCATCACTACCACCAGGAATAACAAATTCAATGGGGCCAGCATTCTCAGCTGTTCGAGGATGATAATCTACAATACTTGAACTAAGAATATCTGTCTGTATGGCTTGTTGATCAAACAAACAAAAACCAGAAGTTTTACACTCCATGATTAGAAGTTATAGCAGCGTCGTCGTTTAGCGCCTGATGAATGATTAGAACCTCTGCGACGTTTGCGTGAATGCCTTTTGACTGAAGATCGCACCTTACCAGCTCCGCGATGTTTCCTCCTTCCTTTATTCATTCGTTTAGGTGATTTCTTTCCTTGAGTAACACCAGCAAAGGTCTGCTTCAATGTTTTTAAACCGCGTTCCTTCCCACGATTCAACAAATTGCTCTTATAACTTCCACCTCTGGAAAGATCACTAGCAACATCACCAGCAAAGCCAACGGCATTACTTAAAACATTTCGTTTTAAAGATCTACCGACATTGGATATGAGAGGTGCTACAACAGATTTCAGTGCACCAAGTATGCTACCTCCACGTTGGCGGCGAGCGCCGATGTAAATTTGTCCTCCACCACTTACACAGGAGGGTCGTGAATAAAATGAGGCAGTTGGATTCATAGCTCAAACCCTAAACATTGTTAGTTACAACTTTGCATGAACCACTGTCGATCACTTAGATGAAAGATGTCGGCACGACGCATCCAAGAGTTCATACTTGAAGGATAACCAGTCCATTTAACAAGACACCATTCTTCACCTTGCCGTTTTTTACATCGAATGATTTTCTCTACCAAATATGTTTCACTTTCAGTGACTACCTCAATCTCATCGCGGTAAAAGCTACCCTCAATTTCTTCATTATCGTAATCTTTCAACTTGTAGGTGGTCGGAGAGTCTTTTTGATTAATCCTTGATACTGTAAATACCTCCTCTGTCCAATTCGGAAGGTACCCTTTAGCAAAAACACTTTTCACTTTTAAGATACGAACTTTATCACCAATTTTCACATCACTTTTCACATGAGTGCGTTTACGTTGGAATGATTCGCGCACTTTATCTACATTGTCAGCATTTACATCTACTGGTCTGAGTCCAATAGAACGATTGATAGAGTGATTGTAGGCATGGAGTGTATCTTGTAGAACCTTTGTCCAATTTTGTGTCAAGTTGGCAGTAAAATGTCGCCACAAGCGATTTTTTAATGTGCGATTAAAACGTTCAACGAGTGGAGCTTTATAAGCACTCTTTACACTAAACAACTCAATGTCATGCCTCTCAAATAATCTTGTCACATGCTGATTTTCAAACTCTTTTCCTTGATCACTCTGAATTCTTTTTGGAATCCGACCTTCTCGAAAAATTGTTTGGAATGCTTTTGCTACTCCTTTCCCTTCTTTAGTTTTTAAAGGTTGAGCCCACGCATAACGCGAGAAAATATCAATGACGGTTAAAATAAAATTATTGCCCGAGTTATGTTTTGAAATGGAGGCGACATCACACAAATCTGCTTGCCACTGTTCATCGATGTCATGAACAATATAATGGCAGGTGCGGTACTTCTTTTTCGCTTGTTTGTGGAGTGTATAGGTAGCCTGACCCTTTAACCATTGTTTCACTTGTGATTGTGGAAGACCACTCGCTTTTGATAATTTCTTAATAGATGCAAATCCTGCCGGATGTTTTACATCATAATAGATTGACTTCAAACGTTCAGTCGATGACGACTGACTCTTTTTCCTCCTTCTCATCTTTTTGTTTTCTTGCCTTTCTACATTTACAACAACTGCAGCATTTAGCTTTAGCGGTTTTGCGATCGTGTTCACATTGCTTAGGGGTTTCATTATCAGAGCTGGCGCAGCAAGTGCAAGTGACAACGACATTCACCTCTGGCGGCTCATTACATGGCAAGCAACACATCTGCTTCATATTAATAGTCTGAGAACATGTATTTCCTGGGAGGAGCTGTTTTACGTTTTCCTTTTACTAGTTTTAGTGGTGATGTAGATCTACGTCGAGTTCTTCCTCTTGTTTGCTTAGTGAGTGTGGGAGGGGATGTAGCAGGTGACGCCTTAAACCAATTTGTTGGCATTTTCATCATCTGAAGCATTGGAGCAGTAGCCACTATTGAATCAAGTTCTTTCAATGTCTCATTATTTAAAGCAAATCTTGGCACATTATGCTTTTTCAATAGTTTAAGAAAGTATGACCAACCAGGTGGAACATAGCCCTGACGGCGCTTTCTACTTGTTGCATACTGAATCAAGTCTTCATAACGTGAAGCATCAATCACTTTATTTTCATCTGTAATGATTTCTCCTCTATCATTTACATTGAGATGGGGTTCAATACTGTTGAAAAGAGATATGGCATGTGCGCGAGATGCTAAAGGTGTAGCAGTCGATACAGAGTCACGCATCTTATTCTTCAAGTTTTTTAATTGCTCAACAGTTTCCGATTGTAATAATACAGCACGATGTGGATCTTTGATGTGAACATTTTGCTGATAATCTATTTCTTTCCTATACATTTGATTTGCAAGAGGTTGCTTTACTTGCTGCATGGCAGTCAATTGTACATATTCATCCTGAGGAATAACAATCATGCGAGAATAAGAACTCATAGTTTGTAGATAATCATGGGAGTTTTCAAAATATCACTTCGAAATCTAAATTCTTCCGGACACTCTTGCGTAAAGTCAATGAATAAGTAACCGTATGGTTTTTCAGTAGCTGCTTGAAAAATTTCAATTAAGGCTTTTGATCCTCTGGGTGCAACTTGTCGCGCTAAAATTTCAAATTGACTTTTATCTCGCGGATTCTTGAAAATAGCATAATAGTGTGTATTCAGGTTTCGTGTACGAGCTTCTTTTCTATCAGGAAACAGATTTTGTGTGATATAGATGATAAAGCACCTTTTATGATGTGCTGCGCGAGTGAACATATCTGTAACATCTTTGGAATTCTTACTTTCTTTTAATAAATCATCCAATACAACAACATCATTAGACTGAAGTTTATCCACTGCAATAATTCCTTCATGTCGAATAAAGTTGCGACTTTGCAATTCCTGAAACAGCGACGGTTGATAAATACCATAACACCAAATCACTCGATTGATAGGTTCCTTAAACAACTCCCTTCTTTTATCCAATAAATTCAGCGTGAAAACAGTTTTACCTGCATGAGATGGACCTGATACAGTCAGAACTTTATCGCATTGAAGTCTGAAATCCATTTTAATACTTTGAGATTCAACATTTGCATAATTAACGCTTAGAGCCAAAGATATTACCCAATAGGTTACCCACGACAGGAGCTAACATTGGAAGTATTGCTGAAAGGAAACCACCCTTTTGTGTTAGAGTTTTCATCTTTCTTTGAAGGGTGACTTTAGGATTGGAGATGAAACGCAATTTTGTAGCATATCGCTTAAGTAACTTTCGTTGTTTTGGTGCTAATTTCTTCGTCCTCAACTTCCTCACATGGGAAATAATTTCACGAATGAATTTATCGTTAGCATGTCGTATAGCATTGTATCGCTGATTTGCTTTCATTCGTCGGAGAGCTTGAATGGCTGAAGAAAACTTTTGACTTTTACGTTTCGTCATTTTACGTTTCGCCATTTTCCGTATTAGTCTTTGCTAAAACCTATCTTTACCACATTTGCATAGGTACTAACTATTGCGGCATAAGTGACACTCGAAATGAGCAATATCACAGTGGTTACATTTGCAAAGTTGAATGCAATTACGTATGAAACAGCGTTGACAAAAAGCATGCTTACATCTCTTGAAGATGCGCTTTTCATTTCCATCCTTTCGCTTACATACATCACAACACATAGTTTCACCGTTACTGATGTCTATAGCAAGTCTTTTTGAAGATATGAATTTGCTAGCTTTTTCTAAGTAATAGACGCATGTACAGAAGGAATATACTTCGAGAGTGAGCAGACATAGCTCGAAAACCAGTTGTGCTACAATCAAGTACCACTGCATTTTCAATTTTTCTTTATGGAAAGTTGAATGTGAATATCTGAAATCGCTTCAATCACTAGACTGCTACCATGATGGTTAAATGCATTAAGACGTTCAGCAATTTTTATCATATGTCTTTTAAAAAATTCTTCGGGGTGATCTACCACTTCCATTGAATAAGAAGCAAAATGGAAAGAGCGACTTTCCACCTCTTCCTTTCCAAAATGACTTAACTTAATTTTCGCAACTAATCGCGCCATGATAATGCTATCAGAGAATGTATTCATTAACTCTAGAAATAGAGTGCTAGCATCATCGACCACTGCTTCGATGTCGGTCTCATCTTTATGAAAATTTATCACATAATCTTGAACAGCTCCTTTTAAACTTTGCCTATGAAAATGTAATGTTCCGCAGTCGTTTGAGAAAGACATGATCGCCCTTTATCTAACCCATCCATTGCATGAAAACAACAACTCTTCTCATAGTAACATTTATTGAATCACTATAACAAGCATGCATTATAAATCAATGGTTTGAAAGAGATAAAATAGATACAGCTGGTAACTATCATACAGCGAGCAATGATAACCATACAGGACTTTGGCAGTGTTGAGGTAAGGAGGAAAGAAGCATTGTTTATGAACGTAGCTACTACAACGAACAGACAAAATAGGAACACACAAATCCTTAAAACGTTTCGTGACTTCATGGTAGTGTTGATTCACTCTACTATCCCAAGGCGGGAGCAAAATATCATCAATGATTAAATTGGGAAATACTTTCCTCTCCTTACCAGGATTATTACAAAAGATGCGTATAACATTGAAAGCAGCTAACCATCGTTTAAAGTCAATAAGAAGAGCACTCTCATAAGAAAAGCCATAGTCTTGTAAATATTTCAGATTAAGTCCATGAATGTGTTTTCTCGCCCATTGATCAACATTGGGATCGCAGTTGGCATGTTGATGATAGACACTAACAATCTGATATGTCCAATTGTTCATAGCAATAGCACTGAGCTCCTGTACAGGTTCACCCTCACAATCCATAAAAATGATGATAGAAGCCTAAAACGGAAATTACACATCTAAGGAAACGTTCTATAACATATTACAAAATGAAGAATTACATCGATGCTTTTCACGACAAAATACACAAATGATATGATGGCAACGAAGAAGTAAAATGTATCTAATAAGACCACGTCTACGACACTCAAAGCACATAAGCGAATTGTCATAGGGTAGAGTTAGGAAAGGACTAGTAATTCTCCTTCTTTGATTTGCGTTTTGATGCAGCATTCTTCTCCGACTTGCGCTTCGTACCACTGCTGTTAAGGATTTGATCAATTATGTCATCCACGTTGGGTGGTTTTGGAATATATAGGATGGATTCCATATGCATGGAGAGAGAGGCTATTTTATTATCCTTGTGCCGACCATAATATAGCCCATTCACTTTGAAAAGGATATCCCAAGTACCTTCTCCGAGCTCATCACATCTGATGGGTATTGAATGATCTCCCTCCTTCTTATAGTAAGTACACCAATGTGATACTGGTAGGCAAATGTGATTACCATCCCAAATCTTTCTATAGGGAGTATCCTTGTCATCTCTCGCCTTCCACTCTTGAGCAAGAGGAGTAGGAATGTCCATATTTAATGTCACGTACTCCTCAATAATATCAAGTTGGTGGCGAATTTACGGACTCACGGGGATCAGTATGTAGTCCCCATACTGATTGCGCATTATCTTGACATCCGTGGAAGGGAGCATTCCCGTTTGGAGTACTACGCTATGATCGTCATAACACAAGACTTGTTTAAATTTACGCTGTAGCGGTGTAGGATTATGTACCTTGGTTGTTTCTTCCACTGGCCTCAATTGTAGATGATCTGATCGTAGCGAACCTTGTAACTTTTGACCGCCATTTTGTCCTACTAGTGCAGCAGATGGAGTAGATGCCTGAAAATGAAAAAGATTGTATTAAGTTTACGCTCAAGGGAGGAGAGGGAGGAAAGTAGCGACTTATCATTTTAGTTGGATAATAGAATAGGGAACTAGAGAGAGAAAATGTGCGTCCGTCACTCATGTGATTCAACGATGGAATGATTCTCACTGGGGAAGGCTCGCTATTTATATAGAAATGCTTGATTCTCATTGGATGATGATCCTCATTGGACAATAACATCATGCTGATTCCAAATCTGAAATCCGTTTTCCCATCCGATGCTTCGTTTTGGCGCTACAGCCCAAAACGTCCAAAATTCTAACTCTGTCGTTTTTCGTCAATCTCCCAAAATCTTAAATGGCGTCTCACATCTAAACGAAGACAGATATGAACAAGCCATTTCTTTCACTGAATTTGTCTCACTCTTAGCTTTCAAACGAGCTATGGCACGACAAAATCCGTCCACTAGAAGCCAAGATCGAAGCTAGCTCTCCAGAGGGGGGGGACGTCCGCGAAAATTTTTTCTCGCCGATTGACTTGAAACTCACCATGTTGATAGAGAATTTCACGCTGATTCCAAATCTGAAATCCGTTTTCCAATCCGATGCTTCGTTTTGAAGCTACAGCCCAAAACGTCCCAAATTCTAACTCTGTCGTTTTTCGCCAATGTCCCAAAATCTTAAATGGCATCTCACATCTAAACGAAGACAGATATGAACAAGCCGTTTGTTTCACTGAATTTGTCTCACTCTTAGCTTTCAAACGAGCTATGGCACGACAAAATCCGTCCACTAGAAGCCAAGATCGAAGCTAGCTCTCCAGAGAGGGGGGGACGTCAGCGAAAATTTTTCTCTCCGATTGCGTTCAAATTCACCATACCGATGCAGAATTTCACGCTGAATCCGAATCTGGCCTCCGTTTTCCCATCCGATGCTTCTTTTTGGCGCTACAGACCAAAACGTGCCAAATCTAACTCTGTCGTTTTTTCGAAAAATGTTGAAAATTTTTTCTCGCCGATTGCGTTCAAACTCACCATACCGATGCAGAATTTCACGCTGAATCCGAATCTGGCCTCCGTTTTCACATCCGAGCACTCCTTCTACTCGAAACAGCCCATTTTACAACCCAGCATTCAGCAGATTGCACGAAAAACATCACACACTATAGCCTCAAGACAAATCCTGGCGGTCGCCCAAGTCCACCACGACACTCTGTCGTTCCAGAGGGGGGGGAGTCAGACTCGAAGCACCACGGCGGCCGACCACGACACTCTGTCGTTCCAGAGGGTGGGGCGCGCCGGTCGAGTGTTCGCCGTTTTCTTACTACTATCGTAGGTAGAGTGTCTACTCAAAAAGTATCTGCATACAATAAATTTTTTTAAATCAAAAGATTCAGTTTTTTGCGGAGATTATGTTCCTACGTTCAAAAAAAAAATTTGAGCAGTTTTTTAAAGAGCTAATATTTTTCAAATTTATATACTACCGACATGAAGGCACTTTATCAGTAGCATGAAACATGTTGGATATCAAAAGGAATGAATATTTGCTAACTTGTGTCTCAATTACACGGAAGTTGAACTGATTATCAATGGCACTTCATGAACCACATTATAATGGAAGTCTTCATGACAGTCGAGATCCTATTGTGCCTTCTTGGCTGAAATTTCAATTTTTTAATGCTATTTTCATCGGTATCATTCACTAAATTTATGTTTCATTTCTTGAATCTGAATAGTGCTGTGGACCCATTTACATCTCTTAAAGTTAATTGAAATAATTGTCTTTTGATTAGGTGATTTACTCTGCCAGTGGCAGGTTGCCTGTGATATGATCACGCTTAAGAAATTACTCATTGAGGTTTAGTATGAAAGTAATAGCAATCATGATAGCAACAAATCAAATTGCTAATTTAACAAACATTAGCTCTCCAAGGCTGTCATGAAACTGAGAATCACTCCTTCTGTATTACTATCATGATCATTCAATTCCGTGGCAATTTCTTCAAAACTGAAAAAATTGCATATCTCACGAGTTACATTTGATAACAATACCCAATTGTATCCACCTCGAGTTCATTTAATAAATTCGAAAGTGTATACACATTGAGGATTTAATAAATGCGTAGTAACCACTCTAATTAATATACTTACTCTATGTTGTTACCTGCATCTGAGATTGATGCATTTGAATTCCTTCAACTTCCCAGCTACACATATTTTGATAATATTTAGTTAAACCTTTGTGGTCATAGAATATTCCGATAGTTATTCTTGAAGAGCACACATCTGTATGTTTATCATTATGTTGATTTTAGAAATAGAAATGTAGGCGCATGTGAAATGTATTAACACAAAAACATTGATGTCGCGAATGTCATAAAATTAGTAGTCGCTATAGTCTAAACTGATATCGCATAGACGCGTGCGGCCCATTGATCACTGTCTCACCAATCTCGCCGTTCTCAAACTTTGTCCGGAGAGCTGTCCGCGCATCTCTAGGGAAATCATGGTTGCACGCTTCCACAGACCGACACAAGAGTGCGTATAACCCCAAAATGCTCAATTATTTACGAAGAGCCATGAAACAAGATCGTAAATATGGTAGGTATGATAAACACAGTCTCCCAGGAAGCCATTGACATAGGATGACTGTCAAGCGTAAAGAATAGTTTGGTAGTTGAACTAAGAGTTAATATAGAAGAAAGAGAAACATTTATCATGCAGCGCAGTATCAATAGGAATACGACCACTATTTATAAATTGTGAACGCCTTTACGTTTATTTGACGACCTCAGTGATAAAGCACAATTTCCACAGATGCAAATGCAACTTCAGTTTTTGCAAATTTTAAAATCGAAAGCATGACGATTCTAGTTTACTACCAAGCTATGTCACGAAACTCAAAATGCGATTTCCAACAATGTAAAACAACATCATTTTCAATAGAAATTCAACGTCACAATCGATGCGAATTTAGGGAGCGCAGAATGTTCATTTCGTAATGAAACTTTCAGAAATCGCAGAGATTTTACCAATTAAACATCTATGGACGGTTGAATCCAGATTAACCAGGGTTAAATTTAAACTAGTAAAGCCTATGGTTGAAACTGTCTGCATGATGACATGTTACAAAAACACATTCAATAATGTCAGTGGTAACATGCAATTAAAAAAGTCATAGCTTAGTGGTTGCCTACCGTCATGGGTAGTTGCCACCAAGGGCGACGGCTAGATACCTTCATGTTACAATATATTAATGATATCATTTGGTCGAAATCCGGCTCTTGCAGCTAGCTACCCATATGTTTAAAGATTTTTTGAAGGAAGATAGGGATGCTTCCTGCATTCTCTTGTGATGAGTACTTGATATTGAGAACTGATGCTTATAGTTGATGGATTTGATTACCCTTGATAGCTTCCTCGATTATAGGTAGGCCTATCTACCATTCGTTTATCTGCAGGTCGCACTATGTAGAATTCAAGGTATTTTGATAATATATTGCATCACAATTTTTATACTGTATGGAAATGGATAAATGATGTGCCTATCGGTTACAGCATTTTTTGGAAATAGGAAATGGAAGTAATGTTCTTAACCCTTTCGCTGCGTTTGACGGAGATCTCCGTCATAAAATCATATTTCATATATCTATTATACTTTGCTGCATGTGCGGATGACGGAGATCTCCGTCATCATTTCATCCAACGAATATCTGATTTTCCCTAACGCTCATTGTCTGTCATGCTGAAACATTTCATCACAATACCACCCTGTGCGAATAAATTTTCAACTGAAAACTGAGTAATTTCCAATTTGTGCTTTATTTCCATTCACTTATGGTACATCGTAAAACAGGGATGTGTACAAAGTGCTGGCCTCTTAGAACACTGTCGGCATTCAAGTCTTGTCTCTGTGCGCTTACCCGATTGGTAACACACCACACACCTCTTTGACGCGTACTTATTTTTTGTAGGAGGAATCACTTCATGTTTGTGATTGTCATCTGCATTTGTCAGGATTCGAGGTCTACCTGGCTTTGGTCCTTGAGTTCGTCCTTTACCTGAAATTTCAAAAATTTATATCATAATTTTTTCACACGAACAAGGTTTGTGTTCTTTACCTGTAGAATCAAACAGATGTGAAATATATTTCATCGAAAAATCTATGAAAGTTTGATCAGAACTTGTCTCGACTCTGTACATGGCATACGCATTCAAAAGAAGCCTCTGCATGAGATGAATACCAAGCTTTGTCCAGTTCATTGTTTTGCGGGTGGCGTCATACGGATGAATTTGTGCATCACTTTGATCCACTGCTCTCCTAAATGAGTTGTATTTCTGTACTGATGAAGGCTTTGTAGAGGGTACTATCCCACCACCTTTCACTTTCCGATTCTTGAAAATCACATCACTTTTCCCACTGGTATCCAATATCGTGATCTTCTTCAGTCCAGATGACTTTTTTTCTGTGAAACAACTCATGTGCACTGCACCCTTCCTGTAAAAGCAATGTAGAAATATTGTAATGTAATTAATTCCATGACATGTTTTAATCAACTGTAATACATACCTGAAAAACTTTATCTCGTTCACAACCGGATAATTATCACGGATTTCATTTGGACAACGGTTAAACCGAACAGTTCCACACAATGACGTTCTGCGACTTTGAAGAAATTCCGCAAGTCGAACAGATGTAAAGAAATTGTCGATAAAGACAGAATAATTCATATCAAACAGTGGTTCCGCCAAATGCAACACAACCTTTTCTGAGAAGAGAAAGTTTTGACAACCATCGATATCAGAAGCCAGGTCCATATCAGCTTGAGATGTGTTGACTACAAAATTCCAGGTGTATGCGTATTCGTCGACAAGGGCATAAATTTTGATACCATACCGACTTCGTTTCGATGGAATGAATATATGAACGAAAATATAGCCGTCCTTTGAAAAGGAGCAAAATCTCATCCACTGCAATATTTCTCGAAGGTAGGTAGACTTCCTTTGAAATCATTTTCACATTTTCTGAAATATAAATATACTTGATTAGACATATTATATCGGTCATAAAATCGTAAGGCTAACTCACCAATGAAGGGCCGTATCTTTTTCAATGCACCTCCGGTCAAATTTTCATAGTCTGCGAAACGCAGAAATTTCATGATGTTGATGAATCTATCCCTCGACAGGCAGCGCTCATCGAAAAAGAAATTTGTGTATAATAGTTCTGCGGTTGACCTATCGTCGGTTTCTTTACAATGCCCATTAAAAGGATACAAGCAAATGTTTTCTTCATTTCAGCTAAAGTCACATCAGTCCAACTCTTACATCTAGATTTGCTGGTCATTTCTGTTTCTGCCAAGTAGAGGCGCACTCTGGTGTTTTCCAGTCAAACAAATCTTGAAAGAGGGAATCTGGTAAACATAGATCAGTAAAAAATGTCTCTTTCAGCTCTATTTCTCTTCTATCAGGCAAATATTTTGGATTCAAGCCATGTAAACCGTAAAATGTATCATCACTTTGATGATCCATTGATTGATCTGTTTCATGCCACTTATCTGGAAGCTGTGTACTTGGATCCTCGAAATCTGAGTCGGTCTCATCACCTGAGAATTCGACTTCTTCCTCCAAATCCGAAGTGTCTAAATCGACCTCAGTAGTTGTCGCCATCATTCAAATCAAGTGAAGTCGTGAGAAACGCGCCATAGTATATAACTCTAGTCAGCAAACTTATATTTCTATGCCGTCAACAGGTTTAAATCAGCATTGTGTTTGATATCGATCGAATGCTCACGTCATTCTCTTTGCGATGATTCACATCACACTGCCATACATAGCAGTCGAATAGCGTAATTGCGAATAAATTGTGGAAGATTGAAAATTTCCTAACATTTTATGACGGAGATCTCCGTCATCCGCACATAGTAGAGTGCAGAAATATCCGTCACCGCATATGAAAGAATGCTACCAATGACGGAGATCTCCGTCATCCGCACATACAGCAAAATTTATTAGCAACGTAAGTAATGCTCTTTTGACGGAGATCTCCGTCATCCGCATATGTGATCAAATTTAAACGCAGCGAAAGGGTTAATTGACGAACTTTTTAGGTGTTATGTTCTTTGTCAAATTACTCAATGTAAATACGGAAGCGCATGTGATATATATAATATACCGGTAATATATGTAATCTTAAATGAAGCTGGACGGACTAGAACTATTTTACAGACTTAACTCTAATATTCGCTGTTTCCTGGAATCATATTCACGTGGAAAAATTAAATTTTATTCAGAATGTAATACCTATCTTAAATTTGCTCGCGTACATGTAGAAAGCTTATTTATTCTCATTCTTTGATAAAAAGAATTCCTTTAATGTATATTCAGCAATGAGAAAGTCAGCATTAAGATCACACTCAGGAATGCAGCACTGCCAACAACGTGCAAGATTAATTGCTTCATGGCAAAAAATGCTGTCGTTTCATCACTATCTGATGCGTGAATTGGTTTCCATAATCAAACCTGTTTTCTAATATTTGCTATAAAGTTTAGTAAGACAGATTAAGGTCATTAGATAGACGTTTATTTAATCTGACGATTTTTCTAGCTAAAGGCATGCTTTTGTAAAGAAATTAGTTATATAAAGCATATTTGATGAGTTTATTTAATGAATTTGACGGTATTTTCCACAGTACTGCAACTAGCATATTGATACATTAATAAAAACCCTAATCCCTACAGCATGCGTAGCACATTTACCATCATACTTGCTTATCACTTTGCGAGAACGGAGTACAAAGGGACTTTTTATTATGTTACAGTATATAATGATGATGCGAACAAATATAATGTTTTTAGAATGATTTTGTTTTGAATAAACCAGGCCTCAAGAAATTATAAATGCACGCATGTTTTGCCGAAATCTATAAGTGGTTTGTTTTCATATAACGCAAAGTATTTTCGAGTGTTGGTATCCACTGAGATTTATGAAAGTAACTTGCAGATAATTTATATAATTGAGCAACATTCACAAGACATTTATTCGAACTCAGCTCCATACTTGTACTCTGAAATAAATAAATTCTGTAAATAAAATTCTGCAATTTTTAAATTCTTAATTGCCATTCCTGTTTAAAACTTAATGTCAAGCAAATATATTAATGTCTGATTTCCTTGGTCATTCTCAAAAAATGTTGATATTTTTGATAACCGGATAAAGTAAATATAAAGCAGTTACTCAGTAGACAGTAATTATATAATTAACTAACTCCATCCACCTAATACAAAGCTGCTTTAAAATGATAAAGTAGCATTTTAGACTGTCTGGACACTCATCAAATCGTAATGCATCAGAAAAGCTTGATGGACTAGATTTTTCAAATCTTCATCCTTATGTAGAAACGCTCAAACTGTTGGTAGCAAGGACTATAACTATCTTTGATTTGTAGCTTGCTTGAAGAACGCACTGTATTCAGTCCAAAATATTGATAACAGAATGAATGCAGAACATGAATTGAAAAATTAATGAGGAGATCGAAAGACTGATGACAGCAGATACCTTGACATCAAGTCAACTTATTCATGAAGAAATCAGATATATTTTATTCAGGCACGGTGGCTCGGTGCATCCAGCAAAAATTTAAAGCAGCATATTAATTAATTGCTAATCATATTTTTATAATATATAATTATGTCAATTATAATAGCTCTTCTTGGACGTTTTATCGCGAGAATCATTGTGTCGAATTGCTGCTTGGTCATGGTCAACAAAAGTAGTTGACACAAACGAAGCAATGTAATGAAGATTGTTCAATAATAAAATTGCTATATGCTATACAAATAAATCAAAAATCAAGCAATAAAAGTACAGAGAATAAAAGTGTCAAAATTGAGACAGGATGGAAATTAGAGATGCTATAAAATACAAGTATTTCATACATCCTGTCAATTGCTGCGATGCACACTACCGAATGTTCAAAAACCCACAATTTTTAATCTGGCTGTATATCACTGTCAGTATATCACAAAACTGTGATGTTTACTGAAATGCTTTTTATCATTATCAGATATTCTTTTGTTGAAAACTTAATATTCCCACTGAATTCATTCATGCATCTCACGCATTCACCTAAGAACGAAAGATAAAAAAGGGTAAACAAATAGCACGCAAAGGAAAATAATGATGTCACATTCGAAAGGATGACATGAATAAAAACATTCTCATAAAGATAAAAATTTGAAAGTACCTTTTGAAAGAAAATTTGAAAGAAGAGTCAAATTTGCTGTTCTCATCCACTATGTAATCGAAAATACCTAATCCACAATAAAATCCGTCAATTTAGGGCCTGATTGATGCAATAAGCATGTCCCGACGCATGCTATAGTTAGTACTACTGTATATATGCAGTATTTGTAAAAGCCTGTGTGGTTCAATCCTAGTATTAGAAGACAAAAGTAAAAAGGTTCCATGAATGTTTTGCGGGATACAAATTAAATGAATCGGATTTTTACAATTGCGCAGACAATTTAAACCACATTGCAAAACATGAAAGATCCTCAAATAATTGCATGTACATGGACAATTTAAAATGTCATCCAGCGCGCTATTTCAACTCTGCGACACAGATTTTAAGGACACTACATGTAAATTTTTAAAAAGACGGATGAAAAGTTTCTAAGAAATGAAAAGTGCCATATTTGTGAAATAATCACATTATCTTCTGAAATGAAGCATATGTCAACCGCCACGTATCAGCAGTTTACTTCAGCCAAATGATATATTTTCAATTTGTCAAAATGAAGCTGCCTGCCGTCGAATATCTTATTTCAGTTCTCACTCCTTTGAGAAGGCATCTTTTGTCTTGTTTTATTGCTTTATGTTCTCTCCGCGCTCAGAATGTCTGTCAACGCAATAAAAAATTGGCATCAAACCACTTGAGAGTAATTTTTAGTAATGGTCATGAGTCGCGCCTTTAGCCAGAGAAAGCAAGGATATATTAGATAGATTTTGCTACTAGAATGCATCGAGGAACCTCCTATACGGACGCGGAATGTTTGACTGAATTTAATGGTTCCAGGTATTTGCGTTCAGTGTTCTCTGAACATCTATTCTCCCAGACTGTGCAATAAATTCAAGAATTATGTTTGTGATGTTGTGAAATTCGTGAGCATTTGGTCTTAGAATGAATAAAGGTGTCACTTCGAAATTAAAAGCGCTTTTATTATCATCCCTAGTTTGCTCTTCTTGCCTTTTGAATCGAGAGGATAGAGTGTCTTTCTGCTATGAGGGAGAAAGCTTGAGAATGAGATGGCACGGGGGTTGGGGTGAATCTGGAGAGGCTTCGCAAGTAACGAGGGGCAAATTCAGCCCCCAGACTGGGAAGACAACAAGCGAAAGAGGTGAGAAACTAAAATGCATGGTGGAAAGACGTAAAGGAAGGAAGAATTTGAAAATCTATCACGTCTTCAGCTGCCGGTGAATATTTCGCTCAGTGGCAGTGTCAGCGCTTCATCAAAATTCATGAAGGAGTGTTTGGGAGCTTCAGTGAGCGGGGCAAATTCCCACAACGCTTCGTAACCTCCTCTACCGCCACTACAGTTCAGACATGGAGTGCTGAGTTTTAATTCTTTTGCAACTGAACAATATGGTAGTCGCGTCTTGTATATCAGAGGTCCACAGCATGGATACAGAAAAATTCTTCGAAATATTAAATCTGGGCAAAGGACAAAACTGTGTGGCATGAATAGGTGGACTACTCTCTCGAAAACGTAAAGAAACAAAGGCCAATGATAGCTAACGCCATGACAGTTTGTCAAATTTCACGCGAATAACAGACATTGTGCTGATTTAGATAAAGACTAGCCGTCAACGAAATCCTTTGGGATCATACACAAGGCGAAAACAAATCTAGATTCGAAATATTTCTGGCAAAGATATCATCTTGTGACGGGATTTCGTAGTGACATAAATTCCGTCAATTCTTTATTTCATTGTTCAGATATAATAATCAAGAGTTTGAAATTTTCCACTGCAAAATTCCATGATTCTGAGAAATGTATCGTTCATCATTGTGTTGTAAATAATCTTTTGATTGCCATAATTGATGGCTAATTATAGCTACAAGCAATTATGATCTAATGTTAGAACGAGGACATATGCAAACATAAATATAGAAAAAGAGGTTCATTCAATTTCATGATTTCTTAATACCATTTATGTATGTTTATTCCAAGTATTAGACAATGATAGAGAGAGAGAGAGAAAAGAAAGAAAAGTATTTCCCTTACCTTTATAGAATCACTTGACTTGCTTAATAATCCTTTTACATCGATTTTGATATTTGCATGTGTCAGTTAGGCGATCCCTGATTCTATCATTTTGATCAGATGTGTAGTAATAATGTCGTTTATTTCATGACATTTGCCTCAGTAATGGGAATCGCAAGGCCATGCAATATCTGAACACAAAGTAAATTCACAGCAACAAGTAATCAAAAACAATTTAAGGAAAGAAGTTCTAGAAGATAAATGTTATGTCATCGGTCAACTAAAAGATAAAAGTTATTGTTGGCTAACTTGCTCATTCTAGTCAAGAATGAGTCGTGTTGCAATCCACAGGTAACTCTTGGGAGACAGTACTTTCCACTTTATTGTAGTTTCTATGGGGCGAGATGATGAAGGGGATGACTCTCGTTATTTTTCAGGTCAGTAAAAAGTTTAAAGCCTTCGACGGTAATTAAGCGGAACAAGGTTGGTACATTGACAATGTGATCCGCAAATAATTCAATGAGCCATCTTCTGAACTCCTTCTAGCTGCTTTTCCTGATTAACTTGAAGTGAGGTGAAGAGAGGGGCATAATATTCGAGTACACTTTGTATTGATCCATAGTATATTGGAATCAACGATTCTATTGGCATGAATGGCTTCAAAAGCCTGAGTGCGCCAAACGAGATGAGTCTCTTTTCGTTATCTTCCCAATATGACCATTCTAATTCAGATTCCGATCCAGCGTAACAGCTAGTAGCTTCATTGTCTGGGAATGTTTGGGAAGGGAAAATTTGAGACTGTCTTGTAGCTTAGAGTCTCTTTCTCTGGATAAAATAATTGTTGAGATTTAGCTTAGTTGATTTCCAGTTTATTCTGCAACATCCATTGTGACACTATTGGAAGGACTGTTTGAAGGCTAATAGTTTGAGTATCTTTGTAAGCATTGCCACATAAGGTCAAGTCGTCGGCATATTTAAGTAAGATCACATCTTCACCATAGATTTCTAAATCACACAAGAAATATGCAAAAACATAGGGACCTAAAGGCGATCCTTGTGGGATGCCGCTACTTATACGAGTGAAACTGAATAACAGTGCTTTTCCATTTTAGTTGTTGAGTTCTTCCAGAAAAGCAATTAGCAACAAACTTGTAAAAGAAGTCATCGAAATGATCTCGAAGCATTTTCTTTTTCAGCATTGAATGAGAAATTCTGTTAAAGCCTTTGGTCAAATCTAAAATACAAACATGGCAGATATTGACATTTCCAGTTGGAAAGCTCGAAGCCACGAAGTTCTCTAGTTCCAGCAGTACGCAGACAGTTGAACCTTTTTGTTGAGCCATCCATGTTGAAATTTGTTGTAATCCATATTGAGCACAACAATTGCTTTAGATGACTTAAACAAGCAGTCATGTTGAATGATTTTGAAAGGAGAATCTTGGCAATTAAATAATGATGAACCATGTAAACAGAATAATTAAATATTGAGTTGCATCCTGATTTGAAAAATGGGAACAGACCTGAATAGCCGCCACTTCATCCAATATCAGGAATCATTAGCAGGCCTAGTTTACATCTCTCAACATCGACACAGCACCTATTTAAAGTTGCGATTTTTAAAAGTTGCGTTAAATTTGAGATTTCACTAATTATCGAAATTTCACTGACCTGCTAATACCAAATCTCAAATGATGAGCCATGTTATGTTGATTACTCAGAAATTGAGATTGCGTAGTTAGACCAGATGTTGAATAATACTAATTATTGAATTATTTACAGCCATTGCTAGACAATTTGAAAATATGTACATTTCTTACACATATAGAACACTGTGCATGGAAAAGTACAAAAACACTTGAAGCAGTACCTAATATACTCCGGCCAAAAGTTGCTAACAGTTCCTGAAAAAATCAGAAAAAAATTTCAAAATAACTTGCTGAAAGATGCACTCGCCAGCAGAGGCTGATAAGCATTTCTCAATTAATTGTCTCTTCGTGCTACAATAGGGCCAGGTTTGCAAAGATCGACACTTCGAATTTCTAATTGAGAGGCAAGCCTAGTCTCAGAACACGTGAACCTCGCTTGATTCCAATCTTTGTCCCAAACTACGCCTTGGAATTGCAGAAATCTTTGAGCGCGATGTTGGTCGCACAAAGAGCCTGACTTCAGGTCAGTTGCTTGTGAATTTGTGCTGCCTAAGGTTGATAAATATGCTGCTGAAGATTGAATTTCTGTAGATGAAAAACAAAGGGCTCACTTTTTCAAACTTAGTTGAACTTGAGTCCTGCCTGGCACAGTCAAATCAATGCCAAGAAATTTTTCTAAAGTGCGCGTGACGTCTGAATCAAAGTCAGAAAGCTGGCTTGATATACATTTTAAGTGTATGAGGGCCGTGCACCCACCGTGCGACATGAATCATTTGCTGAAGCCTCCACAAAATATGAGTAGATCTAAAGTGGGTCATGACGCGATTGTATTTTTCGGGGATGTTGCACGAAATGCTTCATCTTTAATTCGGTCTCCAAGTACTTCCATGCTACGGACATGAATTTTGTGTAGATGAGGTAGAAGCATGCTGAGATTGCAACTGCTGTAAAGCTTATATTTGTGTGTATTCGTTTTGAGATATGGCCAGGAGAAAGATTCCTTGATGATATGGAGACACTACAAGATAGCATTTTTATTTCCACAGACGATTTCATCGTCTAAGTACCACAAGTTGAAAAGTAAACCTAAGATGTTGTTCAGAGAACTCACCGATTTAATCCTAGTGCATAAAGAAAGGGATCTAAGAAGCACCCTTGCTGCACATCTGTAGCGGACGAAAGATCTGTTGTTGCATGCCATGAATAAGGACTTTGTCTAGCACCCAAAGCAATAGTTCTGGGATAGTCTTCGAACGTTCATCTACTAGAGCACACTGTCGGGGAATCGAATTAGATGTCGACATGTTGGCTGTGAGAACAAACAAAAAAATCTTCATCATACTAATGAGAATTAACGATGTTGCGTCTTTTGTGGACAATCCGTACCAGAAAATGCAACTCCAAATTTATGACCGTCAAATATTGATCTGGCCTCTTCCGCACATGCTCTGCAAAAGCAGTTTCTAACTAACCGATCGATGGCTTACCCGATGCAGTATTATTTACAATTTTTGCATTGTAACATGTTTCTTTCCATAATGACCAGAGATCTCCCTCAGACTACCGCTTACATTAGCTAGGGTGACCATACGTCCCAGTTTGACCGAGTCAGTCCGTTTTAGTCGAATTGTCCCGGTGTCCCGAAACGACATTCTCTGCACGCTAAAAAGTCCCGGTTAAGGATGATTCTATGCCTTACTTACAAGTCAAGACAAAGTTGTAATTAAAATTTTCAAAAAGAGATATAGCTACTTGTTTGTCATATGCAAAGCATCCAAACGCAGAATACCTTTGTGGGTTGTAATGCCCAATGCCCATATTAAGCACAACACCATGCAGATTACAATTGATTCTCTGCCAAGTGACATTAAACAATTTGTCATAGAAACATATGGATATTAAGCACATGCACACGTGCGAGCTGAGGGACTAAAAGGCAATTATAATGACATTGACGTTGAATACCACCGCATTCTAGGATACGCTAAAACTCGCTGGTTGTCATTACTCCCACGTATTGAAAGAATTCTTCAAATGTTTCAGTCACTAAACAAATTTTTTGACAAAGAAACGTCCCAAACTTATACAGGATTTCTCCATCCATTGAACGTTCGCAGATGCTCGGCTATGGTTCATGCAATAACCAAACATCTTACTTTCAACTTGTGTGAAAGCGATGGAAAGTCTAAGTATGACTGCCATGGGAGCTCATTTGTGCCTCATCGATCGCATCGATCTAAAAACTGAACTCATGAAAAGAAAAAGTCAGCGATTTATCGTTGTGGAGGCCAACAGAGTGGTTCGCAACTTGCAACGAATGGATATGACACAAAATAGCTACTTTGTCTTTATTGATTATCATTTTGAAACATGTTCGTCTATTTTTAAGAATGAAACATTTCACACGAATCAGCTCCATTTTCTTGGAGTCTATTGAGCTCACCACCCACAGCAGATGAAGGATTACTTAGATCTGATCCATTCCGATAATCCAAAGAAATTATTTGATGAGGTGACACTGCTGCGCCATTGCAAAAGGAAAGAAAATATGTAGTAGAAGAAGCGTGTGAATCTTGATGAAGGTTGGGCTGAAATATTTGACCGTCTCAAGACCTAAATGGAAAGCTTATCAGAACTTCTAGAATTTGTGCAGCTCACATTTTGTCAACCCGGTATGAACTGAGAATGATGTCAAGCCGATTTTCATGGTTTCGTCCTGCCCGCTCTTGAGACGGCAGCACATGTTTGGGCATCACTGCTAAATCTGTAAAATGCTCAACGTCATTATACATAACCGTTTGATTCACAGCTTCTTGTAGAACTTTTTCTCCAAATTTGTCCAGCTTTCGCTGATATTTGTTTTAGTGTTGGACGTTGAAGAGATATGACATCTTTTGACGAAGGTAAATTGTTTAGATGTGCTGCACAATTTGTAGCCACAGTCATCTGAACAATATTAGAGAACAAGCTACAATTTGATAGGTGATTGGCTCTATGAGATTCTGTCACAACCTTTTTGCAGTTACAAAAAATTTATGTTTTTTGCCAATATAAAGAAAACTCATCTGAACATGTCGCACAAGCATGTTGCTCTAGATGTCGCTTAACTATTGACGTTGCTAAAACTTCTGACTATGATAGCACTTGAAAATCAATGCCTGATTATTAAACGTCTGTTGGAAGAAAACATTCATCTTGTAGCCCACATATATTTGTAGAGTTTATCTCTGCATTAACAATAGTATACTCGCAATTCTCTGCTGTAAAGTTTGCGAATCAACACAAAGGCGAGATATAGCCACTACTGAATCGATCGATTCAGTCAATCATCCATGCTGTAGTTTCATAAATTCATACACATAATTCCTTCCGGTACAATAGTACCATCCACCCAGCTATCAAAATGATATAACGTTTGCATATAGTACCGGATTTTATTCTAAAAAGTTGTGGTGTGGACAGCCACTCGAACATGTTTTTCAGCCGAACATGTTTCAGAGGCATTCACTTCATCTTCAGCAGTATACAGGAATACGATGAAACAACATTAGCAAGTTCATACACAGATCAGCGTAAAATGCATTGCATGAATAGATATCCAACATTGATGTCATGCAAAACTACAATGTTCAAGTGAAAAATGACGGCATGTGTATTCACAGATTCAAGTGCAAGGGTACTGAACCATTCCTTTCATTCGATAAGACAACGATATTTTCTTTGAAAAGAATAGACTCTAAGATAAGAGGATGGGCTGATGCACGGATAATAGAGAAATCTTCAGCTCTAGGATGGTACTCATTTAAAGAAAATTCAGTAACTACGGGATCGGCTTTCAAATGCTCACTAATTCGAGTGGCTAAATGGTCACTTAGAAAAATCCCCACAATTTAGGAATCACGCCATAAATTACTGGCTGCCGAAGTGTACGAATTTGATCTTTCTGCGGTTTTCACATGAATTCATCCTAAATAGCTTGCAACTTATATTATCCGGCAATACATTTGCATTTGGAGAAAAGCATTACCAGCAAATCAAAGGCACAACCATGAGAACTGCAGTGGCCCCTATACTTACGCTACCCTCACCCTCAGATTTTTAGAAATTAAATCAAAGGATGCCATCACCAGCTTACAGGGTAAACAGATTGCTACAGACATATTTATTAATTGGAGACGATTTCTCGATGACTGTCTTATTATTTGGAATTGGAACGACAAATTGAGAAAATTTGATGCAATTTTGAATGAACTTGATGAGAATATCAAATTTGCAATGGAGGTGAGTGAAAATGAATTACTCATCCTAGACATACTAATAATAAAAAAACTGATGATAAAATTTCAACGGACGTATAAGCCAATCGATACTCATCCATTTTAAGTCTTGCCATCCTAGGCAAACTAAAAGAGCCATTCCATACTATTTAGCCCAACTTATTTGTGCAATTGTTTTTGATGATTCAACGAGAAATGATAGATTGCAAGAAATGAAAACGTTTTTGATCAAACACCAATATCCTTCTAAATTAATTGATGACGCGATTTTAAGGGCTTTTAACAACTGAACAGAAAGATGATTATGATGATGATGATGATATTTTGCCTTACGTCAGTACTTATAATCTCAGAAACCGTGACATTACATCCTCTATCAACTTTCTCAATTCCTCATTACATAACAATAGCAATACTAGTGAAATCTTCAAAAACAAAAAATTCATATATAGCAAAAGACAACCAACGAATCTCAAACATATGTTGTGTAATTCAAAATTTGCGAGTACATTATGGAGGGATCATCCTATAATTTTAAAGACCTTTCACCATCAAACGTATGAATTGTAACTTTAAGAACTTGATATATGTAATGACCTGCTCAAATTGCAAAACATTCTATATAGGAGAAAAAAGTACAACATTACGAAGCAGAGTACGTGTGCACAAACAATAAATAAACAATCAAAAATATCGTCAACTTAAGGTAAGCAAACACATACATTATTGTGGAGCCGGTAATTTTGACATCTTCCTTTCTATAAGATGCAGTCGGACAATGATATTGAACGCAAGGTAGAAGAAAACCGTTTCATCGATATCTATAACCCACTTCTGAATTCCTCATAACTTACTTTACAGTCATGTATAACATTGATATTTCTTTCCACTAAATTTGAAATGTATGCCTATTTCCTTATACGTTGTATCACTTGTTAATTAAGCACCTGAAGATACACTCTTTAGCAAAATTAATGCTACATAACTACAGCTGTTGAAATATCTCAGTGTCTGCAGCCACTCAGTTCATTTGATTACAAAAGTATCACACATCATCTGAAAGGTATTGATCTCCTCTTGGGGATTCACTATGATTATTGGCTGCATCTTTGAACGGTTGTCTACCACATAAAAAATTGTCAAACACAATTACTTTTCTTTAATTGAAAGTTTTGGTGTATCACTTGGCATCAATCTTTCTATTTCTATGTGTTTCTTATTCTCTTAATGTCCATGAATTGTGTTCGTGATTTAACTGATTTTGACCGCTTGTATTGAAATTCATTCTGTCGTTCGCTCTGAAAGAGACAGCGTGGTATATCGGAGTCAATAAAATTTAGTATGAGCTTCCGTGTTCTGAATGTCGTATGGAGATTGACGTGCACCAAAGGAGTATGAAAGTTTTGGTATCAAAATCATAGGTTAGAAAAATGAAACACAGATCAGTAGACAAGAGCAAATACTTTCAGAATAGTATTTGGACTCATCAATAGGACAATTATGCGCGTTATTGGATACATAATCATCGCTAATGTTACATTGCCCCATTCATTTGTTAAGAAGTTGGTAACATAAGCATGATTTTCATTCAAATTCAGCTCAGAACAATCTAATGCATGTGCATGCTGTGTACATAGATAGTGAGCCTTAGTCATCTATAGCGTATAAATACAGTACCATAGTTATCGCTAATTATTGCTTGTTCATTTATAAAATGATAATAGTTTATGGTCATGGAGAATCAACAGACTAAAGACATTGATTTTCTTAGGGGATGTGCGGTTGGTTAAAAGTAAAAAACAGCTTAAAAACCGAAGAAGTGTGCGCCAAGACAGACTCTCTGGCGTTGGCAAGGAGAATTTGGTATTAAGAAATGTAAAAATTGTATTCGATCAGAACGGAAAAGAATCACGACATCTCGAAGCAACCGACGTCTAATCAGACTGGCTGGAATTCGCAGATTATCGTCTGCAAGAGAGCTTGTGTGTCTGTGGAGCCAAAAGGCTTCAATGTGGACTGTACATCGACTTTTGTGCAATTTCATCTTTAGGATCATAGTGCACCAGCTCACACAGCGAGTGCAGTAAAATTCTTCAAGAAACAACGTGCAATACGATCACTGCCCTGGCCTTCCGGCAGCCCTTACTTGAATCCCATGGAGCATGTGTGGGATTTCCTCGGTGGGAAAATCAATTGTTGTTCCACTCCCATAAAAACAATAAAGGAGATGAAACATAGTCTCTGGCAACGTAGCAATTGATGCCACAATCTATTGTTGACTGCATGAATGATCGCATCTCAGCAGTGATCGCAGCTCGTGGAGGTATCACTCGATTCTGATTACCTATTGACTTAAAACATTTTCAAAATATATAAATTAGTTATCGCAAAATGTTCTTTTCACTTCAACGCATCAAAGAGCAGACATAATATTACATTAAAAGACAGGAAAAGAAAGGTAAATTAAATTTCACAAGTGATAATTCCGCATGTTACATTAATTTTGCTGAAGAGTGTACATTGAAAGCGCTAGCTCTAAATTGTTGTTTTGTATTTTTGTGGGCCGAAACTTTCTCTATATACTTTACTGTGACATTCAATATTTTGCATACGTTCATTTGCTATAACAAGATTTGAGTTATACTCATATACTCAGCATTTCTTTGAATTAGCGTCAGTACATTTCCAATGAGTTTTATCGTTCCCCTCTTTCTATCAGTAATGTAGGCATATTAATTACAAATGAACAGAAATTTACTTTCTGATGTTTTTGTTGCTTAAACACGGAAGCAAACTAATGAATATAGCAAATTATGTTATCTAGTCCCATTCAAATTTGATTAGAGCATCTATATTGATTATACGAAAATATTTGTGTAGAATAAAGGTATAAATGGTTAGAATCATGATGCTCTATGCGGTTAAAGTTCAGCTGTATCTTTGGATTAATTTAATTTTCTTTGGCATGATTATATAATTCAATCAATCTTCAGTAAATAAGGTTTTTCATCTGAATAATTATCTGTGGACCCTCTCACGTGTATGTCTTGAAGTTAATTATGATCCTTGTCCTTGATATTGACATTATTTTAGCATCACGTAATTTGTGACATTACAAGTGTAGGAAAATACTTTTATTGACAAAGCTGAGTCTTAAAGAATACTTCCATCGCGGCTCGGTAATGAAATATTGCATCTCCAAATGGTGACTCGAAGGATTTCTAAAGTACTGCTCTTTCATCCGTAATGTCTTCATGATAATCAATTCCCTGATTATTTCTCCAAAACAGTAAAAAATGCACATCTCACATGCGGTAATATGCAAATGCCAAAAACAGTTATCTTATGAAATCGAAACTGCTATCTCATTGGATATGTAATTAATTCTGTTTGATACTGCAAGAAATGCTGAGTTGTTACTCCACCTAAATATGCTTACTCTATGCTGTTGACTGATTGAATAATGTTTGCTACTTTAAGAACCACATGACAAGGCAGCTACACAAAGCTTTCTTATGTTTTCTTATTTCTTTCTAACAGTTGTCGCTAGGTTTGGGATGATGTAGCATAGATGTCCAAATTGATACCAGAATCCTATCTGCTCATTTACAACTCGTCTAACCAAGATTTAAACACTAGTCGACAGTTAGAAAGCTAAACAAATCTTCTTGCCAAACGACCAGACATGAGCAAGCATCAGCATTGATTAAAGCATGTGTCATACATTTGGTCATATAGTAGATATCAGCAAAGATCGGCAATGATAAAATGATATCATTTTATTTTGAGAAAAAATGATATCATTTTATTTTTGAAAAATGATATAAAATGATATCATCAAAAATTTTTGTTCCATTATTTTTTCTAATCACAGATTCTTCGCATTTTGTATTGAAGCAAATTTAGTCTCTTTCTAGCGAAAGGCAACAGGCTATTGTTTGTCAGTCTTTCTATCACATAGATTGTCAGACAACTCATTAATAACACTGTCGTGATGTTTTTGAAGTCTTGACTGTAGTCTAAATATTTTAGCCATTTTTCGTACTTTAGATGCTGTTAGCCTAACCAACTGCATGTTGTAGGCATATTTGCAATTCGAGTGTATAAAGCTTAAATCAAAACTTGCGATGTCTAATGTATAGGCCATAGGCCCTACCTAACTTTTGATATACAAGAAGCTTTGTATGCCTAAACTACTTTCTTGGGGCTTCTATTATTTGGAATATATCGATGCGGCATGCAATCTAATTTCAATTTCATTGCTTAGAGCAGTAAAAGTATCATGGTAGCAATGTAAATCGTAAAATTCATATGACTGGATCTATTTGCGGTGTAGGCTTACGTATGTTTTACTAAAAAAAATGGCATATTTTCATCATAAAGAATAAAATGATATAAAATGAATATCATTTTATATCATCTTAAAAATAAAATGATATTATTGCCGATCATAGGATATCAGAGTGCATTGCGCAATTCTATCGCGGAAGCGGGCAAATGACTACTGCCGAGCCAACCAAATTTTGTGATGATAAACATAGATGTGACACAAATAAAGTCTACCTAGAACTTATCTAACATGAAAACTAAGAGACTTCAATCCAACCAGAAACTTGACTGTTTCATGGAAATTAAGAACTGCTACTAAGCAGTCATGGCAGTTATGTAAGTAGATTTATCATCACTGCAGGAGGCTCAAAATAATATATAAACCGTCACAACCGTCTCATTGGTATTTAGCTGATAACTTGTCATTAACATAAAAAGTAAACCAGAGAGCAGTCATGCGTAATCAATGTTCTTTCTGGTCCGCTCACACATGCATAAAGAAAAAACGAAAACATGGGGAGAATTTCTGATTGTGAGTAAAAAATGGGGTGGCTGATTTTCGAAACATTTGCAGGAAGCTTCTCACAAGCACAAAATGAACCACAAATTAAAGCAGCTTACTAATTCCAATATGAAATGAGAAGCTCTCATAGCTTTCCCAATTTATCTTGCTATGGGCCTCCCATCCTTCATTGACCAAAAGTCTTCTACACAGAAGTGACCAGACGTCAATCCTTGTTGGACATAATAGCATAATAAGTTATCATAAAGGATATTTGAAGGAGCTACTTGAAAAATCTCATAAAACCGCAGCAGCAGGTCGCCAATGTAATTTAGAATAGTATATTTTGTAGAATTGTTGGCATTTATGTGAATTAATTTTTTCGGAAACCAAAAATATCCACTTAATCCATCTAATGCTGCAGCTAGTGTCGAAAATCGTAATTTTAAGTTTCGAATTTTGAAAAGCTACATTTTTATCAAAAGTGTCTGAAAGTTTGAGAAAGCAAAAGAAAATTCATTATTTCAGATCTAGGAATCCAAAGCGTGTCTCACAGTTATGCAACGACTCAGCTTAAGATGAGCTAGTGTGCTTTATTCGAAAGCGACGAACACGACACCAGTTAATCAAATGTCGTAAATATCATTCTAATTTCTCTGCCTATCGCTTGACGTAACTGGTCGAGCAAACATCTAAGATCAAGTTTCATATTAAACTCAACAGCTTCAACAATCGAAGAGATAATTATGACAATCTTTGTCAGAGGTGGAGAGACTCAAAGAGCAAAGTGTGTTATCTGATGCTATTGTCTTCCCGAGAGAAATAAAGATCCATTGATTTGAAAAGTCAGCGTTCAGAAGAAATAGAAAATTTATTAAATGGATGATAACAATATATATTTCCAGTTTTATATGAAAATGAAACAATATCATTTTCGTAAGCAACTCAGCTGGCGATAAATTTATCAATTCACAACAATTCTAGGTTAACGCGCTGCTTTAGATCACGGATACTGCAGCATTTATTCACTTCAAGCATTTGCATGTATATCTCACAAATCATCCATAATCAGCGGAAGACATCATTTACGAACTGATGAAATGAACGCAGAAATCAATACTTTTCTACATCTACAGCGTGACAATTTTTTTTCGAATGGTCGTCATTTCAATTCAAGATTTACTAAATTATGACATAATGAAGTCGCAAAATGTTTCGCTAATTATGTTTCATAGATTTAGAATATAATGTGCATCTTTTTATATACCTGCTACCTTTATATATCAGACAATATAAAAGAAGTCATACGTATTAATTTATCAAACTGGCTTAAAAGTTGAATTAAATTCTTAACAAACATACATGCATAACTACATGCGCATCTTATCTTTTTGTTTGACAAAAGATCTCTAAAAAGCAGTCATTTCATCGACAACTCATACGCAGAATTCTATTGTGCATTTCTCAAATGCGTTCATATGTCCGAAAAATTGATCATTGAAGATATATTACCTTTCAAATGACGGCCTAAATGGTCGGCGCGTAGCGCCAGACGATGGAGTTAGATCGTTGCGGACTTGCCTACGGGCAGAATGATATAAGAAGAAGAAGGATATTTAAGAGCTCATCATGTTTTCGAAACCGTTCTCATAGGCCTACTAGGTGGAAAGATATTCGTGGGCATTCTAAGTAACATTATTGTTAGCTTACGAGGCTTAATCGACACTACTAGACACTTGCATTAAAACCAATGAAGCCTTTCTTTTTCTTAAACTCTTATCATTTTTACTTCTTGGTACGATTCTCAAGTTTTTTCAAGCTAGTTTGCGATGATTTTACTCGGGCATAGTGAAACGTCCATCTTCGATTGAAAGAAATCCATCCGAAATAGAATTTTGTTTCCTCTTCCTAAACAGTGGATACATATTTTCTAACACGGTATATCATCTTATTTACAAATACCACTGCCAGGCATGTTTCGTTCTATTGGGTCTCACTAAAAAAATTAGAAAAAGGTCTAAAACTGCTTAGCTTCCTGCTCAATCAAAATGTGATTGTTGCACAAAAGTTGCTACATGCAAAAACTTTACAATGCATGCGAGCACCATGAAATTGGCATTGTGTAGGAGACAAACTGAATACTGCAACACTCTGTCACTAATCAAAAATACGGTTTGAGAACAAAAAGAAGAAATAATAATGAGTTTAAGAAAATAAATTTCATTTATTTCCATGCTAAAGTTAATTAGAGTCACTATAATAGCATTCCTTATCAGGAACGAGAATTCAATCAAAGCGATTAACATTTTTGATCCTGCTAATTAACACGAACAACGCCCATTCGTCGCGCATCATCTTTGATTTTAATTTGTGATAACGTTTAACAATAAGGAGAGTCATGATCTTCTGCTTGACCACAGAAATTGCTTAATATCAACAGTATCTAAAACAAAGAAAGCTTTATTGACTGTTCGCTTCATTCTGTTTTCTAATTTGCATCGCCTTTTCCTTCCGTGAGAAATGTTATACAGACACTGCACGAAAGGCCTTTGGAAGCACAAGATATCTCACCTTCTTTGAATATATCCGTTGTAAGAGTGACTACACCATTGCGCAGATTTCTCGTACATTTTTTGTGGCAGTGTAACAGTCACAAATGCTAACTGAATTATTAGACAGAGTGATGCTTTTGACAAAATTCCTTAACTTCTCTACGGAGACACACCTTGCGAGGAGTCCAACCAATCACTTTGTATATTTCCCTGAAAAAAAGACAGTAGGTTTCCTTGTGGGTCTGAAAAAATTGAGTTGTGCATGTGGTTCCTATTATCCAAGAAATAGAAAATTCTTTTTTTTCCAAGAAATCCAAGAAAATTTTTTTCATAAATCAATTAAACTAAATTTAGTGTTTATTTCATAATTGTGTGATTGTTTCATCAGAACAATAATTATGATTATGTGTTATCCATTATCAATAATTATTTATTTGATCATCACTATTAATAGAACCATAATTATAACATCATAATTTTTAAGTGTGCAATCCCTCTAACACCCTTACCAGAATGACCCACAGAAAATGATCAAATGAAGCTCATAAAGTAGCAAGATTTGCTTGTCATACACTGTCATTCATGGTGACATTTGATTGAAATGTTCATATCAATAATTCCAGTCTCTCAATTAAGGTTTTCATCAAAATCGGTAGAAAAATCATCATAATTAAGATAATAGGGAATAGTTCTGTGATGTCTGACAACCCAATGCACATTTATCAAAATGAAGATCGCTCAGAAATCTTTGTCTCTTGACCATGAATAATTATGAATTGCCATTTTTACAAATATATACTGTTATACTTTAGGTGGGACAGCGCTTAATAAAACAATGCTGTCTATGTGGCAGACTAAACTAATTACTTAGTATATGGTGAAAATGTGTGATAGGATCCGCAGGATAGAAGATGAAAATATATGGGTCTGCTATCGAACCCTGAGGCAATCCACAAGAGACATTGACGATGTCACTCATAGACTCTCCAACTCCAAAAACTTGACGAAACAGAACTGTAGTCTAAATAAGGCAAAGTAACCCTTGCCTCGGTAAGAGGGCTCAGCATTTTGTGTGATAATCCCATCGATTATCACACAAATCTATGAATCATACCTAGATCATCACCATAGACATCGATTGAAGCATTAGAAATGCAAATGATATGTAAATACTAATTTTTTATTGTAGTATTTAAGTAGTCATTTTTATGTGAAGTTTTGTTTCATTTTCAAATTGGCGTTATTCCTTAGAATAAAAAATCAATTTAAGTAGAACTGTAGAATCTCGTATCACAAATACACTGCAAGGGTCACTTTTAAAGTAAAATATTTACAGTGCATGAAATATTTCATGCACTGTAAATGCCTGACTACAAAAGTCGCCACGAAACTAAGATTTTGTTGACTTCTTGCTTCAAATCATACCCGAAGGTTTTGTCGCTCGTCACGAAATGCTCCCTGAGTTTCACCAGTCAGTGTGCAGCTTGGAGATTACTTAGCCAACCAGAGGGCGAACATTATTCTGAAGACCACAGAATGTGAGGAATTCGCTTAATAGTTTATGTTACTATCACATGAAGTTTCGTGGCGAATTCGTGGCCAAGGCATTTACATGTATCGTGTGTGCGCAAGTTTGAGTTGCACTCTGCACGAATCAATCTCAGCTACTGCTCATAAGAAACATTCAACATACTTGGCATCGTAAACAGCAATCATTAAGAAAGTCTAGTCGATGCGGCAAAATTTAAAAAAATTCAATAATCGTATAGAAATTGATTACAATGGCTTCTTAATTGAGGAGGATGAATTTGAAAATTAGAAGCCATTAGTTCCTATAAAAGCAAACTATTTTAGGCTACCATTGATTTCATATGATTCGCATCAACACTTTATAAGTTAAGAGGAGCCGAATCGTCCCCATATTGAACCCTCTTCACAGCCCAATTAAATTCTTCAATAATTAAAGTGTAGAATTTTCTTACCCATCAGTGGACATTGTGACGGTTGTTTCTACTGCATAAGTGAAAACTCTCATCAGAAAAGTAAGTTAACGAATCAATGCAGGAACATTTGCTACGTGCACAAAGCAGGGTAGCAAAATTCGAGTTTACGGCCAATGTCATCTTTGACCAAAATTTTAAATCATTTTGGTTTTGAAGCACTGAAAGCATTCTTCGTTCAAGATGTGGAATATAATATGTCGATAATATGAACATGAAAGTATTATGTGGTGCCGCTCCGAAGAGCTAAAGTGAATTATAACATTCATTTAATTTCCGTCAAACTATGACTTTCTCAAACTTTGACCAATTACATGAAATCCAGCTAAGGTGCGAATTTGAATTTTAAGATTGTAACTGTCAAGCAACTCAAAGCACCAAAGGAATGTCATCATGCTTTGCTGGATCATAAGATTTGAAGTGCTCATTTCGGAAATCCGATGTGGAAGGGTCGAGCCTGAGGCAGGTGGGATTAAGGAATACATGCACCTTACATGTACTCGCTTGTTAACCCCTTGAGGACTGGTGGTCCAAAAAAGGACCACCTCTTATATGATCTGTACATTTTCATCTAACTGCACTAGAGCTAGTTATACCACATGGATATATTCAAGACGATGTATAAATTAAATCCGAACTCTTCAATTTTGTTTTAAGTTGAAACATTTTGATTCAATCGTCAATACAATCATCTGGCGACAAGAAAATATTTTTTCAAGTCAGTGTTTAGGTAAGTGACGAATATCTTCCTTTCAAAACAAGCTTTTGTATGTTTATCACAAACTATTATCACCTCTGACCATCCCCAACATTCTCCAACCGTTGGTATAGCAAAATTTACAATTTTTCAATATTCAGTATTACTTTGTAGTGGTGGTTCATATTTGGACCACCAGGCGTAAAAGGAGTCTAAAACAGGCTATTCTATGATGCATTTTATATTTGATACCAAATCTAGCAGGATATCATGACTTCATGTATATGTAAAGAAATAACATTTAGTTAAAATTGACATCAGATGGTAGAGCTGAAATTATTAGTGACTCGCATCAACAACAATGAAGTAGGCATACAGTTTGTAGGCCTAAATGATATTTTGCGCCTAGTTTGCAGTATGAAATAGAAGTAGGCGCACTGCGTACATAAGTGGCTACATGATAATGTAGGCTGCAAAGCAAAGTTGATGTGACAGTAAAGAAAAATCATGACTGTAGAGGCCTGCTTGACATCCGTCAAAAGAGGGATTCGAACTCTCGCTCGCTAGAGCTAGGCTCGCCAATCTACCCCTCAGGTATGTCAGTTGACGAGTAGACATGTGCTGTAGCGATGCTTTACCATTTTCAGGTGATGTCTGAACGCGCACGCCATTTCATTCGACCGAGGAGAAGAGCAGCCTGAGGCGGCTATCGGACTGTTATTCGGGAATACGTCTGATGAGGAGCCAGAGATTTCTACATGGGTGGGGTTGACTTGGCCGATCAGTTGAAAGAGGCTTACGAAATTGATATTCGTGCAAAGTACAAATACTACCTTCGTTTGTTTTTCGACATGCTGGATATGTCAATCTGCAATTCATACATTGTTTTCAAAGATCGCGCGCATTCAGAATCTAAACTGTATTCGAAGGAATTCAGACAAGTTGTTGTTCGATCACTCGTGGCATCGTTTTCATCTCGCAAGAGATCGTCTTCGGAAACGGTTGGCATCAAGAAACATCGTCTGGACGTTCGGCCTGTCTGTCAGCATTTGCCAATTCATTCAAACCAAAGAGGCCGTTGTCATCATTGCTCGACAAAGAAGACGAACTTTCGCTCGAACACAAAATGCAGTGTGTGCAATGTTCATCTTTGCTTGAATTCAGAACGAAATTGCTACTATCGATTTCATGAGTAGTACAGCATAGGACTCCTTTTACGTCTAGTGGTCCATTTATGGACCACCTACAGAAAATGCACAAAATTCATGTAAATAGATGTTTTTAGAGTCGAAAGATGTTGTTTTGCTTCTTTAGGCATAAAAAACATAAGAAACATTGACACAAAATATTTAGTTTGATTGTCGTCCTCAAAGGGTTAACAAGGTATGGAATTCAGGCAAAGTCACGGGATTGCGAAAGTTTATGATTACTTGAACGTAAAAAATGCCTGCCTGTAGGCATTTTTCTACTGGTGTTTCAAATGCATGTCATTTTTTAACTTAATGCTTTAAATGCGCAAGAAAGCAGGTTTGAAAATAAAATGTGCTGAATTTCATGTGTGCAAATTGCAAAGAGATTGAACGAACACTTTTAAAACTATGCATCTTCAAAATCTCATTACGACAAAAATTGTATAGCCCATCTAAAGAAGCTATCATGTTTTGTAGTTATCGTGTTATTTCCTATCATAGATGAAAAGTGTTTACATGTAGGCATTTTTCTTGAATTTATTCATCTTGATATATTTCTTGTAAACAAAGATATTTATAATTTTTGCAGAAAAGCAAGCAAATACGATGGAAATAAGTAGATAAATACATCTGCACTTCTACTTTTAATATCATGAAAGTTAGCGTTTTTTAGCGATTAAGTAATATTATATTTTTTGAAATATCTTGTATTGTCTATTAACGAACCGATGAGGTGATTTTCGCGTTTCAAATCAGTAATACATGATACGATAATATGATCAGAATCTTAAATTTCCAAGAAAGCTTATGGCTCTTTTTCCTCTTATTCATGCTGAGTCAAAGCAAGTAAAAGTGCATACATGCAGACATTTTTCTTTTCTGACGCAACTTGGGATGATATTTTTAGTTGCCATTGCTCTCATGCGATATTTTTGTCTGTGAATCATTGTATATATGATAACAATCAGTAAAGTCTTCGCATTAAATAAAATCAGAAATCGTTATTTCAACTAGATGAATTAATTTATGTTTTGAACTGACCAAACTTCATCATTGCCAAACTGAACTCTTCATCTCCTACATTTATCTATTTTTACCTGAAAGATTATTAGGGTTCTACACACTAAAGAAATCCGAACCATGAGATTTGCGCAGATAGTGAAAGATAAGCTGAGATACCTATTTGAAGAATAGGTGGACACCTATAGATACCTATAGAAGAATAGGTCAAGAAGGATGGCCTGCATGTAGACATATTTCATATGATGTGTTCTCCAGCCGAAATACAATAACACGAATTCCCCGGTTTAGGAAGTGGAACTGCTGTTGCATGATGCGAATTGCCATAACAATAATCAAGGCAGATTATTCTCTACGTAAGCGTCTACGGTTGATCACGGCTCTGGTGTGTTCTTCTCCTTGTTGCATCACTTTTTTGAGATGCTGAGCTCATTGGGGAATGTTCGATGAATTCGCTGGAAGAACGACAAAGCATGAGAAGACCAAAAGATTGCTTGAATTACATGACAGGTATCGCACAAACAAACAATTTACTTGAATGCCCATAAGTCGCTGAAGTAGCACCAACTTTTTTCAAACATTATATACTCGCATTTTGATGATTCGCCATTTGTTAAAATATGACTTCTTCAAAATGAACTCACAAATGCTATTGCCGCACTGCTTGTAGACAGAGCTAGAAACGGGCCCGGGCCGGGCTAATTTGAATTTTCTGAATCAATTTATATGATGACGTATCAACATGACTCGTTTAGCGTATTAGACAAAACAATTGATTGGCGATTAGCAAGCACATTTCTCTGGAATTTGGGTCACAAGAGTCGATTGAATACACAGAATTAAATATTTTGTTTATTTGCCTCGGTTTGCGCACGAAGATGAATCTAATTCTGTGATTGAATATAATTTAGTTTACGCACGGTGTGACTAGGGTCACTAAAAAAGGCTAATTAATAATAAAATGTGAAGGCCAGTTGGAGATTCATTGCAACTGTGCGAGTGGCCATCATGTGTGGTCATCTACCTGACCTGATTACAAAATCATAGCACTACATAGAGCAGGTGCCTGTGAAAACCCTTGTAAATTGACTCTATTCACCTCAACTTACGGTTTGTGATAGTGATTTGCCTCTTCGTTCAATGTTAATTCGCTTGTTGAAATATTCTGAGACGAAAAGCAAGGAGATCAAGATTGCCTCAGATCTCCTTGACGGAAAGCAATTCCTTTGTATGTCACTTTCCATTTGTGCTCAGTAGTATAATTTTACTATAAAAGTTAAGCAAAAGAAAAAAATCAACAAACTTTCTTACGCCACCCCGCGGCAGTGCGTCTGCAGCAAGAAGTGGGAGTCCAAGTAATGATGAGCGCTAGTTGCTTTGCTAGCGTGGTCGAGCATCAATTTTTCATTGAAATGATATTAAAGATATTGAACGATCATCGAAAGTTCTGCTTGCTCCGTTAGACTTGCGTTAAACTAAGCAGCTGTAGGCCTAACTGATTCAAAATTAAGTCCTGCATGGAGTTAATAAAAAAATGCAGACCAGCTAAGTAATGTTAAATTTCAAAAGATTATCGTACCTTCGAATAGTATCGTATATCACCACGCAGAGAGCATATATCATTGTAAAGCATATTTTTCCAGCTTTCAAATGAAAAATTACATACTTGCATCCGTTCCGTTTTATCTGTAGCCTACAGTGGTGACAAATTTTCTTGACAATTATATGACTTGCTCTTCTAGAAATCGCAATTTTACTAGAATCCAACATTTTTCATTTCACACTAACCATCCGGAGTTAACTCCTTTCCTAGTGGAACTGACAGAAGGGAAAACAATTTTAGTGATGCCTGCGCGCTTTCAATGTACGTGGCCTATTTCTCTGAAGATGATTGTTGTTCATATGTTATCAAAGGCAATCTTTATTGATATTTTTATATAACCATATATATTATTCATTTTCTAAGTTTTATTTTATTCATCAATCTATATAGATCAAAGGCTATGTAAAATTCTACTGTATAAATATAAGACTAGATATAAAATTTATACTGACAATAGTTCTGCATATTAAAATACATAATGAACTGTGTAACCTACTCTTTCCGTTGTCTTTTCTATACAGGTAGATTACTTGAAACTGCATCTCTGAAAAAAACAAAAGTCAGCATTCTACTATTCCTCTCTCTGCTTGCTGATATTATGACAGTTTTACTTAAAATGAAATGCATTTTCATGATAATTTAATCAAGTGCTGGACGTATGTATAGATACTATTTTTCTATCTCTTCTATAAATAATTTTCTTGCCTCAGAATAGGTCTTTTATTGATTAACACCTGTACAATAGAAATGATACAACAAGTATCAACGAGAAAATATAAATTTGACAGCGTCATTTGTTTTTTTTTTATGTAATCAAATCGAAAATGAGTGCAGCACTGCGAAAAAGCATACACATTTTCTCAAAATCATCAGTTTTTAAAATATAGTATTCCCTGTCCGTTGGACGTTAAATTTCACAATATTTTTCAGTTATTTTGAAGAATACTCGAGGGCCAAATATGTTGATGTATATTTTACCGCATTCCCTACTTTTCATTCTTGCAACTGATGATTTTTATAAAAAATGCGTATTAATATGATGTAATTGCGCTGAATGATTCTACTTGAAATCTAAACATGGTTGAGGTGGAATTTTTATTGCTTGAGCATGAAGGAGAGAATGGACAATATGCACGAATCATTAATTAGTTTGCTCCAGAAAAAAATGGATCTCTTTGGAATTCTGAGAAACATTTATATAAATAATGCCTGCCGGTGCATGTAGGCTTTTTTTCTGTGACATTTTTTTATTTAAAAAAAACAGGCCTGATTCTGGCACAGAGTAGCAAAAGATATTCATGTGCGCAAGTATATTGTATTCTATTTATTTTAACAGCCCCATTTTCCTTGAAAAGGGGTAGGGGGAAATGTCATACACATAAACATAACAATTCATAATTGGAAAAGCAAAGTTTGAGAAAGTTCATGATTTGATTGCAAAAAAATATTTTGCCCGTGTGAAAATAACGAATCAATTTAATCTCCACATTTCAGGTAAAACCGTCAAAACATTTTAAAGACATTTTAGAGGAAGAAAATTTTCGAAAAACAATCAGTGCTAAAGCTTTGAAACAACTAAGAGTTACTATTCATTGATATTTACTTTGAATTTCTTTACTCCCATTCATTGACTCCTAATTTCAATTTTCCTGTGCTTCCTGCAACCCGGTGGCGAAGTAGGCCTATTTGTTCGGTCCATCGTAGCGGTAATTACTTAGTAGATAATTGCTTGCATAACGACCGATAACGTTTACACGGTGCGTTTGAATTCGATTATCACCTAAAAATTCTCCAGTAGAACTGTTTGCAGTTTTTGGGTATACTTAGTCCATGTAGTCAAGAAATGTCTATTGTAAAAAAATTCATCGAGATATTTTCGAGAAAATTCAAATTTCAAATTTTTGATAAATTTAAGTAATATGAAAAAGAAGATCTTTAAAATTTTGAAAATATTCTCCAAAAAGATATTGAAAATAAATGAAAAATTCTCCAAAGAAGCTGTTTGCATTTTTTGAACATACATCGTCTGACTATTTAAGCACACTTGAGAAATATCAGTCTTACAAATTTTCATCGAGCTATTCCTGAGAAAATTCAAATTTTGAGTTGTTGAGTAGTACAAATATTCATCATTTTTTACTTTGATAAAGATATCTTTGGAAAACCTGTTCACATCTTTGAATGTACTGTACTATATGTAGGTGCAGTTGAAAAATGTCGAACTTTCCTCGAGAAAATTCAAATTCTAAATTTCTAATTAGTTCTATTGTCTAGGCACGGAGTTAGGTTTATTTGATGAATATCATGATACAATTTGAACTATCCCATACCAAGTAATAACTTTTCAAGCAGAAATGAATGGCAAATACCGTTTTACAGATGAACGAAACTTTTATTCCAATGATAAATTTGATTGATTAAAATGCCATGCATGTCGACTGTTATAGGCAATAATTGCCGAAAGTAGCTTCTTCCTGTAATTGGGGTGGGTGCTGTCTGTGATTTCATAGTTTTTCCATGTTTCAGAAAAGTCATGATGACATGACTAGACGGATTGTTCACTCCACGGCCCCAGTCCAGTTCCTTTCAGTTCGCAAAACGGCGGCACGTGGAAATGATGATGATGAATAACGTTCACTAATGATGAAGTCAGAAAATGACTCCTATGTTCATTGTTTATTGATTAAGTGAAAGAGACTTAGCTTGTCCAGGATTTAGTGCGACAAAGGAACCAAGAAATGTGCTGGATGTTTTAACTTTCTTAGATCTTTACGCGCAAAGAATATAATGTTTCAGTAGTGAATTGCTGTATGCAACAATGCAAGGCATGAAGGAAATCCGTCCATCATAGAAATCAATCCAATAATCTGAGAGTCCGTCCCTCGACATGTACATGCAAAATGTATTTTTAACTTGCTTTGATAAATCATAGAATAATCAAGACAGTTGCTTAAAATATCAAACAAGTCAAGTTATGAAAATTTCCAATTATCTGCACCTGAGAAATAAGATGCCTCGAAAATATTCTTGGTTAGAAATTCAAAAATTATTCGAATTGCTCGTGTAAAGGATTCAGAATTTGAATTTTCTCAGGAATAGCTCGATGAAAATTTGTAAGATTGATATTTCTCAAGTGTGCTTAAATGATCAAACGATGTATGTTCAAAAAATGCAAACAGCTTCTTTGGAGAATTTTTCATTTATTTTCAATATCTTTTTGGAGAATATTTTCAAAATTTTAAAGATCCTCTTTTTCATATTGCTTAAAATTTATTAAAAATTAAAAATTTGAGTTTTCTCGAAAATATCTCGATGATTTTTTTAAAATTGACATTTCTCGACTACATGGACTAAGCATGTCTAGAAATTGTAAACAGTTTTACTGGAGAATGTTTTGTGAAAAAATTTTATAAATGCTCTTTTTCATGCTACTCAAAAAATTTGAAATTTGAATTTTCTTGAAAATAGCTCGATGAATTTTTGTACAATTGACATTTTTTGACTACATGGACTAAGTATACCCAGAAACTGCAAACAGTTCTATTGGAGAATTTTTGGTGATAATCGAATTCAAACGCACCGTGTTTATTGAGGTCATCATGTGCATCAAAGTTTTGACTGTTGTTTATAAAAGCATAAAGTTTACGACAGAAGGAAAGTTCCTTTTTCTGTGTTCTAAATATAAAGTAAGCTTATGTGCTCTGTTTTCTGTCATGATAAACTTACCACATTATGCAACTGTTTGAATATAAAAAATTCAAAATTCATTAACTAACTGACGGTGCAAGGAAAACTACTTTACTGAATTACGTTTACTTTATAGACCTGTCAATTCAGAATACAATTGTTTTCAATTACCGGTACTCAAATCTAAAAGTGCAGCATACCATTTCGGGTTATGCAATGTATATGGAAACAGTCACTCGCATTCAAAACGTACCAATCCACTGAAAGCATAATTTGATATTTTGGATCTAGCTTCTTTTGCAGAGTGCGGACCTTAAATTTACTATATTTTTATCTAAAAACTGATCTTTAATCAATCAATGTGCTTTTTACATTAACGGTTGTGCTGACATAGAAAAAATTTTACTCCACCTGCCAAACAAGGACGCCCATTGCTCTAATGTATTATTATCACTTTTTGATGCAAAGTAATCGACTCAATACTGAAAATTATTCAGAGTGCCGTTTAGAACTTATGTCGGCCGTCTGCATGCCATCAGCAAGAATAACGTATATCAGCACTTTAGTGGCAAAACTTGAGTTTGGTGATGCCATTAAGTCGCGTTTCTATGAATGAAACAATACTTTTATACTGAAAGCATATACGGTGACATACAAAATGCATAGATTAAAAAAATATTCCCATGTTTGCGTGTCCATGCAACTCATCATGCTACTTGTACCTACTTTGATTCTATGATCACAATGTGCTAAAGAAAAAGCAAAGCAAGATCTTAGATGAGATCTATAATGACAGCACTGCTGCATCAAATGGGAGCTGCTAGAATGTCTGACTAGAATTGCAAACAAACTTAATTTGGTCTGCACATGTAGGCCTATCAATCTGGAGAATGTCATGATCAAAAGCTACATGCAACTGAATTCAGTCATAATTATTGTGTGCATTGCATGCGTGAACGGTGTTCAAACGGTACTGCTTGATGCGAGGACAAAGAGAATTCGCTTTGTATTCTCCTGAAATCGTGTTGGTCAGGCTAATAGGCGCGCATTTGATCGCATTCAAGGGAGTTGAGGATATCCTCGTTATATGCATGAAGTTTTGCCGCAAATTGCAAATGTTTAGCAGTATTTGGGCTTCAAAAAAATTGGTATATAGGCTACCTGAATTCTTTGAGAAAGCAGTAATGTTGTTCATGTATAATCTTCTCGAGTCAAGATGGCCCAAATTGTAAATTATGCTCCCATTTCGAATAGGCCTAGGACCGATCGTCTGCCTTGGCTTGTAGTTTATATGGTCTCAAAGGTATTTTCTCGCAACATCCTAACCATGCTATTGCATGTGCTCATGGATGATGATTGGACTTGTGTTGATTTTTCCCCGAGAATTGAAATTGGATGGAACAATGGTTTCTTGATTCCAAAACGAAACGAAAAAAGGCGGTAGATTAGGCCTACTCGAGTTTTTGTTTGCGGGCTTCTATTTCGTAGGCATCTACAACGTGGCCCTTCACATATTGTTTCTTTCGAAAACGTCCACACAATTCCCGATACATGGTGACATCTCCACTAAAACTTTTCCACTGATCGCGGGCCTGATCACAGCCAGATATCAGGTATCAGAATGAGTATCAGTTGGTAACACCGGCATGGAGTCTTCATCTTGGATCCTCTATCTACAATTGCACTATGCAATTCGGTCAACTTTGTTGTCTAACTGTTGGCCGTGTCATCTTCGAAATCAACCGCTTCAGTATAGCGGGAGATCGTCATCCGGCACTATCTTATTTCGGCCTACTCCTCACAACAGTGACGTTCACCTAAGAACAGGTTCGCTAAAAGTAGCGTTAATATAGTGCAGTATCATTAATCAGACAAACTGCTGATCATCATGGAGTGTTGGCAACACTCACATATCAATAAACATTCCAAGGGAGCGCGGATTGTAGAGAGAACTTGACGGAGTCCGTAACAGGGTCCAGGCACAAGGTGACATGCCACGCGTGATTCACGCGTAATTAAGGACACCCCAAACATCCGTGGTCAAGGACATTCTATTCTTCTACCCGCGTACATAGGCGCTGCACTAAGAGTCAGAAATCACTTGATCTGATGCTGTTAAAACATGGAAAATGTTTATGAATACGCGCGGGCGAGCGTTTATAGTTTGCGCGTCGTCTACGGTTGTCTGCGTTGCCGCTTGAACCACGAATGAACCGCTATAGGCATGTTTTGTCTTCCCTGAGCATGAAATTGAGGTTCTATCACATTGTTTAGCCTCTGATACATGCAGACACATGAGACGCAAAGTCTATATAACAGGACTGCCAACTATACTAACTTATATAACAGATATTGCAGCAATATCCCGCATAGCCACGGATGTTTAGGGTCATGTGTAATTACGCGTGGTTCACGTGTGAATTACGCGTGATTGAGCGTGACATGTCACCTAGTGGGAGACCCTGCTTGGCGGGTGAAACACTTTTAGGTCGCAAAACAAATGATAATTGGCAGTCCAAACTTTAGATGTGACTTCACTAGGTCAATTGATGAAACGTCACGGAAGGGGTTTCGAATATTATCTTTCGACAGCTGATTGAATTTTGAAAATTCGTGACAGACCCAACACAGCAGGATAACCGTTAAATTCATTAATATTAAGCTATATTTCCTATTCTATCTGGACAAATCATTTGTAGAGAGAGAGGGAGAATCGTATATTTGCAATAATGGGAATCAAAATACATGCACATATGAACATTACAGTGACAAGTAATATACCATAAGTGACGATACACAAACAAACAAAAAGAAAATACAGAGAAATAGATTGTTAATATTATCGATGGAGACCTGCACTATATCTAATTATAATTTAACCGAGTTGTAATTGATTTAAGCACATCGCCGTGAATATTTGAAATTGTCTGTTCTTGCGGTTGGTTCTTGTATACTCTATACAGAATTTATTGCATCTTCGCAATCCTGATGGGATGAGGCTTGGATCGGGTGAGAATTGTTCATTTCAGCAGACATGAATAATTTACATGCATTTCTAATGCGTCTATCATTGACATTTTCAAAACTACAATTACAGTCATTTTCATGCACAATGCGGTGGCATCTTTTCGTGAGTTGGTTGAGCTTAAGTTCTAAATGCATGGGAAGGGACACAAATAATGGGGAGGCATAGTCTAGGAAAGACATGATCAGAGCGTTGTATGTTTGCATGATGAGACTATGGGGTATCACATTGCGAAGAATACGCAAGGCATATAGTCGACTGTTGCACTTTTTAAGCATGTCAGTAATATGGGAGTCCCATTTTAGGTTGGGAGTAAATGTCAAACCAAGGATCTTGACAGAGGGCACTTTCTCGATGTTTGGCAGCGCAATGCATGGGTAGGATGTTTGTTGCTTGGATTTTGGTATCACTAAAAGCTTTGATTTTTAGGAATTGAGTTTGAGGTTTATGGAATTGCTGCTTTCCAAAATCATGTCGAAGTTGTTCTGCATCAGAGCAATCGATGATGCGACATCTCTGGAGACGGGGTTGATTATAATTGTGTCATCTGCATATTTGATGCAGTCAATCGATGGCGCAATAAGGTTGTTCACATACAGGATGAAGAAAAGAGGTCCCATGATTGAGCCCTGTGGGACTCCACTGATGACATCTACTGGATCACTGATGCAATTCATGAGACGAACAGATTGACGACGTCCAGAAAGGTAGGATGTTGTCCAATCAATGAAGTCACTAGGGAATCTCAGGGAGCGCAGCTTTGCAATTAATTTTCCGTGGGAAATTGTGTCAAACGCTTTGGAGTAGTCCAGGCAGAGTAGAGCCACAGCGATGATGTCGTCAGATTCTAGGGCTTTGGTGATGCGGTCATGAAGTTGGATCAGGGCACAAGTCGTTGATGAGTAGGCACCCCGGTCCGGAAAAAAATTTAGTTCGAAAAAAATGCAATTCATTTCCGTTTGCACCATCATGTAGAGCAGGTCGCGAGGACTTGAAAAAAATATGGCATACGAAATAATCCATCGAGCTAATCAAAAGTTATTGATACTTATTCATTTTTTCTAATTTTTGCGAAATAAAACTGATTTGCTGCATTGTTAAAAAAATGCAATCAATTTTTTTTATATTAGCTTGTTTAGGACGCCAAGGACAACGCGGAAATCAAGTTTGCTGAAAAATTGATCGAGCTAATCAAAAGATATTTACATTTATTGATATTTTTCATCGATTTTTGAGCTATTTTATGAAAAAAATTGATTTAAGTCACTGAAATCAAAATGCAATCCAATTTTATTCACACCAATTTGTCCAGTACGCTCTGGAGAATACAAAAGTCAAGTTTGCTGAAAAATTGATCGAGCTAATCAAAAGTTAATTACATTAATGATTTTTCATCGATTTTTGAGCTATTTTATGATCTAGTTTACTATTCAGAATGCAGTAACTTGTTCTATTGGCAGCCATTCCCCATGGGTGAACCGTTCGTGAAGTTGATGAATGCATCCCCTTATCATTTTCCATTGTTTTTGCTTTCACCAACTTTACTCGTGCTACGATGCCACCTGATTAGCATGAAGTCGCATATCTTAAAAACAGATCTCTGTATCAGTGTGTTTGTGATCTTCAATAATATCGAATACAATACTCTCGTATGCGGCGCTCATCGACAAGCGAAACTCGCAGTCCTTAACTGACGACAGCAAACTTTCTTTGTTGTTATGTAATAACGGATGATCGTAATTGTTGCGTAATCACGGACGAATAAACATTGTAAACAGTGTTCATTGTAAACAATTTGCAAGTGCAGTCTATGTTACAATCAGGGGCGAAATCTCTGAACTTTTGATAATAATCTGCTTACCTCTTGCTAGAGTAACTATAATTTTTCCAGTTAAACGATGAGTCACAGGGTCTCTGCTCCAACTCACGAAGAGGCACGATATTTAGTATGCCTGATCTGTGGAGAAAAGGGATCAGCTAAATTTCTCCTGGTCTAATAGAAACCATTAGAGAAAAGCTCCTTCCTCGATATGATCCTTCCGATCCCTTTCTACTCTGTGCTGTTTGCTCCACTCATCAGAAAGCTCTCTATGAGATGAGACGTGGGAGCACTGATAGGAAATGCGAGCTCCAGGACCTCAACAAATACTACTCGAGTTCTGCGCACTGGATGCGAGGTTCCTGCGACACTAAGAGCTGCATCATCTGCTCTACTGCGAGGACCAATCCCGTTGGGAAAAGTGGCTCTACAACAGCAAATAGGAGAGGTAGACCACCAACAAAAGAAGATTACATTCCAACAAAGGTGTGCCTATCTTGCTTCGGGCCTCAAGCCAAAGGAATTGCTCACAGATGTTCCCGCACATCGAAATTGGAAAACACGCTGACAAGCTTTTCCCCAAAATCAAAGGAAAAGTTATGTAGTACAATCCTCAAGGACCGCAGCAGGCAAGAAGGGTCACTGCACCGAATTCCCTTGGCAACAGCAAGTGGCAAGAATCTTGAGGTGTCTCTGTTCCGTAAGCCGTGGTCAGATGAACAAGTCATGTCCTCCGAAGAATTATGCAGACTTCAAGTTGGCACAAACCTATCAGGTAAGTTTCTCTCGGTTACAAATTTCATATGTAACAGATAAATTCATTTTCAATGAAAAAAAATAAAGAAGCGAAGTAATAAGTCAAAGTAAAGCAAAACAGACATATTTTCACTTTTCATTTCAGGAAATCAAGTTAGCGCCATCGCTTCGACAATACGCAGAACATTTGGACGCAAGTCTGTTGAGTCATATTCGCGTGAGAAACTGGCGGAAATGGATAGACAAATGGAGGACCATTTCCATGTAATAGATGGAGTATTTTTTGAGTCAACCGGCTCTAGTATGGTCAAAATAATCGAACGACCAATTGTCATAGCGAAAGACTGCAATGATGTTATTGATAAAATTCTTGCGGCAAGAGAGATAGATCCATCAGACTGCTTGATACAAATTATAGTCGATGGGGGTCAGGGCTTTTTAAGATTTATCTTTCGATATGTGATTCCACGGGAGAGGCAGAAACACAGTACGGAGCTGCGGCTGGTGGTGTAAAGGGTCTGATAATTCTCGCGATGATTCCTAACATAAGTGAGACCTATGCTAATGTGGCGACCGTATTTGAGGACATCAACATCCCATTCAACCACACCTTCTTGTGCACCGATCTCAAGTTGGCAAACTTGATCGTTGGGATCGGGGCACATAGCTCAACATACCCATGTTGTTATTGCGAAAGCTCTCCAAGGGACCAGTGGATCACAGCTCCATTGCGCACCTTCATGAGAATTCGGGAGCTGGAATCTCGCGGAAATGCTATGGAGAAGGGAGGAGTCGGACCATGAGACCCTCGTTTTTTCAAGAGTGTGCAACATGAGCCACTCATTAATTGCAGTGACGACACTAAAGTCTTGGAGAGAGTACCACCTCCGGAGCTCCATCTATCAATGGGAGTGGTCAATCATGTTTACAGACAAATGCACCAGGTACGTCTAATTATTATAGAACTGAAAACTTGATAATCATGTCTATTTATTTGCAGGTATGGGGTGATGTGGACAGGTGACCAACCAGTCTGCACTTGAATAAAACTGGCTACCACGGTGGGGATTTCATTGGTGGTGACTGTATGAAACTTTTGCGCAACGTGGATATGTTGGCCAGCATGTGCCCACTGCCGATTGTACCCTTCGTGGAATCCCTTCGCAATTTTCATCAAGTTGTTGTGTCTTGCTTCGGCATGAAGCTACATCCCAATTTTCGTGAGCATCTGGCTAGGTTCATAACCAGCTATCGTGACCTCGGCATCAGTGTTACTCCAAAAGTGCATATAGTAACTGCACATGTAGGTGATTTTTATGAGCAAGTGAACTCTGGCTTGGGCCCTTATTCGGAACAAGCTTCCGAAAGTGTGCACGCAGTTTACCAGAATTTCTGGGCTAAGCGACTTGTCAAAAACATTGACAATCCTACATATTCTGACTCATTATTGAAATCGGTGGTTGAGTTTAACAGCAAGCATATTTGAATCTTTCCGCTATCATTGTTCAGATATTGCAATTCGCTTTAAAAACTGATTTCTTGATTAACATTTCCTCAAACATTTTTGATATGCAGATGAGTGTTCTACTTTTCTTTGACTATATAGTCACTGGTTAACGATTCAAAGGTTTCAGTGTAAATACGACAAATTTGATTTGGTTCATGACATCAAAAATTTCAGTGAGATGAATAAATAGGCTATATTACTCAAGGAGCAGTTTTTGATCGAATGATTCATAATAAATGGTTGAATATTAAAGAATATTTCATGCAAATACGCCTCACTTGAAAAAAAACGGGCATGTATTGCTAGATATCATCGACTTATTACTATTGCTCCCAATATGGCTGCATTAAATCAAACATTTTCTAAAAGTTATAAGAAAGAAATTTTCAATAGTTGTCAATAACATCAGCTCGTCAAATACATTCCTACATGTACACTGACTTCTTTCCTGCTTATACTCAAAACTTGACAACATGAATAAAATTGGATTGCATTTAATTTTAACAACTTACATCAAAAAATGCTTAAAAAATGCAAAAAAATCAATAAAAAATCATTAATGTAATTAACTTTTGATTAGCTCGATCAATTTTTCAGCAAACTTGACTTTTGTATTCTCCAGAGCGTACTGGACAAATTGGTGTGAATAAAATTGGATTGCATTTTGATTTCAGTGACTTAAATCAATTTTTTTCATAAAATAGCTCAAAAATCGATGAAAAAATATCAATAAATGTAAATATCTTTTGATTAGCTCGATCAATTTTTCAGCAAACTTGATTTCCGCGTTGTCCTTGGCGTCCTAAACAAGCTAATATTAAAAAATTGATTGCATTTTTTTAACAATGCAGCAAATCAGTTTTATTTCGCAAAAATTAGAAAAAATGAATAAGTATCAATAACTTTTGATTAGCTCGATGGATTATTTCGTATGCCATATTTTTTCAAGTCCTCGCGACCTGCTCTACACGATGGTGCAAACGGAAATGAATTGCATTTTTTTCGAACTAAATTTTTTTCCTGACCGGGGTGTAGGGAATATATCCATATTGATTTTTGTCAATGTGACTGAGGATGGTATGCTTTATGCTCTCCAACACATGTCGCTCAAATATCTTGGCAAGTTCTGGGAGCAGGGTGATAGGTCGAAGTTCTTCCAATCGAGCGGGACTGGTTTTCGGAACCGGAGTCACGACACCGTACTTCCAAACTGTGGGCATGACCTTGTCCAGGACACACGAGTTGAATAAGTGGCAAACGGGTTCAGCCAAGAAGAGGGCACCTTCTTTGAGGAGTCGAATGGGTATATCGTCACTGCCGGTAGCTTTCGATGTCCGGAGTCTGGAGAGAATGTGATATACTAAGTGCGGTTCAGTTAGTGGACACCAACGATCAATAGAATCCCAGGTGGAATCCCAGGTCGAGGCTGTTGTGACGTTGTTGTCCTCCAAAAACACTGATTCGAACTGGTTGTTGATGAAAGTGCAGCATTCTTGAATGTTTGGGAACTGAGACGCGATGTTGGAGAGAGATGGGTTCTTGTTTATTCCCCTGGCGTTGTTCACAACTTTCCATGCGTTCTTCGAAGAGTCAATGCACTTCGCGGCCCATCTCTTTTTGGCATTGCAAATTTCAACTTTGATTTTATACTTGTAGTGATTGTACATCACAAAGTTGCGAGTGCGGAATGCGTGCCAGCGGTCATTGATTAGGATCTTTAGTTTGGGTGTCATCCAGGGCTTGTCTTTGGAAGTTATCGTCACACTCTGTATGGGAATGAGGCGGCGACAGGCATCTAACTTTGCATAAAAAATATTCACTTTCTCGTCAACTGTATCTGCTTTGTAGACATCAGTAAAGTCAGATTTCGATAGGGCATTTATGTAACAATCAATGTTTGATCTCCTGTAATCGTAAACAGTAAAACCCGAGGATTCACTTTGGGATTCACAACCTTTGATAAATACACAATAATGATCAGAACTTGACAATGGTGGCAGAATTTCGGGCTTACCAAAATAAGAAGTTTTATCAGTCTGGACGAGTACTTTGTCAAGAATATTATTACCACGGGTAGGTTGAGTTACAATGTTCGCAAGGTTAAAATTCTCTTCGAATATTCTGCAATTGTGAAGATTAAAATCACCGCACATTACCACTGTAGAGTTGGGGTAAGAAAGCAGATGGGAGTCAATAGAATAGGATAGGACAGAGTCAACCAAAACGTGTTCTGCAGCTGAGATACCGGGCGGGATGTACACTGACACTAGAATAATTTTTAGATTTGAGACGTATATGATGACGGAGTCAAAGAGAGTATGTTTGGGAGAATGCAAGCGTTGAGGTCGGAATGATTCGTGGCACCAAACACACACGCCACCGCCAATTCGATCACTACGATCGTCGCGGAAAAGTAGATAGTTACTGAGATGCAATAGTTTGGAGTCGATTTCTGCTTTTAACCATGACTCAGTAATGACAATTACTGACGGCTGGTAAGTGGATTGTAATACACACAGTTCGTCGAACTTCCGAAAGACGGACCTTGCGCTAGTTAGAAGGAATGATGGAAACATGTGAGACTGAAGCGTGCTACTGGATTTCAGGACTGCAGGTGTGAATGGGGACAGAAGCTGGTTTGGATCGATTCTCTCTCTTAGTGAAAATCCTGCGCGGTTACCGGTACGTCAACTTTGTGATCATCGATGTAGATCGCACTATTCCATATGTACACTTTCTTTTGAGCGTTCTCAGGTTTGGAGCGAATCTTATTTCGAAGTTCACGCAGATTTCTGTTCACTGACTGTTGCAACGGAGTAAGATCAGAGTTGATGTAAACATGCTTAGTACTTTCAGAGTTTCGGAGGGATTTTGATTTAGATAAAATTGTTTTCTTCTTCGATGTCCTTCAGAGAGACAAGTAGAGGTCTTCACCGTACAGAAATAATCTTCGCACCCTTACAGATGATCACCAAGAAAGAGTGCGCTTAGTGTCAGAGCGCCTACTTTTCTCATATCCTGACATTTTTAAATATATTGATGAGAATAGCCAAACATTTAAACTTTTTGCAATGGAGGCTGCTCCAGAACTGCTTGTTGTCTGATGGACTATCTCATGAAAAGAGTAAATGCACAGATCCATGGAGTCCAACTCGGCGCCATTGTTTGATGTATCTGGCATTCGTCGAACACAGACCTGCTCGCTCCAGATCTTCACTCGTTGACTTATGCCATGGGTACGTAAGGGAAGCTGCTTACTTCGGAATGAGAAAACCATGATGATGTGGATTCACTACCCCCACAGTCAATGGCAGTCAGCAACAGAGTAACGTGGTTCAAAGTTTCACTTCAGGAGAATAAGATACAACCCGAGTCACCTGCACCGATTTTGCTCGTTCATGGCTGATCGTGAGCGGAGGGGCAATGCCAAGCCCCCATGAGTAGAAAGAAATTTCACAATTCCCTGCCTGGCGCCCGTGATCGCCCTGTTTCAAAACACCTGAAATCACCAGCTGTGAGTACAATTTCAAATATTTGCGAATGTTCAGTTACAACCCGAGTCACACAGCCGCCATTTCTGCACAGATTTTGCTCGTTCATGGCTCATTGTAACGCAGAGGCAATGCCAAGCCCCAGGGGTGTAGTGGGACCGGAACGCCGTTCCGGTAATTAGGATTTGACCGGATTTGACCGGAACGCGAGTTCCGGTATTTATCTCGAGATGGAATAATCAGTTACGAGCATTGTTATTCTATTGTCACCTGTACTATTGTCATTCTATCAATTTTTTAAGGTTTATTACCCTGATAATCCCACACATCTACGGTTAAATGCTAATAATGTTGCAAATTTCAGCTCAATAGTGTCTTGGAGTGGCTCATTGTTTTGCAAGTTTACCTTTTCTCATCAGTCTGCATCAGTGCATGCGCCTTGATCCTGTGTGAGCGTGCGTTCACACAAACACGAATACTCGTCTCATCTGAACGATAAGTTTCCAAATTTTTGGCTTCGGGCAGCCAATGGTGCAGCCGGTGTGACGTCGATCGACCTCAACGAGGTAAGCTGGCAAGTGAGATGTCGCCAAGGATTGGTGCCTTATGAATGAAGTGAAGCCTTTCAATGATCATTTTTTCGACATTCCCAACGTCTATCTAGTGCTCTTTAGCTAGTGATACAGTGCTTCTATTTTATATTATCGATCACATCATCAGCTCGTCATACAACGCTTCTGCTATACGTGTATTATATACTGTACATGAATGATGTACGCGTGATTCAGAGACACTCGTCCCACTATATGCCGTATTATCTGCTGAATAAGTTTGCTACTTGTAGCCTATTCACGTACATTCGAATGCCATTGTCTCAGGCTAAACTCGTAAATTGGTGAGAGGGAGAAGCTTTCTGAAGCATGTAAATAAGTCAGTGTGTGAGTCGGGCTGTGCTGTAGGCCAATATTGTGTATCATAGTTATGTAGGTCTAATTAGAAAGTAGCGTATAGTTAACGGCACTTTTCGGGTTTCCCCCCACATTTGATATCAACATTCACAAATATTGTACGGTATTTGTGAAAGAGATTCTCTAGCTGTCACTACCACTTTCGTTCTTGAACACCATTACCTAGAGAGCTGAGAAAGCAAACTTTTTAGGTTCTGCAAGAAGTATGCAGTCCTCCTGCGTTGTAGTTCATTGTAGACAACAATCCCTTGAAGTTCGTGATCACAGTTAAATGAATAAGTCGCGCTCGCATCTCATATTCCTATCAATATCTATTGAGCCAATCCTTCATGCAAATGATACTTTATTGTGGTTATGTACGTACAATCTTTAGCGCCTTGGGTTAGGGTTGGGGTTAGGGAATCCTGCGTGATTTATGCTGATAGACAAATGTGGGGGGGAACCCGAAAAGAGCCTAGTTAACTTGATTACTGTTACTCCTTTTTATTTCTCGGCCGCTGGGGCGGATCCTAGGGGGGTTCACCGGGTGCTCGGGAACCTATGCTCAAATTTTTGAAATCTCCCTCTAAATGACAGTTTAGCAATTTTTATTTAGCAAGTTTATATATATATATAAGTTTTTATATTAGCAAGTTTTTATTTTAGCAACTATGACTGACCATTCTCAATCATATTGAGATGAACTCCAGGGACTTGGTCGCCCTGAGAGGGCGGGGAACCTATGCTCAATTTTTTGAAATCTCCCTCTAGATGACTTATTTTACGATTATTTCACCAAAATGATTTATATGTTGCCATTCTCTATCATGGCCATCTTTCCTAATGATATCTTAAAAATTTTCAGATGCTGCCACCTATAAAGAAAGCGCGGCAGTCTAAGCTGTCTTTTCTGACACCTGTCTCGAGTGCCTCAACTGCCGCTTCCGCCAACGCCAACCCTGTCTCGAGTGCCTCAACTGCCGCCTCCGCCATCGCCAACCCTGTCTCGAGTGCCTCAACTGCCGCCTCCGCCAACTCCAACCCTGTCTCGAGTGCCTCAACTGCCGCCTCCGCCATCGCCAACCCTGTCTCGAGTGCCTCAACTGCCGCCTCCGCCAACGCCAACCCTGTCTCGAGTGCCTCAACTGCCGCCTCCACTTAAGTTGATACATCATCATCATGGCCAAATGTTTATTCGGCTGAGATGTGGGAAGAGAAGGTGAAGGCCTATCCATGGTTGATATGCCAAGATGGCAAATTAGGCTGTTCGGTCTGCCGGAGTATTGGTCATATGGGAGGTCATCAAATTCGAGGCCCTGGTGTTTCGAAGGCATGGGCCAATTCGGAAGTGACGTTCAATGGCAAAGAGCGTCGGCAGCAGCTGTCTTCTTTACGAAAGAAGATAAAGGAGCACTTGGAGTCTCAAGCCCACAAAATACGTGAAAATATACATGATACTTCAAGAAGTAAAACGATGGATAAAGCGATCGATAAGCTAAACGCGGTAGAGTTGCAACACACCGAAAAAGTGCTGCGCACAGCGTACTACATAGCGAAAAACGATCGGCCTTACTCAGACCATCCTCATCTACTACAGCTGCAAAGGTTGAATGGCGTCGACATCGGAATTGGCTTGCGGTCAAGATGGACGGCCACTCAAATGATTGATCATGTCGCAGCGGAAATGAAAGCAAAAGTTTGTCGACAGATACAAAGCCAGGAGGCGAAACTGGCGATTTTGATTGACGAGAGTACGCTCATCGACAAGTCGGTTCTTATCATTTACTTGAACACAGAAGTTGGAGAGAATGTGGTGGAATTCTTCTTCCTTGATTTGGTAGAACTCCCAAATCAGGATGCAAAGTCTATTCTTGATTCGCTCCTAGAAACACTTGCCTCCTATGGATTTGATGAGCAGTACCTCAAGAGAAACCTCTTGGCCTTTGCCAGCGACGGTGCAAGTGTGATGGTGGGGAGAAAATCTGGCGTTGCCACAAGGATGAAGCAACTGTTCCCTGAAATTGTCCTGTGGCACTGCTTAAACCACAGACTGGAGCTAGCAGTTAGCGATGCCATTAAAAACATTCAGGCAACCAATCACTTCCAGGCGTTCGTAGAAAAGTTGTATTCTATCTACAGTATGTCTCCCAAGAATGTTCGTGCCTTGGAGGAGTGCTCTCTAAGTCTGGGAAAGCAAATGTTGAAAATTGGAAAGATATTCTCAGTTCGATGGGTTGCCAGCTCTTTCCGAACAGTGCAGGCCGTCTGGCATTCGTTCGATGCCCTACATAAGCATTTCAAGAATCAATCTGGAGATGTTTACAAGGGTCTGGCAACGAAATTGGCTTCACCAGAGTTCTTGGAAGACTTGGCTCTCATATACGACACCCTATTCGAAATAAAAGAACTGTCGGAAATGCTGCAAAAGAGAGCAACCAGTCTTGACAAAGCCGACAAAATGATCCATCGATGCATCCTGAGATTGCGCGTAATGAAGGAAAAGCCTGGTACAAAACCCCTGGAGGCAATGGTAGATGTCAAAGAAGGTGTGCACATGGGTGTCCAACTGACATCGAACAAACGGCACTTCCAAATCAATAGACAACAGTTTCTGGACAGTCTCATTGAGAGCATGTCGTACAGAATGAACTCCAACGAAAACAAACTGATGGCACAAATTCGGCTGCTAAACAGCGACAACTGGCCGACAGAAATCCAGCCTGGATTCGGGCATGAAGAAATCCGAGCCTTGGCACACCGTATACACCTTCCACCAGCATTGACGGCAAACGCATTCGACGACTACGTTGAAAATATCGGGCGACGAGCACCTGGCGAAATTCAAAAGGTGATAAACAGACTCCAGGTTGTACCCTCCAGCACTGCTGAATGTGAGAGAGGATTCAGTGCCATGAACCTCATCAGCACGGACTGTCGCTCCAGTTTGACTGTGTCGCATTTGTCATCACTGATGTTTGTGAAAATTCAGGGCCCTCCTCTCGGCGTGTGGAATTCGACGGACTACGCCAGAAGTTGGCTGCGAAACCACCGGAGCGCAGATGACAAACGCATACGATCAGCAAAGGAGACTCATCAAGACACATGTGAATCTGCATTGTGGGTTTTTTTGTAAAATGCTGTCTTTTGCAATGTGTCGACTTCCGTCTAGTCGTACATTGAAAATCCCCCCTTGTTTATCCCTTGTGATACAGTTCAAACAATTTGGAAAGATGAATTAGTGAAATATCAATTTGTATAATAGGCCTATATTTTCTTCGTATCATGGACAGTTTTGTTAAACCATTCACATGCTATTGCATTTTTGTTATCGATCGTGCAGCATTAACTGAGCTCATTGATTAGCTGCAAGTTGCAGTCCTGTTACCACGTTTGACTATATCATTTGTTTCAGTCATCTGTTCAGAGTTTACTCCTGTTTTCATTGAAGTATACAAATTTCAAACGAATAAGAACTGCAGATTTTTGCTTGCAAATATGACATAAGATTTTCATGGAATCAGCGTTCCGGTACAAAATTTTTTACCACTACACCCCTGCCAAGCCCCATCAGTAAAAAGAAATTTCACGATTCCTTTCCTGTCGCCTCTGATGCAAAATGACCAAACAGCTTCATTTCAATCATGCAATTCTGAATATTTGTAGCAAAGTGTTTAATTTGTAGGTACATAAAGGGATCGATGTGTTGAATCAAATATCTTTATGGAAGATAGTTTTTATATAGAAATCAGTACCCAAAGAACTATATGACTTTCATTAGAAAACAATAGAACCTGCATGCCTATGATCTGCAAAATCGAATTTCGAATGAGAAGCAATTAAAGTCGGGCCTATAGCTAGAAGTCTTTGTTTAATTTTGTCACTAAGTTGTCGTCACAACTAACTGTGGGCCTAGAGAGAAATTAAACGATGTGCAGTTTAATCACATCACTTACATCCACACTGGGCCCCTAACAAAATTTCTAAAGAGATGAAGAGCTCCCGTGATGAAGAATAATGATCGATCATGAACACATTGAATCTAATGGTTAAAAGCAAGTGTGATGGCATTTTCCTAAATGAAAATGTTTGGGGTAAGAGACATGGAGACGTAAGAAGAAATAAGACAGGAAAATGCGTAATTTCCAGCGTTCGGTTTCAAGGCGTTTCTGCTGAGGGTTCATCCAGTCATCACCCCATTGATGTTGTATGATAGCCTGCAGCAGAAAGACTTCACTATAATCGTTTAAGTGGTGAATTGGACGTAGGCTTGCTTTTCCATTCAGTCGTTCTTTTCATCTAGTTTCTTGACTTTCAAATTCTTCTGCTTTGCATGAACATTATACTATCATCCCCAACTGCAATGATTGCAATGTTGATTATGGCAATAAAGATGTGCATTGCAATTGGCTTCAAAATGAGACCTCATTTGTTAATTTCTGTTGAATAATTAGAATGCTGCTATTTTAAAGTTTGGTCACGTTATTTACACCACACCCTGTATTCCGCTGCCCATATTAGTACCGCTTCCCCTACTTATTTTTCTTAGGCCTGGGCCTACTCGTGTCCTACATGTTATGCGTAGAGCCTAAAAGCATGCTCTTATTGATGATTACAATGATGAATGTTATATTGTGCATCAATGGCATTACTGATCTTCTATCATGAATATGCTATACTAATCTGAGAACTCTGATGGTGAACATTTTACTTTCAAAAATGAGCATGCATTTTTCATATCAAGCAGAAACTATTACTTTTGCCAATAAAAACATCAATTTTTAAGGAAGAGCGATGCTCTTGTGGAAACAGCCATACATATTTCAGGTGGGTTCACCAACTTCATCAGTGTACAAATGAGAAGAACAACAAATTTACAATATTTATATAGAGTTCAAATCGTCGGCACTGGTTACCACAAAGCCAAATGCGTAGCTTTTTGGGTCTGGATGTTCAATAGGTCGTCGAAGTTGAATTCACTGATAAATGAAGGCTTCAGCCAGCTTGGTTAGCCACGGCTTGGTGATACATGATCTGGAAATTAGTGACGTCTGGAAAGTGCAAATGCATGCTAATTTCAGATGGCGGACTGCCTTTTGTATGTTCATTTATTCTAATGATAAAATGCCTTTTAGTTTCCCCTATGTAACATTTATTACAATCACATGAGTATTTGTAAACTAAAGAGGAAAGCTCTTATTTATCAAAGAATTCAACGCCGACGACCATATCCAGACCCGATTTACACAATATGGCTTTGTGGAATTCAATTCCGATTCGAACTCTCCATATAAATATTGTAAATTTATTGTTCTTTCTCTCATTTGTGCACTTATGAAGGGTGGTGAATCTACCTGAAACATGTATGGTTGCTTCTACAAAGAGTCGTTCTTAAAATATGAATTTGGGCACTTTTGCTTTTCTTAAAATATCAAGCTATGAATTTTGATAATTCATGAACCGAAGCTATAGATCTGATACATAAAGTCTAATGAAGTTGAGTGGTAGAGTAATAAATAAAGGTGGTTGTGTGCCCCACACATGTGGCACTACTCCGATGTGCAACTTATGGTCCCTTTTCTTGTAGTGCTTTTTCAGATGCATCCTAGAACTAGAAGTATTTTGCTAATTTAATAATTATCGTTATTAGATGTAATACCGGGTAATATTACAAAGAATTAGCAGTGCTCACTTTTTAAGCAATGAGAGTAATTTCAAATTAAAATGGGGCTTATCCTGCACCGTCCTGGATCAGAAAAGCTCATAGGATTCACATAGCCCGCCTTCCGCAGTGTTTCTAATAAATATACCCCTACCCAAGTGCCGACTTAGGCTACTGAAATCAAGGTATGCATTCATCTAGAAATTTATCGAACATTTTACAGCATCGTCATCAAGAGGCAAAATAGCTCGTCATATTGTTATCATGAATTATGTATTTGATAAAAATTTTCAAGCAATAACAGTTATCACATATAAAATCTTTAACACAGTACTGACAAGTAGCTATGGTTAGACTCTGTTTTCAAAATAGAACATGTTGCATTCCTTTGGAATTGATATACAAAAGACACGAACATACATTCTTAATAACGAAGACATCAACGGACATGTATGTAGCGGTATACTGTTGAGCTAAATTTCCATCTACGACAAAAGTGAAAGAAGATGGCATGTAACTCGAAATAGTTTTGAGTTATCTACAAATGCTCGTAATTATATCAATGAAAAAATCTGGTGAGTCCATGACTGCTTGATGCTCAATCAATGTCTTTGGGTATAAAAAAGTAGCATATATAAGAAATAATACTACTAAATAACAGAAATGATGATGGCGCGATATAGACATTATTTTCAAACAATTATCATTTTACACGATGAAAGGAGCTGATATTAGGAGCTAGACACATTTGTCTGAACTTCAAAGGTGTTTGAAAACAAGAGTGGAAGTAAAATAATTTAGACATCATTGAAGAATCAAATACTGTGTCATTTAATTTACCGATGTGCTCCTTTGCAAACGCTAAAATTTTCCGGATACACGGCATCAACATTTTCCTGTTACATATAACTGGTTATTTGCTACAACGTCACCACTCCCATATTGGGAGATTGAACGGTGCTGCCATGGTCAAACTTTTAGTCCAGTAGCTCTTCCTGTCCATTGTGATACTCGCAAAGATCGATCATGCGACTTCAGCATCACAAAGCCAGACACTTGATTTCTGGCTTGCAATGACCAACCGTGTTTTGCTACCTATGTACAGTATCATGTTGCACGAATAGCAAAATATTTTTTATTGTCAAATCAAAAAGAGCACCTAGTCAAATAATGATATTCATATCGTTGAGTAATTCAACATGACTAAATATCTGTCATCATCACCGTTACAGACCACGTATATAACATTACATCTGTATTGGAGCGTACAATGAAGCTAATGTGCCAATATTTTATAAAAACGTATATAATGCTTCATCTAGTTTTGAAATCTAATTATCACGGTTGTTTGGGTCTTTCTACCGCGGCATATTTGTTAAAACAGGTGTCTGGCTTGAATATTATTAAGCAATCAGAATACTGTGTTAGGTTTTACAAACTCAGCTCGTTATAACGCATCTAAGAAGACAACAATATCAGAAATCCGACTTCGACATACGTTGATGCATCCTTTATTGTCAAGAAGGCTATAATGTCGAATTTCTATGATAACAGCATTTCATCTTGTTGTGGCTGCTGCGAAATATCTTAACAAACCTGACTACAATCACTTTTGTTATTTCGTTGTAATCATAATCCACTTGTGCCAAGTATGGTATAGTTAGCTCGCTAAACAAACCAAACTTTCTGTTTCCATTTTCTTTCCACCGAGTTGTGGCAGCAGTTCAATATTGTGGTTGAACATAGCAAACAGGCGTGATCATAAAGCAGATTTCATTTGTCGGCTCGGTGAATTCCAGCTGAATCCGGCTGATCTGATCTTACATAAACTTTGAAGCCAACAATTGTCTCTAAGATATCTTCAAATTAAGCGAATAAATATATAATGGAGCTATATGAGGAGAGCACATATCTACGGAAAGGTCCGTATTTCAGTCTGGTTTCTAAAAAAATTGACACAACTACAATACAAGTTTTCACAATAAATTTGAGTTGCCGCTTAGAGATCCATGTGTATCAAACAAACATGGACATTTGTTATAATCGACATAAGAACTTTTTTGAAATCATTGCTTAAAAAACCATGGCATGTTATTAGGTTGCCAGCATAGCATCGTATATTTTTTTGGTTGCAAACACAAGAAGATAATGTGACAAAAACATGGAATAAATGCACACTATGTACAAGTCGAATGTAGGAACATTTCATTTAACGGAAACTTACGTTTAATGTTTGCTAGATTTCCATTAACCGTCAAATCATAAATTACACACATTAATTTTAATTTACAACAAAAATTAACATCATCTGTCTCATATCTTTGCATACAATGTGTCATTTTTATGCATCAATATGCCTGTTGCAATTCGCTGATCGATTTTGCTGGAAATATTTGTATGGAGAAAATAAATTTCACAATTCAACATTCCAACTGCTAAATTTTGTATATGAAATTGTTGATTGTCATTCTATCAGTATATATGTACAGTATAACACCATAATTCACAGTAGAACATGAAAATATGCTCTTTTAGAACTGAAACTGACTGTCAATTAGCTTGTACGCTGCAGCGATTATCCTGATCAGTTCAATTGAAAAATACTTCAATTCTAACAAATAAACCGAAATGTCTGGTATGTGCATTGAATTAAAGTGCAATTAATCAATAAATAGATGTTATAGCTAATTTGATATTGCAAGTTAAGTAGGCCTGCTGTATTGCTTGATTTCCGAATTGTCTATGGTTCAGAGCATGATGATCATCTGATTATGCACTTGATTAAATCTCATAAGCAAATAGTAGGCGTGAGAGAAAAGAACAAATTTCACCAATGACCTGAACCATTACGAATGGCTTGAACTTTATAAATTCATCTCATACAGTATTTGTTTTAATTGCTCTGATAAATTTTCTTTCCAATTATAAGACAGCCTGCGAAATAGAAGTCCATGCTCTATTACATGGAGAACACAGTAAAAATTTTTTGTTCAGAATAATCCAACGTTCACTCATGAAAGCATCAAGCTACAATATAATATAAAGCACATAATATACAGGGTCCCATTTTCCATGAAATCGCTTTATAATCGAGACCTTTATTCAAATATCGTATCAACTAATCATCTTATTTGAGAACCTTTGCAGTCGGTAGGTAAGAAAGAGAAACCAAAATCTGACCGTGTTTCGTCTGTGAATGTAAGTCCATTCACGTATATTAATTAATTAGTTAATGAGCCGAACATCTCAACCGGTTTCCTCCTCGGTTTTCTGTTATGAGTCTATGAAAATTTGATTTAACACTGTGCAAATTATTGATTATACTGACTAGACAGATACTCCAATAAAAGTATGGATTTTCAGGGAGCTCACACACGAAAGCTCAAGGACAATTCTTCCAATACTCATTTCATACTTTGAAGATTCAAAATCTTGAAAATTTGTCACTTTACTAGTTTGAAGTTACCAGTTTTCAATTCCATAACACTGACAATATATTCATCATCTAATGATTCAGTAACAATCTATATGAGCAGATACACAATAATCTAATTGGTAGATAAATATTTCTATCCGTTTTTGAATCTGACCTCAAGATTCAGGAAAGTTCACCAATTGGAGCACATTGAAGCCACATATCCTGTGTGAAATTGTATAAATTATCTGAAATTGACACTTTGTAAGGAGTAGGATTCAACGCCCTCTTGTGGTCAGAACGGATATTTTCAACACATTGTAGGCAATACTTCCTTGCTTCATGTAGATCGGGAACTGGCGCACACACCTGCAAAGAGTCAAGATAAATATCTGAAATGCTAGTATACATATGTAGCTTAACTTTATGTGTTTATAAACGCTGGTGGTAAAGAGATAATACGAGAGTGAGAGAAGCCCAAAATAATAATAATGAAAAAACCATTTAAAATTAACAATTAAATTTATTCATAAATATGCTACAGTAAAACTATACATATTATGCATTTTCCATAGCCTTCGACCGCAATCCGCACGGCTAATTGCACATTTCGCTGAAATTCCTGTGCGATTCCCCAAGTTGAAAAAACTATCAGCAAATCCAGGGCATTTCATCAAGGGGGCACCACCTTAAAAGCCTATGTCAGAAATTTGAAGTTGCGCTATGTGCAGGCATTCAACTGTTCAATTATGATGTAATAGCTTCTAAAAGTTGTCATTCTTTTAAGTCACTATAGGACCTTAATTTGAATCCAAATCCGGTGTGATAAAGGCAGTAAAAAACGAAGAAGTAAAATTCAATAGTACGCCTTAACTTTGATTTGGTTGCACCAATTGTTAATAGCACCAATCACCATGAACAAAACATCCGCCTGACTAGTGTCAACTAGTCAAAATCTCGGATATTTAGTCATTTGTTATTTTTCTGCTTTCTTTTACTAACATCTCAAACTTTTTACTTTTCTAAGATTTTTTGCCGAAAGATACCCATGAATATTTTAACAGTATGGACAGAAATATAGTACCTACAAGATTCAATGAAATTGATTTTCATTTCTAATATTGTGATTTAATGTTTTACCAGTTACCTCTTAACAGGCATCAGGGTACCGTGTATTTCTTAGTAACAAACACGCCAGTATGACCTGCTTCAAATCAGCTACACCAACCAAAGAAGGTTCATTCTCACGACATGATGTGTCACATATTTGTAGAATAGAATGAGATTCTAGTTTACTAATATACTAATATGTGAATTATTAAATCCAAAATGAAGGCAAATATCTGCGGCTGCATGTATATCTTGCTCGATATAAATTTGAACATAAAAATCGAAAAAGTGCGTGAACTTAATACTCAACGAATTTTTTCCAAGTATTCGAACCGACCCGAAACCCAATTCAAGTCAGAGAGGGATTCCTGATGCAACCGTTAATGAGATGCCGTGCGTAAGGGCATGGTCAGGACTGTGGAGATAGCTTCTTCCTGCAGGGTAAATCCCGCCAACACCTCCAACGTATTTTGAGTGCGTCATTTAGTAGAACTCCATTATGATATCTACTGCATAAAGTTCAGTACATTTGAATGATTAACGAATGTTGTACTCTTGATGAAATCATCTTTTATCGTATTTAGGGTCCACATCTTTGCAATTTTGAGTATTGATTAGATTCATATTGTCTCAGCTTTCAGCAAATCGAAAAGAACAATGGAAGATCTTTCGACTGCTTTTGCGCCGCATTTTCCATTCCTAAAATCACTAAAACAGTACGTCGGAGATGCTTCCTATCCCATCGCTGCTACGAAGGGATGTCGTTGAAAAGAAAGTAAATTAGAGCTGAGAAGAAAATTATTTTACGACAGTTCAAAGCTGATATTTATTTTCCAGAGCCTGAAACTAAATCAATGTCGCTGTTAACTCATTTCTAATTCCGACTCTGTCCTACTTTTATTTCTTATGTGAAGCCTTAAACTTTCCGATTTTATTTCACCCGCGTCGGACAGTTTGAGCACAAACTCTAAATGTCACATGAACAAAAATGTCACACGTGATAGCGTAACCATCGTAATGTCAGGTTCACTAAACATTTGACATCATGACGGCGACGCATTCATGAGCGTAATAACTAGAGTTGTTGATAAAAACTAACCACTTTTCATAAATCAATATTCAATCGGTCCTTGTGTCCTCCAATCGTGTCACACATAAACGAGTCATATATCATATAAAAGCTAATGTTCCTAAAGCTTAAGGCTAAAGTTAAAAAGAGTTAAAAAGCTTAAGTTTGAGATAAAATTCCAGTTAATATTTGCCAAATTGTGGTGGCTAGTTTGAAAACAACAACTTAAAAATTGTCTTCAATTTTTATGAAAACAACAGCTGTGATATTGATGAAGTTGACACCATCTGCTAAATCTTTCGAAAAGCTTTAAGATATGCAAAGTTACGACATTGGACGAAGTATCACGGAAAAATTTCATTTTGAATTTTTAGCAAAATTCATTCAATATTCCTTATGATGATCAGATTCGTCGGATTCTTCAATTCATTTAGTATTTGGGATCATTTGAAGTGTCTCCTTGCAAAAACTCTAAACATATCGGTCTCTCAACATCATGCAAGCTGTTGGTTAATTTCACAAAATTGACCTGCACCGTTATCACGTGACAAATTAATTGACAACAATTCATCAACAAAGTTAACTATGTCGCTGCGTACTTTTACATGTGCCGAATGAATGTCAAACGAATAATAGAATCACAGATCAGACCGCGAAGATACGGCTTGCTTGTAAATATTTCTTTATCAAAGCCTCGACAGATTGCACTTGAAAACCACTTTAAAAGCATTTCAATGAGCAATGACAGCATTTCAATGAAATTACTCATGCCTATTGAGGAGATTTGATTGCAAATTGCATGTAATTATTCAACTTTGATTCAACAGTATAAGCTTGAAGAATATTTCACAAAATTGGCCAAGTTTTATTGAAGCAGACAAATTTACACTTTGGAAATATATCACAGATGATTTTTATTGATAGATGTCAGGATTTCAATTTTCCATGATAATGCAAGTAGCAGAAGCATTACATCAATCAAAATATGAAGCGATGGAAATATTTGTTTGAAAATGGTTTAACAATACGTCAATGTATTCACATTGAGCTGTTCAAGTATATCTAGCACATCATTCATGCTTGTGTTGGAAAGCATGAAAATCTTTTGAATATTGACGAAAGTCGAGTGGTCAATCCTTTATGAAAATTTTCCTGATGCCCTTCCTGTCGACTTCCAGTGACATTTTCAGGGCTCGTCCTCAGGACCAGAAGATCGCTAGGCCAGTCACTTTACCACTGTGCCACGGAGACCACCACTTGGTCTTGCTGTACTTCGAATAAGGTCATTGTAAAAGAGTAAACAACATAGAAAAACGTCTTTGAAAAAGGGGGAAGTTACAAGCATTAAAAAGTGAATTGCAAAGATCGAAAAGTGTGGAGAAATTTTTGAATGACCCTTTACTTTAAAATACATACCTTTCCATCAGCCCAATACAATTTGTATAACAATTCGACTTTCGCAGGAGAAACATACGCTCGCTTCGACGGTTGATATGGATGCCGACAGAGGACTCGCTCATTCAACCTAGGAGCAGGTTCGTCAGTTCTTTGCATAAAATCCACGAGAGGAATATCTGAAAATGTCATGGGAATGTGTAGCCGGATAAAAAATATGTACCGTATTATCGCGCTTTTAAGCACATGTGCTTATAAGCGGAGGTGTGCTTATATCCGGATATAAGCACATGTGCTTATAAGCGAGAAAAAATGCATCAGTGGGAAATTGCTGTGTTTTTACTAATTGCAACATTCATCGCAATGACTCGAGTACATACAGCCACTAGGGTAATGTATGACCTAAAAGTAGCGCTATTGATTAATGTTTATCTTAACGTTTCATTTCCTTCAATGTAATAATTTGCAAGAAATAGTCCATTAGTTGCATAATAATTTATAAACCAATTTTGAACGTGTTCTTTGATCAAATAGCCCAACATTGTTGCTTATGGTATGTCACCGCCATAATTGTAACATAAAGCGAAATATAAGAGGGTGAAGCAGTTGTCTATTGTGTCACACAAACAAGATGGCAATCTAATCTAACGGAACGTTTCGAAAATGCTGATGAAAACAGAACTTTACTTAGCAAACCTATTTGTCAATGATTTCACAGTCAATATCACTATCATTATCACAACTTTCTTCACCACTCTTTTCATTGTCGCTGTCGGATTCACCTGTATAGTTCTCCAAGTCAGATGCTTCACTGTCCTCCACGTCATTGTTCACTTCACTGGGGTCTGTTCCAGCAAGAAGAGATTGCAACTTTGAGTGAAGAACTTCATCGCCATCACAATCCTGGATACCTGTTTCAATGAATGAGCGCTTTATGATGTCGCGGGACATTTCACGCCATGCCTCTGAAACCCATTGTGCTACCATCTCGTAACTCGCACCTTTGCGCTTGCCGGTTCGTGTATATTCTCGGTCACCGTTCAAGAGCCATTCTTCCCGCCTTCTTCGCATGGCATCCTTGAATGGTTTATTCAAATGACTGTCCAATGGTTGCAACAAAGGCGTCATTCCTCCTGGAATATAAGCCAAACGCGTTTTCTCCTTTTCGAATGCTGCTCTCACATCTTCGTGCGTATGACATCGCGCTGTGTCCAGTGTAAGCACACATGATGGCTTGAAGATCGATCCTGGGCGTGCTTTCCACACTTTTTGAAGATACTCACTCTTCATGAACTCGTTTGTCATGCTACCACCTTTTGATGCTGAGACAACAACATCACCAAAATTGCCACGTGGAGGCTTTTTCAGTCCTCGGAATATAATCATCGGTGGTAATTTGTGTCCAGTAGATAGCACAGTAGCATAGGTGGTGCGACTTCGAATTGTCTTGACTCCTTTGAAATCGATGGAAGTGTTGCTTGGTAAATCAAACCACATCGGGGTTTCATCCATGTTACCCACAATATGACACTTCTCACGAATTTCTTTTATGTCCTTCAACCAATTGCGTGCTAATTCTTGGGCATTTTCGGGGATCTTTTGTCCGACAGATGTAACACGTCGCTCTACAAGATTGTTTCGTCTCATAAACCGCTTCAACCAGCCATATGATGCCCGAAATTTGGACGGGTCCTTTGTCGGATAGGTCACTGGGAATCGTCTCTTCGCTTCAGAACGGATTGCATTGCCATGAACAGCCATCCCTTGGTTTCGAAGATGTTTGATGTATTCAACCATTTCTGATTCAAGCTCAGGGTAAACAGCTTTCAATTTGTAAGGCAGCCGCCTTCGTTTACGACTGATAAAATCATGATGACTTTGACTGCTGCATGCCTTGAGTTCACTTTCCTTGTCCCTCCAATCATGTACTTGTCTTCGGTTGACATTATGTACTTTTGCTGTGGATGAGACATTCCCACCATTGTTCTCCAAAGTGGCCAGTACTTCGTTTTTAAATGAAATCGTGTATGACATGCGTCTACTCATCTCGCACCAAGCTTTCAGACTGATATATGATCGCAAGCAACTTTATTGATAGGAGAATTGCCAATGGCACAGAGTCACTACCACTCCGAATAGTTGCTAGCAAGACGCTGCTTTTACAGTCCCTTGCAAAAGTTTAGAATCAGAATTAATTAATTATTTTATCAGATTAAGTTCACACATTTTACCATTTTTAGACACAACGCTTTCCCGTTTGATCGAAGTGACTCAGCAAATCAAGATAGCTTCCTATGCCATTAACAGAAGAGACTTTCAGTCATCATAGTTGCTAAGTAACGGCATAGATATCTTTCATGACACTATAATTCATCCATACACACACTGTCTGCATAGTTTCGAAACATTTGTTATCGTCGTCTCATCTGTTATGGGTAAACGCAACTCGGTTTCTCCTACTATTCGTGCACAGGCATTTGTACTTTATGAGAATGGTTTGACTCAACGAGAAATTGCTGAACAACTGAAGATCAGTCAAAAAGCTGTTCACGTCGCTATCAAGAAGCATGAGTCGACAAATGGCAGATTCTGCGATGCACCGAGGTCTGGGAGGCCACGAGCCACAACGAAACGCGATGAAAGATATCTGAAATTAGCCGTGCAACGAAATCCTTCTGTTAGCCTCCCTGTATTGGTCCAAGGACTGAAAGCGACTGGTACAACCACAAGCACAAGTACTCTCAGTCGACGTCTTTCTAAGGAAATGGGCCTCAGAAGTTATCGCCCAGCACACAAACCGAGATTAACGGTGTCTATGGTTAAGAAGAGACTTGCCTTTGCGAGAAAGTATGCTCACTGGACTGCTGAACAGTGGGACACTGTGATGTGGACCGATGAGTGCTCCATCGAACAGTTTGGTTCCCGTCAGTTAGCAGTCCGTCGTCCGACTTCACAACGATACAACCCCAGATATGTGGTCCAAACAATGAAACACCCAGTCAAGCAAATGATTTGGGGCTCTATCAGCTCTCAAGGAAGAGGTGGTCTATTCTTCCTTCCTAAAGGGAAAACCATGAATGCGTCAACGTACCTCGATCTGTTGAAAGAGAAATTGAGTACACACATGACAATTCATTCCACAGGTATTCTAATGCATGATGGTGCGCCTTGCCATCGAGCAAAAGTAGTCTCTCAGTGGCTTGATTCAGAAGATATCACGGTGCTGGAATGGCCCGGCAATTCACCTGATTGCAATCCAATAGAAAATGCATGGAACAAATTGAAGTCCGAAGTTGCTGCCATGAAGCCTCGTTCTCTTGATCACTTGAAAGAATGCATCAAGCTTGCTTGGACGACGAAAATAACACCCGAATATTGTCGCCGACTCGTGCATTCCATGCCTTCCCGCTTGGCTTCAATTATTGAAGCAAGGGGACAACACACCAAATATTGATAAAGTGAGTGACAATTGACACTATCCTTCATAGACATCCTATTTTCTAGACAGTCTGGCATTTTAAATCAGGAAAATATTGAGACGCATTTGTTATAATTTGAATAAAAGCCTTTTTTTTGGAAAAATGGATTTTGATTCTAAACTTTTGCAAGGGACTGTAATTAGCGAAGAAGAAAGTTATTGGTATCTAAGGAGCGGAGCCCATCGCTTGTAGCAGTAGCGCCTTGAGTTGTGTAAATTATGTTGTCAAAGGAGGTCGGAAGAGGTCGATTGAGCGGAGCCCATCCCTTGTAGCAGTAGCGCCTTGACTTGTGAAAGTTATGCTGTCAAAGGATGTCAGCTTATGCAACTCAATAAGAACAGCTGTGCATTAGCATTGACGGAGATTTTCAACCTCATTTGTAAGCTGATGGAACAGGAATCAGAGTTCAACATGTGAAGTGAAAATACATGTTTCGCGCATAATAATTAGCTAATGTTCATTATATTGATGCACCTGGAGTTCTCTTAATCATGTGGGCTACAAAGAGAGACGAAAAATCACATTGACTAGGGTGTGCCTATATCCGGATATTAGCACATGTGCTTATAAGCGAACAAAATGCACATCTGCATCACAGTGAAAACAAGCTTTTTTCGCTTATAAGCACATGTACCTAAAAGCGCGATAATACTGTATATTACGTTAAGCTGTAAAATTGCAGCTTTCACTTACGAGTGAAAGCTGTAGTGTAGAGTAGTTCGAAGTAATTGCGGTATTATTATTTCTCATTATTCAATTATTGCATTTATCAATTTTGATAACATAAGATTTAGAATTAACTTCATGTTTTAGTAATTAACCACATGATTGGGTATCATGAAGTGACTTTCTAAAGAAAAAGAAGAATAAGATTTCATTACTGAATAAAATATGCATCAAATAATAATTAAAATATGTCTTTCAGCGCACAAAAATATGATATTAAAATCGATTTCGCCGGTCCGACTTGATTACTTAGTACATAAACAATCTTAGTATCATAATTTTGTGCGTTGATTGACTTTTAGTTTAATAATACTGAATACATATTTTATTCAGCAATGGCTTTTAATTCTTTCTTTTCAAATTGCATTCAAACAACAAAAAATTGTACCAAGAATATCACTTATTCCGATATAATGATGGAGGAGATGTCTAGAATTGTCATGACGCTTTTTGATGCAAGCATCCTCCATTTCGACCCAACGCTGCCAAAAAGAAAAAATCTTAAGCTATCTATAACTATGTGATATCGCTAAAATTCATCTAATGCAACTACTCCCCTAACTGTAAGTTTGTTTTTCAAGCGATGTTTCTTTTAAATTACCTTTGATTTAATTTATGATTCATATTTCGTCTTTTACGTTTTTTTGATAAGCTTATTTTTTAAAAATACAGTTTCAATCTTCAATGTCGTTAATATTTCATGATAAGCAATATAGGGTGTCCACAAAAAAATCTGGTATTCTATTTGGGACTTAAAGGAAACCTAACTTTATGACCTATCATCAATGATTTTGGTAATCGGAGAACAATTACCAGTATGCTTTACATTCAAATTACAATAAAACAAAAATGCCTTGATTGGCCATTAATTATCATTTTGAATAAATTGGAGAAAAGATTTGAAAAATTCAGTGATTTCCTTTTAATACAATTTTCTTCTTCACTACTACTGGTAAATTGCAACCCAGTAGTACAATCTGCTCCAATCGTTTTATGAAAACTGTCATACCAAGCTATCGTGCTTGATACTGGTATGCGGCAACCTCGTATAATCTGTCCCTTCATCATTTTATGTTCTATGTTAACCTTCCTATTTGTTGTTAGTTCACGAAATGCGATACCAAGCTTTCATCATTAAATAAGCATTATATGACTCTTGATATATAGCAATTTCACATCGATATTCAGGTTTTAGGACTTTCACGAATTTCTAGACGCCCTGAATAAACTATTAATAATTTATCATATTAACTTATTCCAATTCTAAATTTAAAATGTTTTGATTTAATTTGAATCAAGATCGATTCAAGAGAGATCAACACTGATTATCCAACTTAAACTTCTAAAACTTGACGCTACTAGTTGAAACAGAAATTTCTGGGGAAGTATCTGTCCTCCTCAAGCCTGTTACACTCTGTGACTCCGAAAACGACAGAAATTCAATCCTCAAATCCGGATCGGAGGCAAGGTTACTTCCACTGACACGACCAAAATGGAGATAACTTTTGTGTACACGAAAATAATTTCCAAATTTGGGAAAGACAGCTTGATCGTCTGCTCCATTGCATTCGTACAAAACATAGGATTCTGTTCAACCGCGTTATCAGAATCCAATTATATGTAAGTGGCTGATTGGTATACAAATACAAGTGCAGCTCATAACAGCTACTATCAATATTCTTTTGTGCTTTTGACAATGCTTCATCGACTAAACCTCACTGGGGAGAAATATTTACCTGTTTCAGTCGAACAAACTCTGGCAACCGTCAGCAACCAAGAATGGTTGCTTTGCAACGTAATCAAAATGACAGTGGTGATTATGGAGGCGATGTTTTACGCAAGTTAATGCTTAATGCACAGGTAGTTTTAATTAATTTTATATTAGGGATGGTCATCAAATGATCAACGAGTAAACAACTCACTAGGATTCCTCACGTAAAGAGATAGCAAAATAGGCATTACATGCATTGCATCTCTGATTTTCTATCTAACTGGGAAGTTGTTCCACCAGCCACCGAATAAAGCCTGTCCGTGAAAATGCTGCATTTTATCAAATAATCCGTTCCCTCGAATAGAACCGACAATTGATGAGACAAGCCAATGGTTTACAGGGTCAGCTAGCTGTCCTTGAGAGTTGCTACGATTTATCCTACAAGTGAGTTTGCTTCCTTTCCTGAATATGTTAAAATACAGCGTGCTCACTTTCTAAAATTCATTTGAAAAAGTTGTACAATGTACTTCACTCTCTATATAATACAACAAATAAAAATGGAGGAGGCTAATAGCTCACTGAAGAAATTCGATCACTGTTTATAAGCATTATTCTCAAGCTACCTAGAGGAAAGTGGATTCCCATGTGAATGTGATGGTGTGTTTGCCTTAGACTCATTTTCATATGGGACGGTTAAATATTCGACATTAAATTTTAATTTCTATGTAGCAACTTGTTGGCGATTGCCGACACGCAAACGCTCAAAGCAGCTAGTCTACATTCTCAGTGATGACACATAATTGTGAACGTTTTAGATCTTCCTCGATCGTATTTAACACGTACAGGACAATGCTGCACATACTGCGCTTGATTTTGTCCTCCATGTACATTTCTATTTTTTCTACTACTTGAAAACAAAGACCTACCAAATTCTAATTATAAATCTGCACTCCCATGAGTAGCAATGATTTCTACTGTTAGTTGCCGAAGGAGGCATCTTCGAAAATCCTTGCAATGGTGAAGACAGAGCGAAAGTTAGCGATTGCATATTGAATGCTTCATAGCTTAATGGTTGTCGTGTTGGGAACTACTATTGGAAGCTACGTTTCAACTTCATCGAATTGAGATTTTATTATATCTATTTGCTTTTTCGATTTACTTGGTCGGGCTCTTGCAGCTATCCATTGTACATAAGATATTTTCTAATATGTAGATAGTGAAATAGTATCACAAAGATTCATTCAATCATGTTTAGTCCTAGATACTGAGCATTGAGGAATCTAAGAAACATATGTTTACTTTTGAAGGTTTCTGCATTTCCTATATATTGGCAAGCCTATTAACCATTCGTTTTAATGAGCTCAGGCCGCTACTTCAACGCTTGATTGATGTATGACAAGCATTTTGAAGTGATTTCAATTACAATTTACAGTGGTATGTGTCTGAAGGAGGAACTTATCTATCATTCGATGTGTCTTCGAATTAAAAATACAGAAGGTCATATTCTTCATTAATTGACAAATACGCATAATATTCTTTAAAACTCATTTCAGGTAAATACAGTGGCACATTTTGTATTAAGCTTCTTGAATAAAATTGGAAGGCCAGAGAGGTCGTTTTGCTTCAAATCGGCTGCTGAGATAACATATCAAAATTCATCTAGAGTGCCATTATTATTTCTATTCATTACTTGAGTGATTTTTGCGTTTTACTCAACAACGAGAAAACTTGTAGATAAAATAAGTATTCAATTGCACTCAAAAGGTTGACATTATTTGATGACAAGAATTGCTGTTATTTCATCGCTATCACGTGAATTAAATTAGTTTCAAAATTATGCGTAAGATGCTCATGTTTGGAGGTATCATTTAAGAGTGAAGAGAATTTGTGCCCTTTACTCTTAATTATGCTTCACACATAATTTGATTCATTTGCATGCCTGGTTCATTTATCATCCCGATGTTCAGAAATTATTCATCTTTCCACTTCCTTGTCACATTCTATCGTGTATTGAGGATCGACTGATCAATAGTGCTGCATATGGAATATTCATTGCATTGGTCAAATCTACAGTTCTAGTAATGATGTGCAACTTCTCCATGTCCTCTAACATCGACATTTAGCTTCAAAAATCGGAAAGCAAAATACACACCAAATTGGTAAGGACAAAGTATACCTAACTTACTGTGAAAAGTGATCGGAGATCTTATAGCATGATTTTTCATTACTGAGTCAAAATTAAGTTTTATATCATAATGGACGGCGAGTGAAAAGGATCCCTCATTCTCAGTCGAAGCATCGTCAATCGACGAGGTATTTGCACTATGTCGATTATCAGCTACAGTTGTGATAGAGACAGACAGCGGAATCGCATCCACAGGCGTTGAACATCGTTAACACCAAGCGAAGTTACTTTGATCTACCCTCATACCTCAATAGCAAAGTGATACTAAGTGGAGCTTAAATTATTTTCATAACAGAAATACGGTTCACACAGGTGTACTTCAATTGCCTGAAGTCAACTCAATTCATCGAATATGCCCGAGAATGTCAACTGAACTCGATAAAAAAGATCTCCTAATTGTAAGTAACACAATGTTCCAGAGGAGTTTGACAACCTCAACGACGTCGTCCCCCCAAGTGGAAAAGAAGTTGACGTTAAAGCTTCATCACAAGCTAATTCACTTGCACAAATTCGAAATTGACAGGAGTTAAAGCATGCCTGCTACTTATTTGTAAAAGCACAAAATGCTGCTCCCCGGTTATCTACAAATTTACATGTACGTTGAAATTCCAGGGCGATCTTCCCATTTCCGGGCATTCACAGGCCGCCACTCTCATGACGAATTCTATGAGATTGCCATAAACCTCTGATAGAGCGTCACCTTCTAAAAGAACATCATCTATTAAGCAGCATAATTAGTATGTAACCTGCCAAGAAGTATACTGACCAGAAAATAAGCAATGTCAGTTCTTTCGAAATCCGTTTGATGTATGGACCTAGTTTAGCTTCGTGACGTTTTGAGCCTTAATTAACATTCAACGGGCAAACATTAGTTGGTAACGATAAATTGTAAACCCATTAAATCCTAATTTTGGCGAACTATATTTGCTAGGCATTATCTTAAGTTAATATAGGTATATACTTACAGAAATTTATGATTTACAGAAAACAATTTTATTAAACAGGTCGTATTAGTAGTGAATTTCCGAAATAACAGTTTTGAAAAGTTGGATTAAAAATCATCATTTTCTAATTTTTGACGAAAAGACATTGATAATTATACCGCCATCAGAGGTTCTGCGGTATCTACGAACAAGAGACTTTTCATTGCACATTATATGCGCCAATGAAAGTCCCTGCGCAAACATGCATGGAAATTTAGCATATCGCATCCTTCCTTCATGCCTGTGTAATTGTCCTTATAAAATGATGAATAAATATTCCTGTGTTTCTACAGGATGCTTGGTAGACAAGGCGAGCATCGATTGGTTTCTATCCTAGGAGTTATGACAGACGTCTGAGAATTAGCTGCAAATGCCCATCACTGATCATATTTGCAAAGGAAAAGGAACTTTCAACTTTTATGCTCATAACAACGGCTATTATGGTGAAACATAGGAGTGTTCAATTAGAGAAATTTCCGAGTTGATAATAGACGAAGGCAAGAACACGTACAGTCAACTTATCCCTATAGTCACTTACTTTCTTTACTGAATAGTCGATAAGTGTCTTTCTTGCCAGGAATTGTCATTTTCTTGATGTCCTCGCTGAGTTTCATAGTGGATCGTCCATTTAGTTCGACGAGCTTGTAAACACATCCCAGCGCAGGTTGTTTCTGGCATGTTACAAGATGAGTTCCAATGCCAAAGCTGTCGATTGCGTGACCCTGTAAAGGAAACCATAAACATTCGTACTTTCTAAGTTGATGAAAACATCTCTAGACAAAAACATTTCGGGATTTTATACTGTTTTCGTCCTGGAAGGAAAAATTAGCTTTGTATGCGCTATGCACTGTACAATTAACAAATGTTGAGATTGAAATCAAATAATATAAATATTAGATGTAATAAATGTAGTTTTTAAAATTGTCACAGTGGAAAAGAACTGTAGTAGACTGTGAAATGAGCGTCAAAAGTACACCATTTCTTCATGGAAAAGGATCTATCTCATCAAACTTGTTGCCGTCGCGGGCCCTTCTCATCAAGCTTGTTGCCGAATGCGCCCCTCTCATAATTTGGTTGTTCAATATATTGACTATAGTCCCCTGACCCTGAGAAATTGGTGATCAAGGGGCCTTTTTTGGCAACCTGGCTAGTTCAGAGGTCCCTTGCGGTAAACTTTGCTAGCTTTAAAGTCAAGTTTATCGATAGTATACACATGTTTGAAGTCCAATGAAGTAAGAAGAAAAGCTTGAAATTATATAAAACTTACAATTCATGATGCTGCAATGAAATTCATGACGTTACTATGATCAACATTATTGATTCTCTATGAAGAGCACACTAATGCCACACTAATTGTGAATGGCATGGGTCTGGTAATATTTCTGCTTTTATTTCCGTACAAAATAGCGCATTGTGCCACAGAACAATGATCGAGGGTTCCTGATGCAAATGTCTCTGAAACTCGGTTTTTGACGAAACTATCGCAGAGAAGCCTCAATATACAATTCAAATAACAGGAACGCGCTTGACAACATTTGAAACCTTTGTTCCTGTCAAACATTTAGCGAGAAAATCAATAGCTTCTGACAGCTACTGGACATAGATCTAAATAGGCCTACTGTCAAACTGACGAAAGCTATTGATCCGGCTATGATTTAATGGATGGGGACTTAAATGAAGTACCCCGGCCATTCTCCAAGCACGGGGCCGCGTCACGGTACTAAAACGTTCAATCTCGATTTCGGCCCTTTTCACAGGAACGGTCCAGGCAGTTTCGATCCTTCTCACAGGCACGAGCCCGCTTCGAACATTTTCACAGGCATGGGTTCGATACGATGCTTGACTAGCGGCAATAACCTACCATCATCACCAGTAGATAAGCTTGTATTAATAAGAATCGAATGACTACAGCATAAACGAAACTTCTTGCTGACAAAATGACCGAAAAGGCGATAGAAATATACGAAACAATGAATTTTCGCATCTTCATTCATTCATTCCGCCTAATTTTCCGCCAATTTTCTGCACATTTTCCACAGAATGTCAACATAAAGGCCGGATAATGACTGGGAAAAGGCCTGTAGGCCATGGGCTTTCGGATTGATGGAGGTATTGGCATAGGCAGGGGTAGGCTACAGTTCGGTCATGTAAACCATACACCCGACACACCGCTTTACACCGATTATTTTAATCGATAAACCGGGCACATGTCAGGAGCATTCGAGCATTTTCGGGTCTATTTGAGCATTTCGGTCCGCTCCGGTAGTGCATCAAATCGACTACCCAAGTCTGCGTTCTCGCTGGCGCTGTTTCAAATCGGCAATCCAGACACTGTCGATCCCTAATACTTAATATATCTGAAACCCTGAATTGATTGTTGTTATGTTTGCGCATGTACTTGCTCTTATTACCACTTGAAATTTAAGTTCGCTAAAATCTATCATATTCATAACATGGAAAAAATATCATCATCAATAATTTCACCAAAACTTTGTAATTCTGTTTATTGTGTACTGTCAATCTGCGTTTGCATGTGCAATTGTGTAGTCATGATATACGTTCGTAATGCCGTGATATCACTGGAATTATCAAACATTCCGGCAGTTTACTTTAAAAATCCACCCGATTATCTGGAATAAACGTTTGTCTGATCTAACTCATATTGAATGATCAACCTTTCATAGTGATGTATTTCCATCATTCAACAAACTTAAGGACTGCATATGAAATGATCGAAAATGTACCGGCATCACTTAATTTGAAAGCTGCATTTGCTTAACATGATTTTACTTGCGAGACCCTATTGTGTTTACTATGTTTTGAGGTGGGTTCTTGGGTGGTTACCCAAGAATTCCCAATCCCACATTTAAATACTACACTTTTCATTTTTGTCGAATAATGTTACATAAACAAATGAGCGAATGTGCCTTGGCTCGACATAATTTGAATTTAAAGTTTTGGGAAAGCCAAGTACGGTGATGGTTAGTAAAAAATATAGCCTATCATCAACTATATATTGTGATCATTTATATCCAAGGCCATCATCAGGTTCAATCCTGTTCAAGAACCTGATGATGGCCTTGGATATAAGGTCGTAGTATATAGTTGAGGATAACTCACAGTCCATTTCCTAAATCGTTGCACAGCACAAAAAATTCTTATATCTTTTGCATATTCTCATCAAATTTAATCGCATGCTGATAATTGATCAATAAATTTATTTACTTGGTCAGCTTGTAGTTATACAGTGCCATGCTTATATTTTGTCAATCTCGATCCCAAGTCAGAGCTTGCAATCCCGAATCCCGGGATCAAGAAAAGGTGTAATTTCGTAGACAGGCTCTAATCCCGGGTCTTCACTCTACCAATCCCAAAACTCAGGAAATTGCAGATTGAAAGTGCAAAACTCAGGAATTCGCAGCTGTTCCCTGTTACTCTCACAGTTAACGTTATCAATCTGTGCATAAAGCGAATAAACTTTGAGTCAACTTTTGAGTCAACAATTGCGATGTTGTAAGTAAACCGACTTTTGGCAATTCCGACTCTCTGCTATTCCCAGTTCCAAAATCCTGGTATCCCATATTATTAACATAGGCCTACACATGTGTTTTGTCATTACATATTGGCTATCACATTTTACTCAATCCCGAATCCCGTGAGCGAGATTTTTCGGAATTGTGGAATCTTTGTCCTGCACACATGATTAGAAGACATAAAGGGCCTGAGTACATAATCAACACACATGTAAGTATACTGACACAGCTGCATTGAATTAGCATTTGAATATTGAATTACTGATTCAAAGGAAGATATTGAAAAGAATTCGAAAATCTATTCGATTTCCACCATCGAAGCAGTAAAACATCAGTAAATTACTGCCTAAGTATCAAATGAATTAATCCTGGGACTTCAGGATTTCCAGCACCCACTGAATCCCGCAATTGCATTCCCCAGCGGCATCCCATGCTAATAACTATACTATGCCTTGTAATAGGATATTTACGATTCTACTCAAACCCGGGACTAATCCCAGGATTGGCTCAACTCCGGGATTGCAATTTCTACCGATATCCCATGCTATTAGCATAAATCTATGCAATGCAAGCGTCAGCTAGGGTTTACAATCCCGGGATCTCGACCCTATTTCCGAGATTAAAAATCCCGGGATTACGTCTTCGAGATCTCGAGGTATTTCGAGATATTTGAAAGATTGGCCCTGAGTTCCTTCTAAGTGACATAGTTAAGAGAGTCAATGGCTTTTTTGAAAATGCATCTAAATTTTTTATGTTCCAAGTTTGATAAATTGCCAATGTGCTGTATTTGCCGAGCCAGCTGGTTAACACGATGACACTAGTGTCGTGACATTAGTGCCGAGGAGCAGCGCGAAATCTGGGCTAAATCAATGCCGTGACAGAAACCGTTCAGACGCTTAATAAACAGTGTTGTGACACTGCTACTAGCATTGCTTCTGTAAACTGAAAATACTTCGTAAATTGATAGCTGAAAGACAAATCACAACGATTTAAAATAACGACTAAAGGCCCGTTCAAGGCTCGTTCAAACAGAGCTAGGTTTGCGGTTTGCGGTCTTTGAGGGAAAAACCGTCGAAGAAACCGTCATTCAACCCAGTGAGTCTCCCGAATTCGCTCTATTGACAGGTCACCGGACTGCTACTGCAGCTGCGCTGTGTTGGTTTTCACACATCGACAACGAACTGTGTCTCGGTGATTAATTGACGGTGAAAGACAATTTGAAAAAAATCATCAGTTATCGACAAAATGACATTGCAGTTGTATTCATCTTGTTGTTGTGATGAAGACAACGTTTCGTTCATCAAAATCGACCCAGTGGTTCAGAAGTTATGTCAAAAAATGCATTTGTTCTCTAAGTGAATGTATATATATATATATATATATATATATATATATATATATATATATATATATATATATATATATATATATATTAACATTCTATCAGCATAAAATGTGAGGATGCAAATCAGAATGTTTTCAGTAATTCGTTAAAGTCACGTGTACGAATGGAAGAGATATCAGCAATTCTCAAGCCGAGCTCACTGATATCATCATCGATGTCTTTCAGCAGAGTCATCGTTCTTCCGTGCCCATGTCGAAGGCGTTCGGAAGTTCGATGCACTAACACTGCTTTCAGAGGAGTCAAACAGTTGTTTCTCATGGCATGACCGATCAGGCGTAGACGTTGTTTTCGTATAGTTCTATTCAGAGGCGGCAAGAGTGTTCGTTCACAAAGATTGATGTTTGATATTCTTGTGGGGTAATGAATCCCTAAGGCAAAACGTTGTAGTTGACGATGGCTTGTATCTAAACGACTCTGTAAAGTCTTTGTGAGTGGTATAGCCTCTAGCCCATACATGAGCACAGACTCAACCACTGATCGAAAAAGCTTTATTTTCGTGTTGTCGGGAATAGTCGTGTAGTCGAAAATCGTTCGTAATTGGTTTGCTGCCGTCCAAGCTAAGTCGCCTCTTTCTTTTACGAGATGCTTGGGATTTAAAACCTTCACGCCTAAGTATTTAAAGTCATTCACTACTTCAACTCGTTCACCAGTCGGTAGATGGAGAACTGGTGTCTGTTCAGTCCCGATATACATCACTTTCGTCTTGCTGGCGTTGATGTGCATGCCAAGCGGATTCGCAACTTCATGCATGCGGTTCAATACACGTTGAGCAGTCTCCGGCGAGTTACACAGAAGTGCAACGTCGTCTGCATATGCCAAGGCTGAGAGCTGTACGCGCGGTTGTCTAGATCCCTGTCTCCGAGATAATTCGTATCCGTCCTCATCCGACAGAGTTCGACAGAGTTACGGAGTATGTAGTCCATGACGACGACAAAAAGGAAGGGAGATAATGTGTCACCCTGTAGGACTCCTGATGTTGTTTTGAAAGTCATTGTTGGCCCGTGGCTGGTGATGACGGTAGCGGTGGTGTTGGTGTATAATTGATTAATAGCATTACACAGAATATCTGGCACGTTGTACATTTTCAAGATGGCGAACATTTGATGACGACAAATGGAGTCAAAAGCCTTGTAAAAGTGAATGCATGCTCAACTGATAAGTGAGTACCGTTGACAGAAAGTCTTCGAAACACAAAATTGGCGATAGCTCAGCTAATATTACATCAAATTTAACAAAATAGGCTTCATTTTACTTGTCATTTCATGATTGTGAAGATGGTGCAGACAGTTGCTTACACAGATATAGAAAATCTTTTGCCAATACTCATTATCACATCAGTTGATATTGCACTGATAGATTTTAGCAAACGTTGCAATATGGTTGGAATCACAGAGGTTGGAATAGTGATTGGTAGTATTGGGTTGATTCCTCACACTATTTGAAGTCATTTTTCTCGTCTCAGCCACCTACAGATCATCACCCACGCACTCTCTCCCTCTATCCTGGCACTGAAATCAAATTTTCAAAACTGAAATAACAAAAGAGGTAATGAACATGACCTGATTTGTTCTGCTTTAGTGTGAGTCACAGATCGAACTGTGATTTGTGAACGTGGGATTATTGCGGGAGTACATCGACTAATTCAGTAGCCGCGTGTTAGTTTTTGATTAGTGTACTGAGCTTCAATCGACGAAATAAAATGAGTCTGGCGTGGACGTTACAAAAAATAAAGATGGCGCCTTGTGTAACGACTGTGGGAAATGCATATCAGTAAAAGGTGGAAATACAAAAGGCATGCATACGCATCTTAAAAGTCGGCATAGCATAGATTTGTTGAAAAGAAAAGTTTCAAGTTGTAATCCAGATGATGAAGCCTGTTCAACCAAAGCTAACTCGAGAGACACCCGTTGTGTAGGGACCATTCCTTCATACTTCGGTGTGAGTGATTCTATCCCAACCATGGATAGTGTCCAATGATAGCGAAAGATCTCATTCCCTTTCATACGTTTGTCTCATCCAAAGATCTTCGGCTCGGTTTGAAAGCGAGAGGGTTTGTGGTGCCCGACTCCGTAGTTACCATTCGTGACATTGTTCTTAAATTTGGGGATAAAGTTACCGAAGAAATGAAGAAAACTTTAGCTAAGAAAAGGTCTCTCTATGAGCGGTTTTCGTGTTCGATAGATGAATGGACTTGTTCTACCAATAAGAGATTCAATAACATCAATGTTCTCACTTTTGATGGAGAAGTCTACAATCTTAGAATAATTGGAATACTCAGAATAATCGGATCATTCTCTGCATCTGATTGTCTCGAAATAGTAAGCCGAAGATTGAGCGAATTCGACTTGTCGGTATCTGATGATATTGTCGGCGTAACAACAGATGGATGCAGCATGATGGAGAAATTCGGCCGCGAAATTTCTGCTGAGCACCAATTGTGCTATGCACATGCTATACATTTAGCAGTGTCTGATGTATTGTACGCGCGATATGATGTATTGTAAAATGCTACGGCATCAGATCATGCTATGAAAGAGATGACAGATTCAGACGACTACCCTTTTGATGAAACAGAATGCACAGATTCGCACTCAATGCTAATTGATGATACACCAATTGAGAGTGTCGTACTCAATGAATCAGTGCATAGTGTCATAACGAAAGTGCGAAAAATTGTTGGGTCGTTCAAAAGAAGTCCGAAGCGAAACGACATTTTGCAAAAGTATGTTCGACTTGAAAATAACGGCAAAGAGCTGATTCCAATTCTCGATGTTAGGACGCGCTGGAATTCTTTACTTTCGATGCTGAAACGGTTTCTTGATCTTGCAAACTCCATTAAAAAAGTATTGATTGACATAAATATGGACGATGTACACATCTACGACGCAGATTTGGAAATCATTCGCTACCTGATAGCCTCCCTTTCTGCAGTGGAGCACATTGTGAAGGTACTGTGTTCAAGAACGGCAACCATTTTGACTGCTCATATATCGATTAAATTGACCACTGAAGAATTACGAAGACTATCTGAACAAGAAGGAAATCCATTTGCTGGAGAACTTGCTGATGCTCTAATGTAAGTTGAATTCAATTTATGGTTTATCATAATGTACATGTATATAATTAGGGATAAATCCATTTAATACTTCTGATACAAGACAATAGGTCCTACATAGATAATGTAGTATGTTGCATGCATACATAATGACGAGTGTGTATTTTTAGGATGCATCTTGAATTGTGCATAGTGCTTTCTATTATATTATTTCATGCAAAATTTAGCTTTTAAGAAATTTATCTTGACAGAAATAAAAAAAAACTGATTTTACTCCTGAGTTGCAAAATCCTAAATCATTGTAAAATGTGGTATTGACTGCAATTCAAGTATGATATATTTTATTTACAATAATAGTTTCAACTTAAATGAACATCTTTTTTTATATTGAATATGGATATAGTTATTCCGACAAATTATATTTTATGAATTTGCACATACTATAATATTTCATAAGTTGATCTATTCCTATCATTATATGATGAATCGTGTTTCTTCGTTAACAGGAGGCGAGCTGCTCAACGAGAGAGGAAAGACCTCGTCAATACTCTAGCGTATCTGACGACCGGAAATGTTCCGGAGGATGATCAATATGGCTCAACCATGAATGCCGTCAAATACACCATTATTTCATGGCGGAAAGATTAAAATTATATACTGTTGATTGCAGCGTAGAACAGGTAAGATGAATCTCGTTTTCTGTTCAGTAAAGCCGGATAAATGTAAATACGATAACTGTAGTTCTTTAGGTTGGATGTATCACGTTCATGTGCAATTTGTTTCTTCATGTTTTCTTTATGTTTAGCAATTTAAACCATGCTAAATATTAGAAATATGATTTTCTGTCAACCAACATGATTAATAAGTTGGTAGTCCATAACATGCAACTAAAATGTTCTCCAATGATACAGAGGCGACTTCTTAAATAAATTTTAGAAAAAATAAAATCCTCCTATCTCTTTTCTTTTGTTTCTCAATAATCAGTGTTTTTCAGTGTCCGGCGACCGCAGCTCAAGAAACGTTTTGTGAGATACTTGCGAGAAGTCTGCTAGTATTGGAAAAGTCTCCTCCTGCAAGGAATGATTCTCTCGAATCGTTGGTTAGGATGGAACTGCAACAATTCAGTCTATCTCGAGACACAGGAATGATCCTCAAGCGGGTGAAACAAGTCCTGGAATCGATACCTCCAACATCGGTAGAATCCGAAAGGACATTCTCGGCGGCCGGTTTGTTCTTAAAGAAATTACGGTCGAGAATGAGTGATAACACAATTCAGTGTCTTACCTTACTTCGCCAATATTTTTTACGAGTTGACTAGTTTTACCTACTGTAGATGTTTGTTTAGTTCACGTTGAAAGATATACACTTTACAAGCACGTATCGTCTTTTGAAATATTTCTTGAAACTTAATGATTAAAGACATATACAGTATGTATGCATCTCGATCGAGATCCCGGGATTGCGATTAGCCAGTCTCGAAAATCCCGGGATTGAGAAAACGGCTCGAGACTGTAAACCCTAGCGTCAGCATTCCTACGGCGTGAAGGAAATGCTATTGTTTGCTGTGATCAGGTGCACAGACGAGACAAGCCCTTGTCTGATCCGAGATTCGAATTTCTTCTGACCTCAAGTGAGGGAAATGATGACTCACGCAATGGCTGACTATGGGAATGATACACATTTGAAGTTTGCCAATGAACGGATGGGCCGATTTTGATAAAATTTACATATTCTTGGAGCTGATAACACCAGCATTATTTTAAACCCAAACTCGAAAGCACCAGCATTTATACAACAGAAGTTGTTAAGTTGCGTGCAGTTGAGAGTTGTTGAACTTTGTTAACGCTAAAGTGGCGTAAAATTAGGTAAAAGTGTAAATTGAATGAAATTGCACAAATTGATGGCCGAATTAGAAAAAAATACATCATCTGAAAGCTTAACACGAGCCTGATTCAATGGTGATAATCTTAATTTTCTGTATTGCATAGTTTCGTCGGTAGGTGTTGGTGAACGAATTGACCAAACATTCATACTTTTAAGCTTGCTGACCACAGCCGACCAGACACAACTGAAACGCTTTGACAAAGTAAAGTGTTTGACATAACCTTTCACATGATACAGAGGTTATCGAAATTGAGCATCTTCATCAATGAAAAAAATGTTTCGGCAACAATTATTAATATTTTATCTTTTTGTACATTCAGCCAATCCTAAAAACCGTGTATCATGATCAAGCTGAATGAAAACTCATGCTGTCTGTCAACTTTCATATAAAAATATGTCGTCTTCATGTTGAAATCCTGCATCAAAGAAAACCCTCAATTTTTTAGGCCTACTGATTACACATGAAAGTGAAATATATGGCAAAGTAATCTATGGAGCATAAGGTTTCATATGGTGCAACGTTTATCAAAATTGATCCAGGACTTCAACACAAAGATTGCATTTGAAAATGGGTTAACTTTTTTGTGCAATTATTTTTTTAAACGTTCTGTATGTTTATACTTACCATCACCGTACTTGGCTTTTCCAAAACTTTTAATTAAAGTTACATTAAGCAATTACGATACAAATGTTACATTAACATTTACACCTTTTTTTAATGAGCATGATTTAAACTCGGTGTCTTTATTATTAAGCTACTGGGTTCGAGTCGGATTCAGCTTCATTAGGGTTACACAGCATTGAACCCCTCTACATTAGTAGCAAAACCATTACACTGTGATAGAAATAATGTACATGAGTTTTGGACATTTTCAACTGATGCTTTTAACTTTGATGAGCTGGAAAATCGCTGCATTCGTGATAATTCGACAAAAATTTTGCAGCAAAGTAATCATCCTGCGCTGTACTTTGTATCAGCACCTGCAGCAATAGCCACATGGCTCGCTCGCATCGCAGCTTTGAGAATGCATACAAGCAAATGTAGGGTGTGTCTTATGTATGCCAACACATGATGTGTTATATGATTACTGATTTTTACTTGAAGAGATAAAGACTGTTTTTTCACTTCATGCTTTTAAAGCGTTTTGGTGTCGTCGGACATTTTCACATGATTATGATATTTTAAAGAATCGTTTGGATGACAAATAGTATAATCTTGTGATATATAATGTTTTATAATGAAAATAATATGAAATATTTATAATATGCGATAAATAATATAATCCTGTGATATATAATATTTTATAAGGAAAATAATATGAAATATTCATAGTATGCGATTTCATAAATGTGTTCAATATGCATATTCAACAATGATAATTTGGCAAGCGTGCATTAGACAACTAAGGTATAAGTAACTATATAACGTTCATCTAACGCATATTGATCTTCAGTAACGCAAAACTCATTCAGAACTATGCAAATAAATTTCGATGTAAATGAACGTACTCGCACTCGATGTCTAAGTAGATAGACAGATGATGACAATATTTGGGGGTCCGATTAGGGTTCATAGACCGCCCCTCCCGCAGAAAAATCCTGGCGACGAATATTCTTTTATTCTTGCCTATTAGTATTATTATTTGATATACTTGCCCAACCCGAGGAACATTTATTCAACTGAAATGCGCTTCTCTAATCCGAATTTTCATCCAGACGTTGATAACTGCTAGAGTATCAAGCTATGGACGCGATAAACTTAAATAACTATTTCCACGTGGTTGAAAAAGACAACCGATCACAGGGAGTCTGAATAGTGTGAGACATGTCTTTGGCCGGAAGCACATAGAAAAAAGCGACAATCCGTCGCTCTTAAGTCGCTTCACGATCTTCCATCAGCTATAAGCCAGGAGACGTAAGTCGCAAGTCATTTTGACAATATTGACAGATAGATAGTGCAAGCAGGCAGACGAAAATATATAATGGTTTTCTAATTTTTGTGAATGCATAAGCATGAAGAGTGACGCGTTATATCATAATGTCGGTTCTGTTGAAGATCATCGGCCAAGGATTCTCACCCGGGTGACGGCTATGGGCTTATGGATAATGGTTTGTACTGTGTGCATCAAGGGCGGCTTATTGATTGCGGCTAATGGCTTATTCTGTATGACAGCTCTCATTGAAACTTAAGTGTTGGAACCTTATTTGCGGCTTATGGTTTATCGAGTGTGCCTCCGGCCTTACGTAGACAGATTATAAACATAGAATTTGCGCCTTTTGATGTCATAATGAGAAATCTCAGTTTCACGCGTTCTTCAATGGCATCGGTGAATGGTTCGAGGCACCGTTCGAGCTTCTATAGAAGGAATAAGTCGTCTTTGATAAACAGATCCTGCTTTTTTGTTCTATGATCATGGGAATATGCCGAAAGGTACAAGGTTGTTCTTCAACAGCTGGAAATGAACTATCATTGAGAAATTCCTCACAATTTTGAATTTACATGCAGCTATCTTCATTTGGTTTCAAGCCATCAAAGAGCTTGGTGAGATCATTAATTATTCGGTATAATAAAAGGCGGCGTTAAGCCATGTCTGTTGACTCTGTTATTTACTCTCTTAACCTGAATTTCACTCTATTATTAGTTACAGAAGGAAAAAGCACCAATTTCATCGTCAAACTGGCTGCAAATTCCCATGATCCCATACGCATTTATCAACATAACTACTTACCAATGCAATGCTTTGAAAGTTTCCGATATCAAAACGACGAACAGAAATTCATCATTCATGAATATCTGAAGAGGTTCAGTGATTCTCGAAATATAATGTCAATTTTTTTGATAAATACGTTTTTTCATCCTGAAATCCTACAATTATTCAACAGTTATATTCAGTTAGTCAACAATTATTATATAACAGTTCATAATGCTTAATTAAGAACTTTTCATTTAATCAAATACAGATCCAATCTCTATTCATCGAGATTAAAATGATTCTCTCTCACTTCCAGTGTAAGAAGCAATCATTATGCGGACTGTGAGCTCGACCATTTTGATCGGACTTCGACTCTAACTTTGGGAAGTAAGCACCAATGCTCGCAATGTATTGAAATTGGAAGCGATGATTATCATATTGTTATGAAAGAAGATTCCATTGACTCCAGTCATGTTTGACGATGATATTTATGCAAATAAATTTTAAAGCAACAAGCATCGCAAAATTGCACAGTGCTCTAATTACGCTTGAAGTACACTTTTAGACATGCATTGCGACTAAATAAAAAGAGGCAAATGCTAGTGGTCGGGCCAGAGATTTTTCCATTTTTTCGCAGCTCTGCCAAATTTTTGCAGGCCTACTAATGCGAGCAGCATATATTATAGCAGAATTATAGCATCATATTTCATGATCAAGCAGGATGAACGCCGCTCTTATCATCATTGACCAAGAGCGCCTATATATAGGCTCTCCCTTCCGGGAGCTATACATAATAGTCCTATATTTTTTTAATGCAATTTCCGCAAATTTTGATATTGCTACAACGTACTGATTTAAACAGAAACTTAGCTCTTGTAACAGGAAAGACTTTCCGAATCAACTGCGTTTCGTCATTGATGACCCTCAGAGAAGGTTCTTCGCAAAGATCTGATTACGTGAGCTCGCATTAACTGTCATCAATTATAGTTTCTGAGGAGCCATTTTGTTAATATGTAAATTATTAAGTGCCCATTGTTACCGAATCCAGCTTTTCAACCATTACATGTATTACATATATATAGATATTATATTATATATATATATACAAGGTGGGGCAAAAGTCACTGGACTATTTGTAGCGACGTTTTATTGTTCACCACAATTTATAGTAAACAGTTTATTGTTAATCAAACAATCTTAAACAATGCATACAGCTTCAGTGCAGTGTGCAGTGTGACATCGCGCTCGGAATGCAGATCAACAGACTACTACTCACCCGAGGTGAAAATTTAACCGTGAAATCGAACAACAAGTGGCATTCATTTCTCTTGCAATACAGCGAACGTTTGACGAACGCAAGCACAATGTGAAGCATTACTGGAAAACTGGCAATGCGATGGATGTTATTCGTATGTAGCCACATTACTTTGATTCCAATCCACCTAATCGGAAGACGATCTTTTCTTTACGCGACAAATTCGAAGCAACAGGATCAGTTGCCGATGCTCCACGTAGTGGAAGGCCAAAATCAGTTACAAATATGGAGAACGAGTTTGCTGTCGCTCAGTTTTTTGCCGAGAACCCTACTTTTTCAGGCCGGACAGCACGGCAGAATTAGGTATTGAACGGCGATCTTGACGACGCATCTTAAAAGAATTGGGATATAAATGCTATACGCCTAGGCTAATTCATGCCATAATCGAAGATGACGGTGACCAACGCCTACAGTTCTGTGAAGTTTTAAAGCAGCAAGTAGCTGAAACTCCAGAGCTTTTGGACACCATTTTATGGTCCGACGAGGCAAATTTTAAGTTGTCGGGTCATGTCAACCGACACAACTGTCTATTACGACACATCTAATCCACACGTCACATTTGAGACGCAATTAAATCAACCTGGTGTAACCGTAAGGGGCGCAATATCGTCAAGTCAAGTACTTGGTCCGTTTTTCTTTGAAGGATTTGTAACTGGCGACAGTTATTTGGATATGCTCCAATCTTACGTTGTTCAACTCGAACGGCTTCCAAATTTTGGATCACTACGGTTTCAGCAAGACGGAGCCCGACCGCATTTTGCACGCAAGGTTCGAGATTATTTGGATACGATTTATTGGGGATCAGTGGATAGGAAGACATGGAGGTGTAGAATGGCCCCTGCGTTCACACGACATCACACCCATGGACTTCTTCTTTTGGGGAGTCGTCAAAGACTTTGTCTTCAAAACGCCACCACCAAACATTGAACAGATGAAGGAAAAGATTGTCCCAGCATTTGATAGCATCCGGCAGAATCTGAATGTTTGTCAAAAAGTGTACAGAAGCGTTGTTGGCATATGTGACTCATGTACTGCAGCTGACGGACTTCAATTTGAACATCTATGATATTGTATGCATTTCCTAATATTGTTTGATTAATAATAAACTGTTTTATGAACATTTATGATGCTGTATACATTGCATAATGTTGTTTGACTAATAATAAACTTTTTGCTACAAATAGTCCAGTGACTTTTGCCCCACCTTGTATATTTGTAGGTAAAAACATCACAAAGAAAATTTAAATTTTTAAGGTTGACTGATTTAGCCAGTCACGGAAGTCACTGCCCACACTAGCCATATTGTCACGAATTCCAATAACATGGCAAGAGATAACATGAGTATTCGCTTATTCTTCACATACGCAGGCACTATTATTTGAGAGACCTATTCGATTCATAAAGGCTTTGTATCGACCGTAACCAGAGCGGTGTCGATTTAAGAGCACCCATTTTGCACGCGGCAGGTCATATCCAGGCGGCTTGGTAGTAGGTCTTGCGATAAACTCTTTAGAGTTGGTGGTTAGAGTCATCCCATCTTCTCTTCCATGTATTCATGGCGCAAGTGTCTGGTGTCGTCTCGCCGGCCTTTTGTTTCAGATGGCAGAACCTTCTTGAGAGCGGATTCCGAGATTGGCGTCGTTGTTCATCTGATACGGGGATGGTTACAACTTGATGAAGATGGTTGGGTTGCTGAATAGCTCAATTGTATAGCTGTGAGGTTTGTTTGTCTCTTTGCATGTCTGGAGGTTCAATCCTGCTCAGTATTGGAAGTAGCTTTGCAGGGGTCGGTCTAATACTTCCTGATATGAGGTGCATGCCGTCGTTAAGCTGAACATCGATTTTCTTAACATTCCTAACGATCACATGTACTAAGCGTGTGTCACAAATATAAACAAAAAACACTAATCTTACAGCTAAAACAACTACAAAAACTTTACAATAAAAATTTGTGTCACTTATTTAAGACAGGGTCTGTTCCAGTTGATATCAGGTATCGACAAAAGAGTCAAAGGAAAAAACAATTCAGCACTAAACAGAAGAAAAAGTTCTCATAAAAAAAGAGGAGAACAAATAATAAATGCAAATCAAAAGGGAAAGGACAGATGATGTAGAAACTCAGCAGTGTGGAAATCTTAACTTGCAAGAATGTAACAATTATAACCTTGAAATGTAGCTAGATAAATATGATGCCTCGATATTCTGAGATTTTATGGACCTTGCATCACTTCAGACGAAGCTGATTTTTCTGCATAACTGGTATAAAATGTGTTTTTCGCAGCATCCATTTTTTAGAATGCATTTTCAAATTTAATTAATGTCAGTTAAGAACCACTTCTAAAAAGTAGGGAGTGGATCATCAGTGGCCTCTTTTACTGAGTTACCGGCGACTTCTAAAACATAGCCTTAAAAGGCTCGCACTTGCGGTTATTTGACACATAAACACTGATGCATTCAACAGTGTAAAAAACCAACTGATACTATTACCATACTGCTATATTACTGTACTAAATACTGATCTCTTGCTGCAATTTACAATAACCAACGATAACTACAATAACCATGAAGTTTACGTATAATTTTTGTCCTGTAAACCAGCATCTCCTCCATTAAACAGCTTACGTTCATTTAAATGCACAGATAACAAGACTTCATTTTTTCGCAAGACCACGTCCATTTTTTTCGGAGGGACTTATTTTTATTAACATTTTCGCAGCTGGCCCGACCACTGGCAAATACATCATTCCATGAACAACATATTATGCCTACACCGGATACATTGTACATTGCGACAGAAACCCCTTTGTGTCACAATGACATTCGTCTGAATCTCAGTATGTTCGTACATGCAAACATGACACCCACATTATCTTTCTTTGCACGTCGCTAACATCGATCATGGCCAAAGGCAGTGAGTGAATTATGAAATCAATCTACGCATATCCGATACCATGGATTACTGACTACATTAATAGTATAATAGTTTCATACTTCGACCGACTATCACTATTAGTATGTAACATAAATCACTTTGCTCCCGACGTTGAGCATGTATGGAGAGGTTGATATTTTTAATGAAACCACGGTTGTCTTTCATACCTGATGTCGGTTGAAATTAATTGCCTTTTAAAAATGCATGACTATCTACACATTCCCGATATAATTATCAGCATTGTTAATTGATTTTATCATTATTGATGATTTATCGTCATGCACGTATACCGGATCAATACTGAGGACACCACAATATGGTTAAGAGAGAGGAGCTTCCCCAATCAAACTGCGAAAATCAAACATCACCTGTTGATTCAACGAATGAATGGTATCTTCATTGATGTCGTTACTTGCAACGATGGTAAGATTTTCAAACCATGGCAAATTATATCTGAAATAGATCATAGAAATATTGCTAATATTGCTACCTGAGCGTCAAGAATGATTGTACATCATATACTAAAACATTATTATTAGAATTGCACAAATATGAGCCCAATATCGCTCTACATAGGGGTCGTCATCCAGGGTATTTTTTTCGAGACTGAATCCCGAGATCTCAAAAATTTTGAAATTCGAAAAAATTGTTGCAAAACATTATGCTAAGTTAGGTGCCTATTTCACTTGTTGGATTACTTATGCAGAATAATTAGGATAAATATCTGAGCAGGGCGCTTAAGAAACCGCTAGCCATTCCACCAACAAGTGCAGAAAGCGAGCGGGCTTTCAGCATTGTAGAGGGATTGTGGTCCTCCAATGAGTCTACCAGTACTTTGTGCGGCTTTCGGTGGCTTTTCAAACAAGAAAACTTAGTTATTTAACTCAGAGAATGTTTATATTATGAGAGGAATTTACATTCTCTGATTCAACTTCAATTCAGAGCGCACTCTGCATCAACATATTCAGATTTCAGTGATGAAATTAATTGTGATTTGTTGATGAGGATAATAACTTTGACATAATTAAACAAATGGAAATATCGATATCACGTATTCGTGTGCATTAAATATATATTTTCCAATCTAGATATACATGTAAATCATAAGTCATAAATGTTTATTCTGAAATATACAGAAAACGCAAAGCGATGGCTGCAAAGGCACTTACCAGCAGGCGTTGATAACACGTGTAACATATGCATACGCAAAGTCTACCATCAGTTGTTCACAATATTTCTCTTCTATTGATAATTTTGCTATAACGATTAACGAATACTATAGTATGGCATAGAATCCCATTTTACTGGACGACGTTTTGGACATAAACATAACAAAAGGAAAAACATATGGAATTCATCATTGATTTTATTCGAATTCCGGAGAATCCCGGAATTACATTTTTCCGAGATTTCAATGCCGGGATGGATTTTCCAATTAATGCGGGGCTACGATCCTTGACCACATACCGCTATTCATTGCTCTCATAATACAATGCATCTAATGACAAAACTAAGCGATCATGAATTCGCTGAATGACCATGTATTTGAAGGGCACGCAACTTATGTGAATTCAATTGAGTGTTTGCGCTTCAAATAATAGAAATATTTTAATATCTCAAAATAAACACTACAAGTACTTAGAATTAGGTAAGTTGGATCATAATTGGATCATTTATTAGCAACACTTGATGCTGAAGCTAGAGAGCAAACATGTTACATTTCTTCAAATAAGGCGATTGCTAAGTTCTCTAATCGCAATTAATGTAGGATGTCTATTGTTTAATTAAAGTTTGGTAACGGTGAATGCCATTTCGCGTACTTATCACCAATTTCGTGCAGAAGTGACTTGTTAGTCGAAATTATTTTTCAGCCTTTAAGTCCCGGAGCATTTCAGCCAATACTTTCAAAGCACTGTGAAATATGTAGAATTGAAGTATTATGTGTGCGTCCTCCGTCTTCTGTATTCGAAAGACAAGAATGGTTAAGGAAGCTTTTTACTGTTCAATATTGTATATTGCAGCTCTTCAGAGTGTGAATGTGTCGGAATTTTTGAACCAGTTGTCTTTGAAAAAAGAAAACAGCATAATATCCTTCGTAGACAAGCAGGGAAGGTTTTCTGCGATTTACATCCCATTAAATGTATGAATGACTTCTTCTGAGACTGCCAATCGGACTACTTAGCATGAAAATAATTTAATTAAAGCAAATAAATTTTGATTTCCACAATAAACTCTGGTTATCTCATAAATAAAATCCTCCCCCAACGCACAAGTTGCGTGCTCTGAATCAGGATGACTTCATTTGCCTCACCTGAGCAGTGAGCGCATGACAAGAATACTTCTAGCTTTATTTCACATCATTCGAATCGCCGCAGCATAGTGCATCTCGTTGTCATCAAAATAATCGTCGGCATTTTTTAAAATAGAATTTTCACCCCTAGCACAGCGATGAGCCACGAACGAAGCTAGAGGTCACTCAATGAAAAAGTAACAAATTGTATTGTTTTAAATAATTAAAAGGAAAAACAGATCTTCTAATCTGATTAAGCTGTCCCCATCAGAAACCTATTCGCACGCCTCTTGAAAGTATCAAGATTGTATTGGTAACGGAAAGTGGTCTGGGGAAGCTGATTCCAAAGCTGTGCCGTGCGAACAAAATGGCGACTCACAGTGCGCGCACGCTCTAAGCTTACATGATAGCATGTGAGAGCACTAGCTCTGCGTGTGCTTCTGGAGAAGATCTTAGGTTTGGGTACGCACTCATTTACTGCAGAGCTGTTTCTGCCAAAATAGTATCTGTAGAAGAGACTGAATGAAGCAACATCCCGTCTGACAGAGAGCGGCTGCAACTTGTTAGCAAGAGTTTCACCCATAAGATTCTTAACACGTTTCTCAACACGTTCAAGGAGGTTAGGATGCGTTTGTGGGGCGCCGACCGACAGATGACAACAATACTCCATCAGAGGACGAATAGTGGACTTGTAAAGATAGCGGGCAGTCTGTGGTGATAGATAGCTGCTGGCACCATAGAGACTACCAATGCGTTGAGCTGCCTGCTTGATAATGGATTGGATGTACGGTGCATTGATTCTTTTTCCAGTTATTTTCATTTGCGTGTATGCCAATTGATAAGTGCTCAGATTTCTAATAGTGTCACGGAATGGCAGTGATGTTTTGTATTGCCTGAACGTTATGCAAATCTACTGACGGCGATCCGACAGTGTGTGCGTGCTACAGTATAGCATTTCACTCCAAGAAGGACAGGGTTTAACAAGGACGAGGGGATTTAACGAGGGAATTTCCCGATAATTTCGAGTCTCGATTCCCGGGAAATATGTCCGGGATTTCCAGGAAATTTTCTAGAAAAATTGAATTCATCGAAAAAGTGGAAAAGACTACTTAAGCACATTATTCTCATGAATTGGTTTCTAAAATATCAGCATTCGTCGTGCCTACAGATAGGAATTGTTACACTTATTAAAGTCCTCCACTAAGAGGTGATACGTAGACCGACTTCCAAATGATACTTTCAGGGTCCGACCGGGGACCAAAAGATTGCTAGGCCAAGCACTTAACCGCTGAGTCACGGAGACCACCCTATGCAGTAAGCAGAGTAGATTTCGCTCACGAGTGTCATGCTGAGTTATAGCTGTCGGATGTTCTTGTAACTTCTTCTTCAGCGTATTTATAGTGTCTACTCATGTCTGTGTTTCATTTTGTTTACCGCATTGCGCGTCTTTCTCTCATATATTTATGGAATCTGAAGAGTGCCATCGATTTCCATTATTGCTCACAAGCAATGTTGTATGAGAAATGGAAGATCGAAAGATTCATCGTCACTGGTCTAACCGTCTTTCTGTGTCGTCAAGTCGACTTCATGAATCGGAAGCTTTGTCAACGTCCCCACTATCTTCCACAAGATTACCAGCTGAGCTGTCTGAACCTTTTTCACCAGCAACTGTTGAATTGCCAAACAATCGATCAACAGCATCTACACGAACATTTCTCATTGATCTTTGCAATGATGGCAACAATGGTATACCAACGAATGAATGGAAAGTAATCAACACTGATAATCGCTTACACGCGCATCGATAACTGCGATCAAACAGAGATTGCATAGCTGATTCAGTATCTCAATACAGAAATATTAAACTTCACGGAACGGCAAGTTCCTGCAGTGAGCCGATTTCAAACAATAATCAAATAATGCCAGAGGTCGGTCATTTTGCTGGCTGTGTAGTGCTTAATTTCATCATTTGCTTCTTTGTTTTCCTCCACGTCTCGCTTGCGTATATCAACATCGGTAGAATGCACTGGTCGAAGGTCGTCCTTTTTAGGCACATTGGGAAGTCGCTTTTGAATACTACATCTTGTCTGCTGAAAGCTTGCCATGCTAGAGCGCATCTTCGGGAAATTTCTGCTTCCGCTCCTTCTGTCATGGTCATCACTTGGCCTAAGTACACGTATCGATCCACATCCTCTATTTCTACGTCATTTATCATAATTCGGTACGGTGTCATGAATTTGTTTCTCATTACTTTAGTTTTCTCGACATTGAGTTTCAATCCACTTAAGCTGCATGAATCTGAGAGTTTATTAATTATTTTTTCTAGGTCTTCCATTTTGTTGGCGAATAAAGCGATGTCGTCTGGAAAAAACTTGAGGTGGCTCAGGTATCTGCCGCTGATTGCTAAACCCTTTCGGTTCCAATCTAGCTTCTTGAATATATCCTCCAGAAGGGCAGTGAACAACTTCAGTGATATTGGGTCATCTTGCCTTACTCTTCTTTTAATGTTAAAAGGTTTACTTTCGTCTTCCATTCTTATCACTGACTTTGTTTCATTGTACAGTTTCTTAATATATCTATGTACTGGATATCAACTCCTTGTTTCTCCAGGGCTTTGAATACACATGCATGCTTTACAGAGTCAAAGGCTTTTTCAAAGTCAATGAAGTCAATACAGAGTGGTTGGTGGTACTCGTTCGCTTTATCGATCAGCTGGCTCACAGTATAAATGTGGTCAGTCGTTGAAAAAGTTTCGCTGCTTGTTCAATTCCTTAATTTTCATCTGGTATTTTCGTGATGCGGTTGCAAATTATCCTTGTGAACAGCTTGTATAGATGCGAAAGCATGTGATAGGCCTACAATTCTTCAAATTTCTTCTATTGACTTTCTTGTGAAGCAGTACTATCATCCCAATTTTCCAATCTGGGATTTCGTGGCTTTGGAGTACTCTGATGAAGATTTTTTGCTTGTGCTTCTGCTACCACGTCATCCATCGTTACCACTAGCCTTTCCTTCTTTCAATGCTCAGAGCAAATCTCAGTTAACTTGTGAGTATGGGAAGCACATTATTTCGGTTTGTCTCTTCAACTTCGTCGTTCTTGACGATTCCTGACGAGTCATATAACGATTCATAGACAGACCGACACTCCTCTAGAATCTTATTTCTCTCCGTTACTCTGCATCCTTCCACAACTCTGCATATTTAACTTGACTTCTTGCCGATAGTTTATTTTCATTTTCTGCCTTCTTCGGCGTAGTCTGTTTGATGCATCAGTGATGCCTTTCCGAAGGTGTTCAGCTTCATCACGTCAGTGAATTCCAAACACAAGTCGAACGAGTACACGATGTGCTTGATCTAATCGCTTGGAGAGGGTGTTTTTCATAGTTGCATCTTTCTACTCGTGCATCAAAGCAGGTTCAACAGAGGCCTTAAAGAAATTTATTTTGGACTAATAGCCGCTTCAACGGAAGATCTTCAAAAATGATGGCTGCAGTACACACGACGGATTTTCTGTCTTTGACTGCATTGGTCATCATTCCTTCCGAGATATGAGATTTCATCAAACTGGCTTCAACGTTACCACCGACGGCAATTCAATCTGGCGGAGGATTTCCAGTCGATGTGCAAGTGCAGCACTGTAACACCACCGTTTTATTTGCATTGAACTACCGACTTTACTTGCGGACTACACTGCATAATACTACATGAACACTGTACAGTTATCAATAATGGTTACTAATGCGGGTCGAAAGATCATCACGAAACGTCGATGGTTACATATATGCGAAGAGTTACCTAGATAGGGTTTCCACTGATATTAAGGGTATATTTAGGCCAAACAAAGAATTTGATGGCGAATATCAGCCGTCATAAAACATTTCGTGCCGTACGCCAAAAGCGTCGCTTTAAAAACCGCCCTGGACGGTGACTAGTTGGATAGGAGATGCTAATGTCCACTTTCTGTCCACTGAAGTACAGGATCCTCAAAACAGCGAGTGAGAGTCCGACGGGTTGAAAACACGGTAAGTTCAAAAGCCGGAAAACTTGCTGATTCGATGTAGGAAAGCGTATACAGAACAGACATCTTCAATGTCGTCATCACCCACAAAATGTGCACGTACAGCTTCAGGTTAGTGGAAAACATAGTCAGTACATGCTAGTTTTAATAGTAGTTTCCAAATATTGTAATTTCTATTGCAAATGCATTAAAAAAGCAACAGGAAGTCTAAGAAGATGCATCTTACTTTTCAGCGACGATTTTCAATGTTTTCCGCACCATGATAGACAAATATGCCAAATCGCCACTGTCTAGCCGAATTCCGATAGGTCTGTAACCACATTCGTGTAGGGCCAATGCAACAGCGCAGAAATTTGGAACACCTGATCTGTAAAATGATAGTGAAAAATGGACGGATGATAATTCGTGCATTTCTATGTTTTCTAAACTAACAATATATTGAACAATATGATTTACCTTCGACAACAAGGTATGTGTTTAATAAATTTAAGTTACCGTTTCTATTCGGAAATGCCTAATACGTGCAGCAATGTGATGTTGAAAAAACTTAATCTAAGCGATAAAATTCGAAAATACGTGTACACTGTACTTATGCGATCATCCGCTATGGTTATTGAAGAGTTTTGGTTGTTTGTGTGGTTACAATATAACCAATTCTGCGGTAATCGGACATGTCGGTTTTGCCAGAAACCTTGGCCTGTCGCTTGGTTGTTTCAATTTGAATCAATATCACATCCTTCATCATTTTAGCATCCGTTCAGTTATCGACGTCTTTAATCTTTGCCTGATAGACTACTCACTTGATAAGAGAGGAAAAAGCATTTGAGATGAGACGATTATTTGATCAGACTTTACTCGGCAAATTATTTCAAACAATTGTTTTAAATAGCGTTATGAATTATGTTACTTTTATACTGGAAACTGATAGTTTGCTGCATTTACTTTTGAAGTTTGAATTTTTACTGTATTCGTGCTGAAATAATATTTCTATGAGAGAAGACTCTTTTTCGCTTATTAATCTCCTTTCTATAAAGTTGCACTTCTAAAATTAAGTGGTATGTTCTTAGTGTGTATTGTGACAAAGGGGTATAAATATACTTTATATATCTAGTATCCTTCGTTCTTCAGGGTTTAGATAATTTGTGACTTTGTCATAAGTGCCGTATACAAAGCTTACACCTAAGGATACAGCATATACTGCACGCATTCGGTTAACTCATTTTTTGCTTTTAAAGCAGGTTCTGCAGAAACAAATTTGATTAAAAAGTTTGGGCCAGTGACTTCTTGATTGAGGGAAATTTGGGCCACAGAACAGGAAACACTGGAGTAGATAAACTGTGAATCCATTTTAATACTTATAACAATATGTCCAAGAAATATTCAAAATTTCCTGTGGAACTCAAGACTATTTCCCAGCTACTTTCTCCGAAGAATCAAGCTGAAAGTCAGGTGGGCAATTCACGTCGTTAAACATTAAAATGAATATTATAGTACAATACTTCTTGCAACATATGACGGTACCAGAAACGAATGAGAAGTCATAATAATTCAGTAGCATCGAAAATAAAATCGACGGTGCTGGTGATGATAAAATAGATTCAAAATTAATCAAGCCCATCAAATATGACATGATATCCTAATTTCACCAATCGGACGCAAAAGCGGAAAATTTGAGTGCGATCGTGGATAGATTACAACCATGGTTGCATGCAGCGTATTTCTATATCAATGTCAATGATCGACATCAGTTAAAGGCTTGCTTTCAAGGTTAACGCTCGAATATCACGGTTTTCGTTCGTCTGCAGTTAAAAGTACTACAACCGTACATCGCTTGTAAGATATATTCATGAAAGTAGAGAATTTATAAAACGTGGAATAGAAGAGCATGAACTAAATCGCGGAGTCTTTGCAACAGGTAAACGTTCTCGAGTGACAAAGATTTTATTTTCTCCATTGCTACAACAGTGACTTCTCGTCAGAATTACACTAGAAGCTGAATTCCGCATAGGTAAGATTGAACATGAAACAAGAAATGATCAACTTGAAATGGGGAATCCTTTGCGGTGCATAACGAAGAATATATCAAGGAACAAAATGGCTTATATCATCATGCTCATGATCCTTACCTACAAAAGTGAAGTAAACGTTAGAAATCAGATGCAGAAAAATCGTCGGCTGAAATACGGACATCTACAAATAATGCGATAATTCGAATCTTGTCATAGCTCTATGGTTCTGCGATAAGCCATGATAAAGAAATTCGTCTTATCCTATTATTCGTAAAGGTGTGCAGTTCAGACGACGATTTTCTGCATCTGAAATACTGACACTCTGCAATAGGAAAAGGATAAATCACACAGCAGGTGATGGTAACGGCTGCCCTCAGGCCTCTAAAGTTGTGGAAATTGCTTTCTCTCACATTCCAAACGCGTCTATGTAGTGTAGACTACAATATGTGTGAAATTCACACGTTTTTCATTTTTTGAAATTAATGAAATAATGTTATTTTTCAGTCTTTCTACGCACAAAAGATAATTGATAAATTGTATCAAAATATATTTCGCCGATCTGGCCTGATCAATTGAGATAGAAAGAAATCCTAAGTAAAAATTTTGGAAATCAAATGCTAAATTATTTGACATCTCTATACAAAATTACAAACTATCAATGTTGTTATCGATATCTAGCAAATATCCACATATACGAAAGTTCATTCATTGTCGTAGTTCCATAGTTCATTATTTAATAATCCCATAGTTCACAAAGCATTATAATTCTAGATATCTCTAGTTCTTCTGTATAGCTACTATTGGCATGTTTGGTCGGTTCCACCCTGTTTTGTTGTTGATGACGATCTTTTTCTGTTGTATACTGTTTTTGATGTTGACTGATTCCATTATTCGACGTTCCATTCCATTCCATAGGATTTCTTTCTATCTCAATTGATGAAGTCAGATCGGCGAAATATACTTTAATACGATTTCTTAATTAACTTTTGTGCACAGAAAGACTGAAAAATAACATTATTTCATTAATTTAAAAAAATGATATCTAAGTATTTCTTTACAAGATCTATAGAAATTACCAAAAACTCACGTATCTTTGCTTACGTCATACTCGCCCATGAATGTGCTTTGTGTTAAAAGACAGCGAATGACAGTATGCCTTCGCGAGTGAACACCGGTGACCAACTGGCCTACATGAACAACTCGCCATGCTCAAAATCAAAGTTATCATTATAGGGCCTATTCATGGATCGACGCCACAGGCAAGCTGTTATACAAGTATTCACTGCAGTCATGATTGATGAATTTTAGATCTCCATATATGTTGTGAGAATGACACACAGTAATAGTGATGGCTGCAGTAGACCTTCTCAGATAGATGTGGATAGTAATGCTTCTACAACGCACAATTAATCAATTTCAGTAAAGCAGGTCATCAGAAGGTTTTATGCATCAATAAGCATTGTGAAGTCGTCTCCTAGTAAAACTTATATTGTGCTCAATGTCTTTGACTTTTAAGAAGTTTATTGTTGCATATGTTTGCTAGGACGCCTGAACGACACCCAGAAGATTTGAAGTTTTGCTCAAAAATAAATAAGCATCATTGTTTCGCTTGAAATTTTTTTTTTGATGTTTTGACAACAATTTAAAATGAGGACTAGGAATTCACAAAAGTAGTAAGCAAACATCCACAATAAACACAGCCTCCCCCTCGGTAAAGTCTTGGTCGGCCGTCCAGGTTGACTTGGGCGGCCGACCAGGCTGGCAGATTTTAAAAAACGACCGAGTTAACGGCGAACTTGGGATGTTTTTGGGCTGTAGAGCCAAAACGAAGCATCGGATGGGAAAACGGAGGTCAGATTTGGAATCAGCGTGAAATTCTGCATCGGTAAGGTGATTTCCAGCTCAATCGGCGAGAAAAAATTTTTGGGACGTCCCCCCCTCGGCAGCGTTGCTTCCAACTTTGGTTCTAGAGATCGTAGAAAGTCGTGCAATAGCTCGTTTGAAAGCGAAGAGTGAGATAAATTCAGTGAAAGAAAGGCTTGTTCATATCTGTCTTCGTTTAGATGTGAGACGCCATTTAAGATATGGGAAATTGGCGAAAAACGACAGAGTTAACGGCGAATTTGGGATGTTTTGGGCCCTAGCGGCTAAACGGCTGCTCCAATGGCAGATCTGAGACCAGATTTGGAATCAGCGTCAAATTCTGCATCGGCATAGTAAATTTGAAACCCATCGGCGAGAAAAAATTTTCAAAATTTTTCCGAAAAACGAGTTAACGGTGAATTTGGGATGTCTGTGGGTTGTAGAGCCAAAACGAAGCATCGGATGGGAAAACGGAGGGCAGATTCGGATTCAGCGTCAAATTCTACATCTACGTAGAGAATTTCCAGCTCAATCGGACCTCTAGAATCGGTGATAGAAGCGTTTAAAGTTTTCGATGATTAAGATTACGTCATCAGCTGATCGCCACAAACTATATCAGCTGGGAACCGAATGAGACTTTTCATTAAGACGAGAGATTGTCAAAGGTAGGTCGTCTCTCTAAAGCTCCGATGATAGCATGGGCATTCCAAATTTCGGGTTTCCGTAGGACACCGACTTAGAAAATTTCATTGCTGATATCAGCTAAGGCGTCAGACTTAAAGGTTAGCCAGGAGTTGGCCTTAGTCTCCAGGCGATAAAAGACTCCAAAACTTTGAAGGCTTGTAACTTTGCTTCTACAAGTCCTTCTGACTTGATCCAAAAAAGATTCGATCGCTATTGATCAGACCTATATTTACAGACTACTTATAAAATTTCATAAGTAGTGCTAAATGCCAAACAATTTAAATTCGCTATTTTTGGTGATTTTTCGGGGTTTTCAAACCTTCTGATTTTAATAAAGACCTTTATAAAGTTGTCAGAGACGAGCTTCGGCTCGAGACTTGCTTCCTGATGTAAATAACTCCACCGGTTTTCATGTCAAAATCGGGGTCCGAATACCAACACAGTGATATGACGCACGCTCTGTCCGCGGGAGGTTGGATTTGAGGGCCGAGGCCTTGCAGTCGGGATAAGATCCCTCTGAGTAATGCCTGTAACGGAATCATCAGCCTAGCTTGTCTATCCTCAAGTATTGAATGACATATTAGTTGGATTTTTAAAATGATTGTCGATGTTGCTTGTCAGTAATTCTATTTCATCTTTCCTTCTACAGAATATGGGAGGCAACTCAAAATTTTTTTTCAAAAAGTGCTCTTGTGGAGAGATTAAGAGAGGCGGCTAATTTAGACGCCACATCAATAAATATAAAAATACTCCTCACTTTCACGAGGAAAGAGCTGTTATTTCCGGCTGCACACATTGCCTAAAATTTTTAAAAGGCAAGGACCATACGGCATTTTACACTGCTCACGCCGAATGTCCAATTAAGAAGGCTGCCAACTACACGTCATCCGACATCGGCAAATTGATCGCGCCCTATTTCGAGCAAACATCTGTCGATTTAGACGCAGCATTCCAAGATGCAATTGATGCCATCTTGTCTCCTACTGCTCCGACCACAGAACATCTAAGTGGATAGGAAAGCTCAGACGACTCCGATTCTGAGGAGGTCGTCATTGATAGGAAAGTGGAAGATACAGGAAAACCATCAAACCGGTCTTCCTTATACAGAAAGCTATCACGCAGCAGTCTTCCCCAGTAAAGAAGGGGATCAAGCAGCAAACAGAGAGCTGGAACAAGGATGCCCAGATCGCAAAAGTGAGCCAGGAGTACGCACTTACCAAATTGAAGGACGAACTGGCTCGTTATAAGAACGAATGTGCGGCTCTTAGGGACGAAAATTTTCACCTCAAGGGTCAGGTAGCTGAGATTCGGGCCCTGAAGACACAAGTCCTAAATTTAGAACCTTTCCGCGAAAAGGCGCTTAGCAGCGAAAAACGCGTTACTGAGTAGGCGACCTATATTAAATCTTTAAGAGCTCAAGAAGAGACATTAAATCTAAAACTTGAACAACTGAAAATAAGCCTCACTGAAAGCCAAAAGAAAGAGGAGAGACGAACAACGCTCCACCTTCCCGTCGTCAACAGCAGAATTGTCGACAATATAATAATTGAAAGTGAGGACCTGGACACCACATTTGAGTGCTACGATGGGGCGATGGCGGAGATGCGCTGCCTACACATCTCTATCAAGCATGATGGTGACATTAAGGAATTGCTCCACCGCAAGCGGAAACTGCCGGCCAAATATCTTCCCCATCCACCGCCATCGAATGTTCAACGAACCGATTAAGTTAATTTATGGTAAGTTAATATCATCTCTATCACTTGAATATAATTTCATTTATTTTCTTTCTATTTTTCAGATGCGACGTGAACGAACCAACGGCCTTTAAGAGGCCACCATGAGGCAAAAAGTGATGGTACTTCCTCGTGGTTTGCCCTGGACAGACTTTGATCTGACTGAATCTATCACACAAGTAAAAGAAATATAATCATGTCTTTGTCTCAGAGACGTATATAAGCCATTGCCTCTCTTCCATTTTCATTTTAGTCTCCATCATGCAGACACGAAACACGTTAGTCAGCTCTCCTGACAAGCCTCGGTTAAAGCCGAGAAATTTATTTTATGAGATTTCGCAGATGGAGAAGCAAGAGAGAATTTACAACAATCTTGCTCGAATCGGCTCATCGGCTACCGATGATGTCGATTCAACAGAGTGGGGATATATACCGCCCTCTGACAGTCGGATGGAAGTAGAGGAGGTCGATGCCGCTGACATAGAAAGATTAAAAGTCTCTCTCAGCGGAATCGGCCAAATCTAGATATGCATCCGAGAACGAACCATCGGTCTTTAAGAGACCACATGGGGCAAAATGTGATAGTACTTCCTCGTGGTTTGCCCTGGACAGGCTTTGGTCTGACTGAATCTATCACACGAATATAAAAAATATAATCACTAAGTTGTATCTGCTATCAGTCAACTTCAACGTTGCATGGCACGGAGAACTTCGGTATAATTCTTCCTATTGGTGGGCGATCTCTCTTGAGACAGAGGATGATATCGTAGTGATGAGTGCGGCAAGGGCTTGAGACTTACCTTAATCCGACTTTCCAACGGTCGTCGTGGTCTCTTCGATCAACGTAGCACTTTGAGCGCCAATCGGTTGAGTCTTAGCTATCTGCCGCAGGTTACTTTTTAAATTCTCCATTGCATACGTGATCTGAGAATGAATCATGAGTTCTCTTAAAAACTGCCTCTATCATTGAGGCTAAATGATGAAGGGATGAAATGGGAGGGCACTCTTGCGCCAAACGCAAACATATACATCTTCTCTCTTTACTAATGATACGATCTCTTTTGATAGAAAAGTAGACCGATAATAAATGTGATGACATTCGCAACCATGTATACAATTAACCCCATATCTAAATTCTTCCCTTTATTTCCATTTCTAGATCAATACATTGCAAAACAAAGACATGTAGTTCTTTAGATTTATTTATCAAAGTTCAGTAGGATTGGTTTCAAGTCATTATAAATCTTGTAATATACCACTCGCTTTGGAGCATCCGGCACTCTTCTGAGTCGCGTCGTCTTTGGTGTGAACTCACCCTCACTCCATACAACTTGGCTGATGTCACTTTTGTTACCACTCTTCTCCTCGACATTGGCGATTTTGGGTTTATTGTCACTGTTCACATCCTCGTCCCATTCATCGACAACTTCGAAAATTTTGTAGAAAATATTCAAGGCTTCAGAAGAATTTGCCATACTAGACTGTTCGATCGTATGATGTGAATGAGAAGTGCTGCAATCTTCTGATTTATATAGGATATTCAACAATACTTTCCTCAACAGCCAATCAGAATCACTCTAATTTAGATAAAGACTGTTAAAGTCAGAAGATTGCAAGATATGTTAATCTCAGCTAAAATGACAATTTTGTGATCGTCAATGAGTGCGATGTAGGCATGAGTAGTCAGGAGAGTGGTAATAAAACTGTAAGAATTATCTGGACAGACGAAGAGTGGACACCGAAAAGAACTCGTGAGAGAAGAGTGTCAGATGCTCCCAGACGATCAAGTATGCTTTGATTTTAAATAAATCTAAAGAACCACATGTCACTACTTTTTCATATTTCCCCTCAGTGATTGAGGTAGTATTTAGGAAAAATGATAGTGTCTAGCATCAGATGCTATGATTTATACTGAGCTGTCAAATGATTAGATTTTCACTATGATGTTGATGACAACATTACCCAGAAATAAGTGAAAACAGACAGATATAACAAATGAAACATATAATCAGAAATTACAAATAATTTAGAAGTTCTTCAGTACTGATATTGTCCCACAGCGATTCACAGTTACTACAGTCACATTTCAGTTGTCGCAGTCAGTGCTGCAGCCAGCACACCAAAGACGTACTTCCATTCCACTTCGTTTCTGGGTTGGGACGATGGGCTGTACCATCTCCGTATGTCATGAAAAAGACTGATATCCTCCTTCGACACATCCTCCTTGTTGTATAGTAGGTACTTCCACCTCACATACACCATTTCAATCTCCTCTTCCTCAGTCAGAGTCGGATACTCCAAACTTGGAATATCCTCCACTGTTTTCTTCTCCAACTTCACCTTCTTTGGAGCGGGAGGGCAAGTTGATGTGTCTACGGAGAGAGTTGCTGTTGGTGAATTCATGACTTCAAATTGTATGCTATAAACTTGATTTCTTAGTGCTTAAGTACAAGTAAGTAGCCAATCAAATGAATAGCCAATTAATGCCGAGTATGAGAGTATATGAAAGGGGGGAAACAGACTTATTTTTCATTCTATATTTGATACGTATTGAGAATAAGTGAAGTCTCTATTTTGATAAACTATTCAATTTTCTGACATTGAAGTATCATACCTAAACTTGTTTTCGTTGAAATGGTAAGTTGAAGATTTCCTCAATCATCTCCCTCAAACGTTTGGCTAATAGCATCTTTCTCAATTTCAGCCATCTACTTCATCACCAAAACGCTCCCTTCTCGAGGAAAATTTAGAGCTGTTAAGTGATGGTAGGTTGCAACATTAAGCTATAACTTTAATAGAGATGATAGAATGATTTCTCTTTCAGGTGATGTTAATACCAGCTCAAGCGGTCAGTCGCGGGAATCTAATGAGCGGGAATGTGCTGATTGTGGTCACATCTTTACAAGGAAGCGTGATCTCGCCCGACCTCAGACAACGTGTATGTCAACCCAAGACATCATCAATCTCCCGAGGTGAGGAAGATTCTATTCAACATGTCTCCTTTACTTGCGACTTTTGCACTCAATCTTTTGAAACATGTTTTGAATTATCTTCACATAGACTTCACCACACGCATACAAATGATAGTTGTAGTAACAGCACCTCCTCTATCCGTCTCACTGAAGTGTCGCTCAATAATGTAGTGAGAAATTACCATATGGAATCCTCAGAAACCATTGCTGATTTTCCGGAGTGGTTTCATCAAAATTCAATATTGATAGATGCGCTCTTTAGAAATTTAGACAACTTTAGAATAAAAGCGCTCATCTATCTTAAAAAAATATGTTGAAGTTCACCATCATCTGGCGAAATAGTGCAGAGGTTGGAGTTTCACATACCCTCCTCTCCTGCTACAGAGGTAGTAGATAAAGAAGTATGGTTAAATTTTCACATTCAAGGGCTAAAATCAAATATTGATAAATTTAACGAGCGCGATAGTGGTCTGATGTTTGATGGTGTAGAATCTGCCAAGTTTAAAATTACTCTATTCGAAAATTACAGTGGACGAGGCTCCTTCAATCTTCCAAAATCTTTAAAAGATAAGAAAGCAGTCATTTCTATAGATTGTGAATCGCACTGTTTTAAGTATGCGGTTTTATCCATTCTCCACTATCATGATGTATAGAACAACCGTTTCCGTAAAATCAAATATCATCACTGGGAGAATGAATTGAAATTTGATGACTGCAATAGTGAAGATATGAAATTGAAAGATATAGAGAAATTTGAAAAATTAAATGAAATTAAAATAGTTGTTCACGTCCAGCAAAAAGGACTTAGAGGTGTACGCTACAACAAACGTTCATCAACTTATGATCGTGTTGTCAACCTCTTGTTGGTATATGAGGATAGCAGTCAACAATGGCATTACTGCGGTATTCCAAATATTCATCGACTATATTCCCACTTAACATCCAAAAGGGGGGAACATTTCAGATGTGACCGTTGTATGAGATCCTTCTGGTCAAAAGATAAATTTCAAACACACTATGAATGGTGTAAGCGAGGTAAATTGCAAATGGAACGCATGCCCAAAGATAAAATCTTTTCATATAGAGAATGGTAGTGAATTAAGTCCTCTTCGTGTCATCTATGCTGACATCGAATGCTATATTGATGATAACATCCACAAGCCAGCAGTCATATCCTGTTATGAGGTATGGCATAATCATTTCCAAAATAAAAATAATAAAATGCACGTCTGGCAAGGTGAGGATTGTATACACAAATTCTTGCAATTTCTTGGAAAGTGCTCGTAAATTTCAACAAAAATATGATAGTGAACTATATCACAGATCATTAAATATGACAGCAGATGATAAGGTAAAATTTGAAAGTTGCAAAGTCTGCTCAAAATGTAATAAAACGTTTGATGAGGGTAAAATTAAGAAAGTGCGCGACCATGATCACATCACTGGCAAATTTAGAAACGCACTGTGTTCAAGATGCAATTTTTCTCTAAGAATGAAACCGCGCACTCTACCCGTAATTTTTCATAACTTCAAAGGCTATGACAGCCATATGATAATAGGTGGGTTAGGAAAAATGAAGGGGTGGTTGATGAATGTTATAGCTCAAGCGAGAGAAAGGTTTATTTTATAAATAAAAAGCGCACAGAATGCTTTCGAAGTCATAATAAAGTTTATTGAAATTAGGAAGAAAAATGTAAACCTGACATGTTTCGACTGGTCTTGTCAAAGGTAACCCAGCATGTGAAATTACATTGAAAGATAGAAATTTTTGAAAGAAGGAGAAAGTTGAGATACAGGTCAACACGCGATAGCAGCGGCAGACTGTGAGTCACCCGATTACCATGGCAAGCGAAGATTAATCACATGGTCCTTTTGCTTGCACAGGTTGGGATTATCACGTCTAATAAACAATGCCTCGAGGATACGTAAAATGCGGTCATTGTAAGCGTGGCATACAATCTCAAACTTGTTGATAGGGTCATTCGGAACACTACAGCAACTGAGCACATGTTCAGTAATTGCAGAGCGAGAAATTCCTAAATGACCATTTAAGAACCACCTGGGTATGTGCTCCCGCGCTCGAACTGTCAGGGGTCGTGACGTCCGTCCAATATAGGTTGATCCACAACCACAACGAAAAGAATAAATAACAGAAGACGTGGCGGCCACTGGCAGACGATCTTTAGGAGAAGCAACAGGAATACAGTTGGTCTTAAAAATAATTATGGGTTTTGCGGCAGGAGCAAACTTGGCCAGCAGTTCATCGATCGATTTGCGAATGAAAAGACTAGATTTGTCACCATAGAAAGGCAAGTTGACATAAACAGCCTTTCTTTCAGCGGTGGCAACAGAAACATTATTGATCTCAGTGACTTTATATTGATCGATGAAGTGCTCAGGATAAGCATTAGACTTCAAAATAACACGAATGGTATTGAATTCTTGGTCTAACATTTCATCAGAACAAATACGAAGCGCACGAATAAATAGAGAACGGACAAGGCCTCTTTTATAGGCAATGGGCACGAAACTGTGAAAACTCATGTAAACACCTGAAAAAGTTGGTTTACGGTGCACTGTGGTACACAGTTTCCCGTCAGGCATGCGTTGTATAGAAACATCAAGAAACGGTAGACTGCCCTGCTCTTCACATTCATAAGTAAAATTTATATGAGGATGAAAGCTATTGAAAATGTCAAGTAAAGATTCTCCTGCCTCCCTGCTCCTCACAAGAGCGAACGTGTCGTCAACATAACGATAATACACATGACACAAGGAATCAATATGACTAGACAAACTACTCTCAAGGTTTCCCATGAAAATGTTGGCAAAGAGAGGGCCGAGAGCACTGCCCATGGCTACACCGTCTACCTGACGGTAAAACTGACCGTCAAATAAAAATTGCACATTGCTAGAACACTTGTAAAGAAGCTCACTCAGAATGTCGGCAGGGATTCCACAAAGGTTAGGACACTTTCTTACCGTGTCAACAACTCAACTTTATTATGACTTCGAAAGCATTCTGTGCGCTTTTTATTTATAAAATTACAAACAGGCACAATTGTTTCAATTACATAAAGCGCCTCTTGCCTGGGGACAAGGTGAAACAGTTGGATTGGCTGCTCACACTACGTTGCAGACGTGCGAAGTTAATGAAGAAGATTGAATTTGATCGTTTGTGCATTAAGTATGGAATTTATACTTCTCGTTTAAGGAAGCAGTTGAAGAAGAATCACTTGAGTGCCACGCCAAATGTATGTCAAGACTTTCTACAGACTGAGTTATGTAATGATCTTGAATTACTTAAGGGCATCGATGACTCAATCAACCAAGTCGCTTCTGTGTTGCATTCCTTTGATCTCATTGGCTTATTTAAATTCCACAAGATGTCCAAATTTGTCGTGAATCAGACTCTAAAGCGATGCGTTGCGAAGTATCAACGTTTACGTGATGCCTGTGCACCCATCTTTCCTGAGGATATGGAGAAAAGGATAATCAACTTATCCTCCCTTACGCTTTCGACTACACAGAAGCAAGCACTTTGCTTGGGGTTGAACTTTTGTGTTCCACCCAGACGGACTGAGCAGATTCGTATCAATGCCGAGTTTGAGAGTCTTTTCCAGCAACTTCAAGATGTGTGTCATTCTACTTCGGAAGATCTATCTGTGTTCAAGGCAAAACTAGTTTCTCTAGCATCGACGTATGGTAGTGCAAGGATTGAGAGGAGTTGTCTTCTACCGTGTCACATCGACGAGTTGATCGACCTTAAGAAAAATCCCAACGTCGTTATCTTGAAACCGGATAAAGGATCTGGTGTAGTGATAATGGATAAACATGACTATGTTGATAAAGTGAAATCAATTCTATCTGATCAGACGAAGTTCCAAGTTGATCAATGCCAGAAAGACCAGTCAGCTAATATAGCCAAGAGTATTTCTGACACATTACTCAAGCTCAAGAGAAAGCAGGTGATTTCGGATTACACTTACAAGGAACTGACGACTTCATCCAATGGTATCCCACGCCTCTACGGTCTTCCCAAGACGCACAAGTCTAATGTGCCTGTTCGTCCTATCTTATCGATGACAAAGACTGTTTATGAGAACGTCTCAAAATGGTTGGCATCTTTACTCAAACCTGTTGAGAGGTGTTTCTCGAACTTCTGTGTTAAGGATTCGTTCACTTTTGCAGAAAGCATTCGTGGTATTGATTCATCTGCCACGTCTATGATGTCTTTTGACGTTAGTGCCCTTTTTACTAATGTTCCCGTGAGTGAGACTATCCGGCTCATTGTTGACACGGTAAGAAAGTGTCCTAACCTTTGTGGAATCCCTGCCGACATTCTGAGTGAGCTTCTTTACAAGTGTTCTAGCAATGTGCAATTTTTATTTGACGGTCAGTTTTACCGTCAGGTAGACGGTGTAGCCATGGGCAGTGCTCTCGGCCCTCTCTTTGCCAACATTTTCATGGGAAACCTTGAGAGTAGTTTGTCTAGTCATATTGATTCCTTGTGTCATGTGTATTATCGTTATGTTGACGACACGTTCGCTCTTGTGAGGAGCAGGGAGGCAGGAGAATCTTTACTTGACATTTTCAATAGCTTTCATCCTCATATAAATTTTACTTATGAATGTGAAGAGCAGGGCAGTCTACCGTTTCTTGATGTTTCTATACAACGCATGCCTGACGGGAAACTGTGTACCACAGTGCACCGTAAACCAACTTTTTCAGGTGTTTACATGAGTTTTCACAGTTTCGTGCCCATTGCCTATAAAAGAGGCCTTGTCCGTTCTCTATTTATTCGTGCGCTTCGTATTTGTTCTGATGAAATGTTAGACCAAGAATTCAATACCATTCGTGTTATTTTGAAGTCTAATGCTTATCCTGAGCACTTCATCGATCAATATAAAGTCACTGAGATCAATAATGTTTCTGTTGCCACCGCTGAAAGAAAGGCTGTTTATGTCAACTTGCCTTTCTATGGTGACAAATCTAGTCTTTTCATTCGCAAATCGATCGATGAACTGCTGGCCAAGTTTGCTCCTGCCGCAAAACCCATAATTATTTTTAAGACCAACTGTATTCCTGTTGCTTCTCCTAAAGATCGTCTGCCAGTGGCCGCCACGTCTTCTGTTATTTATTCTTTTCGTTGTGGTTGTGGATCAACCTATATTGGACGGACGTCACGACCCCTGACAGTTCGAGCGCGAGAGCACATACCCAGGTGGTTCTTAAATGGTCATTTAGGAATTTCTCGCTCTGCAATTATTGAACATGTGCTCAGTTGCTGTAGTGTTCCGAATGACCCTATCAACAAGTTTGAGATTGTATGCCACGCTTACAATGACCGCATTTTACGTATCCTCGAGGCATTGTTTATTAGACGTGATAATCCCAACCTGTGCAAGCAAAAGGACCATGTGATTAATCTTCGCTTGCCATGGTAATCGGGTGACTCACAGTCTGCCGCTGCTATCGCGTGTTGACCTGTATCTCAACTTTCTCCTTCTTAAAAAATGTCTATCTTTCAATGTAATTTCACATGCTGGGTTACCTTTGACAAGACCAGTCGAAACATGTCAGGTTTACATTTTTCTTCCTAATTTCAATAAACTTTATTATGACTTCGAAAGCATTCTGTGCGCTTTTTATTTATAAAATTACAAACAGGCACAATTGTTTCAATTACAGAAAGGTTTATGCCCATGACAGCAAAAGTACCAGTTGATAAGGCTAAAGAAAATAAGACAGTCTACTTTGATATAAAATTTTTAGATTCCGGTCAATTCATGACTTCATCACTAGCATCTCTCGTTCAAAATCTTAAGTCTCTTCCACCAACTCAAAATTTGAAGAAACAATATACTAACTTGACAGATGAAGTCATCACATGCAAAGGAGTGTTTCTATATGCATACTTTGACAACATTTCTAAACTTAGGGAGACTTCTCTTCCATCAATAGATAAATTTAAAAATGATTTGACTGGTACAGAATGTAAGGTAGAAGATTACAATCATGCTCAAGTTGCATGGACAAAATTTGACTGTCAAACGTTTAGCGATTATACGATCGCCTATCTAAAATTAGATGTATTTTTGCTGGCTGATGTATTTCAGGAGTTTCGATGAGTGACATTAGAAGAAGATAAATTAGACCCTATCCACTTTGTCAGTCTTCCAGCCATGTCATTCCAGTCTGCTTTTAAAATGACTGGAGAGACCATCCATCTTTTGCAGGATCCAGAGATGTATAATTTATTTGAACGAGGAATTCGCGGTGGACTCACAATTGTAAATTGACATCAAATAAAATCAAAAATAGTAGATGATGATCAAATTCATCTAAAGCACTATGACCAGAATAATTTATATGGCAGTGCACTATCCACACCTCTACCTCACTCTGAGTTTAGCTGGCTAGGTGATAGTAAAATTCAACATTTCTCCAATCTTTCAAACATACCAGCTATTCCAGATGATGGTGATTGGGGATATTATTTTGAGGTAGATCTTATCTATCCAAACAGTATTAAAAATAAAACTGGATTTTCCACTTGCGCCCGAATCAGGTGAAGTGACTGAAGATATGTTTTCGGATTTCATGATACAATTTCATTAAGATTTAGAAGGGAGTGGACAGCCCAAGTCAAAGCCTTGTCGTAAACTTTTGCTTACTCAATTTGATAAAGAAAATTATCTAGTCCACTTTTCCATATCAAAATTTTATTTAGAAATGGGCATGATTTTAAAAACAGTTCACCGCATTATCAAAATTAGACAGAAAGTCCTTCTGAAACCATATATTGATAGTAACAGCCAGAAACGTGCACTAGCCCAAAAAATTTTGAAAAGGATTTTTATAAATATAAGAATAATAGTCTTTTTGGTAAGACGATGGAGGATGTTAGAATACGTATGAACTATAAACTTGTGAATCATAATGATAAATTTCAAAAGTTAGCGGCATCACCTCTCTATATTGACAGAGATATTATAGATGATGAGTTGGTTGGTGTTAAAATGATAAAATCAGAAGTAGAGTTGTGCAAGCCCATCTACATTGGACAAGCTGTATTAGATCATTCCAAGCTTGAAATGTATCAACTCTTCTATAGAATATTGAAACTCTAATTTAAGACGTGAGTTTGCTGGGTGGTGATACAGACAGTTTCTTTTTAAGTATCGCTGCTCAGAAAGAGTTAAACTTATATGAAATAGGAAAATCTTTAAAAAATTATTTTGATACGTCAAATTATCCTACAGATCACCCACCATACTCTACTAAAAATGAAGCAAAATTAGGATGCTTTTAAGATGAAATGGCAGGAAAGGAAATTAAGGAAATGATTCTTCTTCGTCCTAAAATGTATTCTATGAAACCAAAAGACTCCAGCGACAGTATTAAGCGCGCAAAAGGCATATCTAAATCGATTGTTGTAGATATGAAACATAGGGCCTATAAAAAGGCCCTCAAAAATAAGTGTGTAACGTTTGTCAACATGGCCATCTTAAAATCAAAGACGCATGAGGTGAAAACTCATACATTTAGAAGGCGAGCACTTTCAGCATGGGAGGATAAGAGGTGTTGGATAGGACATAAGATATCTCTTCCACATGGTCATCCTGATACAAACTAATCACTATCCAAAAGAATTAAACTCACACTACCACATTCAGGAGATGTGTAAATAGATTCAGTCTCAAATCAGTATTTTGATGATGCTTTTGTTGACATTCATTGCTGTTTTATGTATCGCTTTAGATTGCACTTCCTTGTGAATATATGCCTACAGTCAGCGCATTCCCCCTATATCTGTGAAAAGACGTTTTCATACATATATTTATATTTCAATAAAATTTTAAAATAACTTCACTTTGTTTTCCGAAACACTTAAGTTACGAGGGATTTAGTATCTTTGACATGGATGCACTCATGTAGACCATTTGTAATTTTGATAGAAATAGAGGGTATAGTTTGTTTGACGACGGGATGGTAGAAAATAGGTTGAACCATCTTCTCGACTATTCCATATAAAGCATCCTTATCATGAATGAAATCACGTAAAATGTGTTCTTTTTTCTCGCCAACAGAAATAGGTAGAATCAAATCACTTTGAATGTAAAGGTGTTGTTCATGTTTATCAAGTGTCATTGGTGTTTCTATACCAATCGTATGCGCAGCAGTAAACATATTTTGTAGGATTGAAAAACCAAAGAGTTTTTTCAACTTTTTGCTCAATTGACATTGAATGTCATCACCCAGTTTCAGAACAACGCGTTGATTTTCAATGGAAAACGAAATGTGGTGTGTCTTAACATCATATTTACTTTTCATCACATGCTTCAACTTCTGTTGTATATAAGGATTTATTACATGAATGAAGCTTTCAACTGCATGATATAGACGCGGCATTATATTGATAGCAACTTTAGATTCTTCATAAAACTGGTAAACTTTCTTGATGCGATCGCCATAGATGTCCACCCACCATTCATCATTAACTGAATCAGCTTTAGTGTGATATTCATGAGAAGCATACACCACACCGCTTCCAATAATAGGTGTATGATGTCTTACAAAATGACGCAAGGTTGGAGAGAAATAAACTGTTAGTTTGTCATCATATTTCTGAATAACCAACTTATCTTTGTCCGCCATAATTTTCTCTCCATACTTCTTACCCACAGTCTCATTCCATCGTTTTACTAACTCAATAAGTGATAAAGGTTGAACACCACGCTTTTTCAAAATGATGCGTTCTTCACATTCTACAACATCTTCATCAAATATTTTAAATCTATAATGAAATTTGTTGATTCGATTTGAATAAACTTTTTTAACATTTGCAGTAGCAATTGACAATAGATGTAGTCCATGACCAAAACCAAGATGTGGATAGAATTCATTATCCAACCTCAGTGTAAGACCTTTAGTAAAAGAATGAAAGCGAAGGAACTGTCTCCCATTCCAATGATAGATAGTAAAGTCATAAACTTTCTGATCCTCATTCTTCATGATGGAAGTATTACCACTATTGAATGCCTTAATAATTTTCTCATTCCGAAATGGACCATCATAATCTGATTTTATCTGAATCCATTCATAGTTCCACTTTCCATCTGACGTTAAATTGTATGGGAACTGGAATGCATTATTCATCGTTATTCCATCATGGGTGCGAGGAGTCAATATCATTTCTTCCAAATCATTCACATTCTGAATATTGCTATCATAGCAAATACTAGAAACGCCAACCTCCCATTCACCTTCTAGAAGTAATGGACGATTTAATTCTACTCGAAAGTCTGATGGTTTATTATTAGGAAATTTATTCATAGAAGCATTACTGGGTAAGTAAATTAGAAACGAATCTCTATCTTCACTTTTCATACTAATCACATTGGAAAAATATATTAGCATACTTTTGCATTAACTCTTCATTCGGAAATGGAGTGTGATACTTGTTACAGCATCTTTATGAAAAGGAATCAACGCACCAGCATCGTCATAAATTGCAATATCAATTTGTGGGATGTAGTTTGATTTCAGCTTTGCATAATGCACTTTCTTGAAAGTATGCTCAGATAAAATACTGCGGCTTTTTGGCTGGTGTGGTATCATTGCTAGCAATAGAGCTTCAACATCTCCCACACGTACATCTTCACCAATATTGGAATATATCTGAAAATAGTTAATACGACGCGATAGCGACATGTCTGCGCTAGCTTTGGTTACAGTACCACTTTTAAAGATATTTTGATTAAAACCCAAAATTTCCATTAGAGTTTTATCCATAATTAGTTCAATACCCTTTCCACTTACAGTGAGAGACAAAGCACCTTCTTTTTCAGAAAATGAAATATGTTGCTCATTAATCACTTCATTCAAATAATCTACAACCAATTTAACTGAAGTAATAATGCGAGGCATCAACACTCTTGTTTCATGTAAGATACCACCTAAAGGCTCTATACGCTTTCTGTATAAAGATACGGACCATTCTGTATCAAATTGATTTGACCTTTCACATGGCAAATGCTGCATATCAAATTTTCCATGAACAGCTGCAGAACGATGTCGTAAGAACTCATGAAAATCTTTTGAACAAACTAATACTAGATCATCATCATTTAATTTACTTATTGCAATATGATTAGATGATCTGATATAAGTCAATGTTGCCACTTGTTTACCATCAACTCGAAGGAGATAATTAAATTTCTTCAATAATGTTTCAGGAGTCATGTTTGTCTTTCTTGACTTGATCACAATCTTCTTCACCAACGTCTTCTCATTTCTTGGAATAAGATCTACATAATAAGCTTCCTCTCGATATATTAGCTGTTTATGACCACTTGGGTGGTAATTAACGTTATAATTATCATAGCTTGTTAAGGCGCTAGCGAGGTAACCTAAATCATTTCTTAAACTGGAACTCAAAGACACAATCTAATCTTTATCAACTACATGATGTACATAATTATGATCACCATTGTGCGGAGTAAATTGGACAATGTGTTTACACGCTCCATTCAGGAAATCATAAACGAATTTCTGCCATGATAGAAGATCTTTCTTCGGCCATTGTGGAATGTATACTCGGCAGCACTTTTCACATTGGTAAGCAGCTGTGCGTCTCATATTAATAGTCATCACCTCATGATCAAAAGTATAGACAGTAACTGTGAACAAGTTGTGTGATCCCTACTTCCCACTCTCCATTCAGCTGTTGTATATTATCAATGGGTGTAGAAAAGATAGCGGCTCGATTACTAGCAAATCTGTTTGTTGCTGCATTGCTAAGCAAAATATGGTAAAACGACATTTTCATATTCTGATGATCTATATATTAACAATTTGCATAACATCATGAAGACTTGGATTTTTGGATTCTCAAGAATACATCAAAGTTGATCGCAATGGAAACGTTCATTTCAAAAGTTCTCATGGAAATACATCGAGAGGAATTACATTAACATGGCGACAATTTTTTAATGACATCATGAGGGATTTGGAATATTTTGAAACGCTAAAATTCATCTCTTTGGGTAATCAAGTTTGGCTTCAACATTACAGAAATGAAATTCAAATCTGTCATTCTGATTCCTCAATCTATTTTTCATTTCGCAAATACAATTGGGAAAATATAAAAGATGGATACATCGCTCCATTATGTCATTTATTCGTCGAGAGTTCATCGCTTTGCTATGTAAAATCTTAATCAGACACCACCTTCAACACAATGTCACGCTCCATCATGAAGAGTTGGAAATTAGATTTCCTACAACATGTTGAGATTGATTATGATCAAAATGTTTATTTCAAAGACTATACTGGAAATATGAGAAGAGACTTTGCTTTATCATATCGACATTTTCAGTGCCGAAATCATATCATGAAGGACTTGAAATACTTCTATATGAAAAGACATTCACGCATAGGAAATCGCACATGGTTGCGACTAAAAAAGCAACGAATACAAATCTATCATTCCCAACTCTCTATCTGCTTCACATTTCATCAAGGTAGTTGGGAAAAGTATAAAAGGAAGATACATCGCTCTATTTACTCATTTCTTCATCATGAGATGTCATCGTTACACCATCGTCAACATTCTCCGCCGCATCAGACTATATACCAAAATCGATCTCGCAACATTACATCAACAAATTCCAAACAGCAAGTATTATCCGGGTCGACCGCAGATGTTAGTGGTGAAGATGAGCAGCTTACGGAACCTTCAACTCTTTCCAAACGGGACTGTACAGATTCTCGGCACCCTTTCTCATTCATCGGCGCGGTTAATGCGCTTAGAACTGCAGAAGCTACTACGACGGATATGGAAGAGGGAGAAGTGTGTGATGTCGAATCTGACTGTGAACAATATGGTGATCTCTACTCAATTGAGTGAAAATGTATCGTTTTCGAAGATTCATAGCAGCAGCTACAATTTGTGTTATGAACCAGAACTTTTTCCTGCAGCTCTCATTAATTGTTGGAATCCTGTGCATATTGCAATCTTTCACAACAGTAAAGTTATCATTACTGGACTGTAATCAGAAGTGTAAGCAGATACAATCCTAGACCATTTAATCAAATATGTACATACCCAGCGAATTGTGAAATAAAAACAATTTTTATTCCAATATGATGATGTTTTATTTCAAATCATTATAGAACTCACAAATCATCTCTTCATTAGAAGATGGGTTACATGAAAACTTTTGAATAACAGATTTAAATCGACGTACATGCAAACGTTTTAAAATTGATAAGAAGAGAAATCTGGTCTATAGGGCGGTCCAGCATGACCGACACCATTTACACGTAAAGCAATTTCGATCAAACTGTTGTGTTTGAAGTTGAAAGGATTCTTCTTGATATTGCTATTGAATGCATGATTTTCAACCATTGCTACCTAGGAGTTTTGGTGCTTCTGATGGAAATAAACCAGCTTTCATAAAACTCTTTTGATCTTCAGGAATAGTAAATGTGAGAAGCTTTGTATGTTGAATGGGATAAATAGCATTGCTACGGTTAAGACCCTCAGCATGACCTCTAATTACACTTGGATTAGCTACCACTCGACGAATGTATACTGTAATATCTTCCACATGAATTTTAAATTTCACAACTGAAGCAAATGCATTCAACAAAAATTCAGGCTTGTTCAATGTAAGTTTGACTCGCATGCTGGTATTACAGAGTAAAAACTTTGACTGTCTGAAGAAGTCAAGATTTAGTGGACCATATAGCTGACATACTTTACTATTTTTAATCAAAGCAGTTTGATTGTTGTTTCATCTCTATACCATCCCATTGCTTCCATATGACTCTTTTGTGCTGACGGATGAAACTGTGATAGGGCATTGAAATATGCTTTATAGGGATAATCGCCTTGTCCACCTTACACCTGTTGCTCACCAATAGTTAGAGAAACATCACGAAATAGTGTTGCCAGCGGTAAATTGTTCAGACCAACTTAAAGTGCATCATCGATGTTAGTACCATCTGCTTGCTGAATTATGAACCGCACATCAACCATCGCATAACTTAAATCAATGTAGTCATCACTAGCACCAGGAATGACAAATTCAATTGGACCAGTATTCTCAGCAGTTCGAGGATGATAATCTACAATACTTGAACTAAGAATATCTGTCTGTATCGCTAGTTGATCAAACAAACAAAAATTTGAAGTTTTACACTCCATGTTTAGAAGTTATGACAGCGTCGTCGTTTAGCACGTGATGAAGGATTAGAGCGCGCACGGCGTTTGCGTGAATGCCTTTTCTTAGATTTGCGTGAAGTTCGCCTCTTACCAGTTCCGCGCTGTTTTCTTTTTCTTCTAACATTCATTCGTTTAGGTGCTTTCCTTTGTCGATTACGAGTTAAGGATTCCTGTAATGTTCTTAAACCGAATTCCTTCCCACGATTTAGTAAACAACTCTTTATATTTTTTCCACTGGCAATATCATTGACAACATCACCAGCAAAGCCAACAGCATTACTTAAAACAGATCGTTTTAAAGTTTTTCCGACAGTAGATAAGAGAGGAGATACAACAGATTTCAGCGCGCCAAATATACTACCTCCACGTTGACGGCGAGCACCACTGTAAATTGTACCCGCGCCACTTACATAGGAGTGCCGTGAATAAAACGATGCAGTCTGATTCATTACTTAAATCTTGAACTCGCTAGTTATAGTTTTGCATAAATCACCTGCGATCACTTTGATGAAAAATGTCTGCACGACGCATCCAAGAGTTCATACCTGAAGGATAACCGAGCCATTTAACAAGACACCATTCTTCGCCTTGACGTTTTTTGCAACGGATGATTTTCTCTACTAAATATGTTTCACCTTCAGTGACTACCTCAATCTCATCACGGTAAAAGCTGCCATCTATTTCTTCATTATCGTAATCTTTTAACTTGTAAATTGTGGGAGTCTTTTTTATCGATGTTTGAAACTGTAAAAATTTCTTCTGTCCAATTCGGGAGATACCCTTTGGCAAAAACACTTCACTTTTCATATGCGAACTTTATCGCCTATTTTTACATCACTTTTTGCATTATTACGCTTACGTTGGAATGTTTTACGCACTTCATCTACATTGTCAGCATTCACATCTGCTGGTCTGAATCCAATAGAGCGATGTACAGAGTGATTGTAGGCATGTACCGTATCTTGTAGAATCTTTGTCCAATTTTGTGTTAAGTTGGCAGTAAAATGTCGCCACAAGCGATTTTTCAATGTGCGGTTAAAACGTTCAACTAATGCAGCCTTATAGGCACTCTTTACACTAAACAACTCAATGTCATATCTCTCAAACAATATTCCCACATGCTGATTTTCGAACTCTTTTCCTTGATCACTCTGAATTCTCTTTGGAATGCAACCCTCTTGGAAAATTGACTGAAATGCCTTTGCTACTCGTTTACCTTCTTTAGTTTTTAATGGTTGAGCCCACGCATATCGCGAGAAAATATCAATTACTGTCAAAATAAAGTTTCCGGTAACATTCTTCTCTGACTTGTGCTTCCCACCGCTCTCGTTGAGGATTTGATCAATAATGTTATTAACATCTGGCTGCTTTGGTATATATAGGATGGATTGAGTATGCATTGCTATAGAGGCCAATTTACTATCCTTATGATAACCATAATATAGTCCGCTTATTGTGAAACGAATATTCCAAGTGCCTTCTGCGAGCTCTTCACACCTGATGGGTGTTATTTGTTCTCCATCCTTTTGATAGTAAGAACACCAATGCGATAGTGGTAGAGAAAATCCTTCACCTTCCCATATCTTTTTATATGGTGTATCCTTGTCACCTCTCGCTCTCCACACTTCGTCAAGGGGAGTAAAGATATCCATATTTATTGTCACAAATTCTTCAATAATGTCAAGCTGGCGACGTATGTATGGAGCTACAGGAATGATGACGTAGTCTCCATACTGATTCCTCTTCACACTCACGTCTGTGGAAGGATTCATTCCCGTTTCCAGTGCTATAGCATGATCGAAATAGCGTATGCCTTGTCTAAATTTACGCTGTAGGGTTGTAGGATCATGTACATGTGTTGTTTCCTCCACCGGTCTGAACTGTAGATGGCTTGATTGTAGCGAACCTTGCACCGTCTGGACATCAGCATCTAGTCTGGTAAGTGATATAGAAGCCTGAAAGCGGAAAGATGCGATTAGGTAAACACTCAAGAAAGGAGGTGGAGGGAAGTTTTCCGACTTACCATTCTATTTGAAAAGTAGGATAGATGAGCTGAGAGAACGTGCGTCCGTCACTTATACGCATGATTCTCATTGGATGATGATCGTCATTGGACAATAACATCAAGCTGATTCCAAATCTGGTCTCCATTTACCCATCCGAGCCTTCGTTCGCCCGCTGGAGCTGTTTTTGGAAAATTCGCCAAATTCGCCGTTTTTCGCCAATTTCCCATATCTTAAATGGCGTCTCACATCTAAACGAAGACAGATATGAACAAGCCGTTTCTTCCACTGAATTTGTCTCACTCTTAGCTTTCAAACCAGCTATTGCACGACTTGCTACGATCTCTAGAACCGAAGTTGGAAGCAACGCTGCCGAGGGGGGGACGTCCCAAAAATTTTTTCTCGCCGATTGAGCTGGAAATCACCTTACCGATGCAGAATTTCACGCTGATTCCAAATCTGGTCTCAAATCTGCCATTGGAGCAGCCGTTTAGACGCTAGAGCCCAAAACATCCCAAATTCACCGTTAACTCTGTCGTTTTTCAAAATCTGCCAACCTGGTCGGCCGCCCAAGTCAACCTGGACGGCCGACCAAGACTCTTTACTGAGGGGGGCTGTGTTTATTGTGGATGTTTGTTTACTACTCACAAAGGGAGTTCACTGGACCCCTCATCCACCCTTGAGGGTCAAACCCAACCTTGGTGTGTGTGGTGACAAGTCGCGCGCGGTTAAGTGGAAGTTTACTAAGCGAACCCGTGTAAATACGCTTTATTCTGATGAGTTCCATAGATTGCATGATTTCAGTACCTGTGCTGTAAGCGTCAGTCAAGATATTCCAACCCAATGAAGATAAAATCCATGTTGATTTCTGCATCAATCAGCGGACACTAATGCCGCAGTTAACTGAATTTACATTGAATGAAAAACCGCATTGTCCACAAGAAAACTATGGGAAATATACACATGACGCGATCTTCAGATTTTTAAAACAAAACTTCGTATCCGCATCGAGTACAATGATTGTCATTTTTAAAATCATTGTTAAGACATCATCCACAGATTTTATCTTCATCAGGTTGGAATAGAAATAATATCCACTTTTATCGGACATGGACGAAAAATTCTCGGACGCTGACGCCTTCACATAATTATTGCATTTATGTAGATGGATACTAGTCCTATGATGCTATAATGATTTGAAATTTAGATGTCAATATGCTTGTTAATAAATAATTCCTTCCTGTGATAATTTCCGGCGAGCAGACCCGAAAACGATCGGTTGAAACATTGCTGTCTTCCGTCAGATATCTAGCATGAAAATCAACTCTCCTCAATTCATTGAAATTGTTGGATACTGTCAATTTTCTATCGTAGGGTTTTATCTTTATTGTTGCCTGCCTTTGACTCATTGATTTCGATCTCAAAGTAACAAACATTCATTAGTAGAACGATTATGAGAACGACTAATATTTTATGTCATTGAGAATACTATACCTTTTACCGTAGCTGGTGTCACAATCTGCACACTTGATGTCAATCTAAACACAGAAATTCTTATTCTGTAAAGCGGTTGGCAAAATCTGCACACTTGTCGTCGATCTAAATTTAGATCCTGTAAATCTGCACAGTCGATGGCAAAATCTGCATACTGGTTGTCACGGTGGTATTTCTGGACTATGTTTTGTAAGGGTGGCATTTTCTATTTGATTTTCTATGAATAGCTGAGCACAGTTTTGGAAGTTTATCCGGCCGGACACACAGTTTTCTCAGTAATTTTCAACTCAATTTATCTGGCATGATGCCTGTTCGAATATTGGAATCACATTTTTAACCTTCATCAAATCAGTTAGCTCAAAATTTCACTGTTCTTTAAAAATGAATTCTGAGAACAATCGAGTTCTTCGATGTCTAAAATCATGCACCAATTTCCCATTACTTGTATAGCGAACGAAATGTTTATCCCAGCTACATGTGTTAAATGAAACAAAACGACGATTGAACAAAATCCCTTTCTGTGATCAATGCGTAAAATAGCATCACGCTGTTTTCAATCCATTTTTTAGAGCTCAATTTTAGAAATGCAACATTGAAGCAAATGAACATTTCATTTGAAGCTTGAATGTGAAATTTTTGAGTGTAGACTATCAGAATGATTTCAGTAGATGAAATTCAGAATCTACGAGAATATGGCACAGTTATCAACTACATGGGGTATCATATTGTCCTCGATTTCAAACCATTTTTTAATCCTAGCTTTGACGATGAGCAAATCATATACCAGTAGTTTAGATGTTCATAATTTCAATCAATCTCATTAACAAAACATTTGTCGTCAATGTTTCACGAAATTTCTATGTCTTTATCCATCACATTAAAGAAATCGCTTAATTCGTTGAAATGGCTAAAACAGGAGAAATCAAATTATCTCAGTAGAAAAATGAGATGCTGCACCAAAAATTTAAAAAATAGAAATCTGTATCGCATTATATATAATATACATAATTAATTATTTTTGAATTATTATTATAAAATATATATTATTATTATATATATAAATAATATATAATATATTTTTGAGCCAAAGTTTGTCCCATTCCGCTATAATTTCAAATGAAAGCACTTTTCATAAAGCAAGTGCATTTGTCTCTTGTTATGTTGTTAGCATTTTCCTCAATCAAATCCTTTAAGATTTTGATTCGAATCCTCTGAAGAGTTATGCCTTCCAGTCTAACCCCCTCTCAATCAGAAAAAGATCTTTTTAGTTTCTGGACATGTCAAATGTCGAAAAGAACGCTTCTCAAGATAGAGATAGCAATACCTGTGATGCTTTGGAAAGGAGAATATCAAGGCAATGGACGGAGCCGAAGAGATTGAAGAGTGTTCAAAGATGAAATTCACGATGGCAAGTAGCATTGTGTATGACGACGAATTCGCCTTCTATCTTGACAACCGTCGTTGGTCATAATGTGAACCAATCCCAATCGATGGGAAACCACGATGACCTGCGACCATGCGAACATCTCTTAATGCTGCTAAATATCTTTGTTCGACAGTGAGAGAGCATTTAACTACATATTGACAACCAGTATGCAGATTGTGTAAACAACAATGATCGCTAGAATTCCGACGTGCAATTTGCTTCTGACATCATAGAAAACATCGAACCTACGTCATGCCGACGTTTCAGATGCACTTTCTCTTTTGATATCAAGTATGCAAATTGTGACAACAGCTATGAGAAAAGGTACATTCAAATTCACAAATCATTCCGGTGCCAATTCAACATTCTTGACATATTCATAAGAATTTACTTCCCATGAATATTTTAGGATATCAACTTTACTCACTTAAGGACGTCGTAAGTGTCGATCAGACACAGAAAACTCTTTGGGAATGAAATGCCATAAGACACGAAAGCAGCAAACTCTCCCAATTGCACTTGATCAATCAAGAAATCTGAAACAAGACAATTAAGCAACATTATTTTGCAGTACGGAAATATTGTGTCAAAATTATTTTCATACATTTAATTCTTCAAATTAATCGCTTAAGTTCAGAAAGGAAAATCAACCTGAAGTAACTACTTAAGCCCACATGAAGCAGTAATTAAATGAAGGTCCAATCACAAGCAAGGAGTCAAAAAATTAGGAATTACCAAAGCACTTGCAACTTCAACATCAAACACAGCTGAGATGCAAAATGAAGTAATGACACGCTCAAGGAACTTGTTAAATAATGGATAGTTAGCTCTGATGATTGGCAAAGTCCATGAAAGCACTTAGGCAATTCCCCATTTTTCAAGTCGCTTGTTTGTGATATTACTTTCATTTCATAGCTGATTAATGCACGCAGCGCCGCCGGCTAAACCATTTGTCAACCATCATTTGGTCATCGTGCTGCTGACATTTGAGATGTGCAAATTACACAGCAGTAACATACGTAAAAACATGCTAATTTCATTATGCCCACATGATTATTTCTTGGAAACATCTTCAAACTGTCTTTAGAAAACTTGCTGTGATATGGTAAGAATACCTTTGACCAATTTTTCATAAAAATAATTCACGAACAGAATTCACTGCTATATTCCATCGTTATTCATTATTTGGCCTGCAGATCATGTAAAGCAAAACAGGATTTTCAAATTCAGGGGGATAAAATTGAGACATTGGATAGAGCAGCATTAGTATCACAACATTAGCATCACACCCGGAGCGATCAAAGATTTGAATAGTTTAAATTAATTCTAATTCGGACTTGAGTTAAGCTGCAAGTTGCTTTTGTGGGCTGATATTTCAGATAAATATGAAGAAATTGCTAGACTACATCGATGAATGCAATTAATTTAGTATATGATTTATTATTAACGACTAGATGTCCTATTAATTGTCTACTCGCACAATGACATCCTATTATCATAATGCGAATAATGCGAACACTAATATACAAAGCGTTAGAATGAGTGAAGACAACACTATGAAGCCACTATAGTTAGATAGTCACTTTCATTCAACCTGGTGCACTCTTATCCATCGTGCAATCGAGGCCTACCGTCTTTCACTACTGCCCCACACCCCTACAGGATGACAACTAAGAGATTGAATAAAAGTGATGCCAGTTTGATGTGGGACTTACATATGTATAATGTTGTAAATTAGCTAGGAATGCGACTCGAATGTAGCAGGCATCTAAAAGCTGAGAATTCAAAATTCACTTAAAAGTTAATTGCCGACATGTAATAATGCGTAGATTATTGAGATCAGTAGGTGACGAGATTCAAAAAGCATAGTCACGTGCGCTAAAATCAGTTTGAAATTTTACACTAAAATGACAATAAAACTGCGAACGCTAGCGGGTCATTCCATGTCAAATCGTCAAAAAATTGAATTTTTTAACCCACAATCTCAGATTTTGTTCATATTTGGTTTAAAGGTAGGGCCTGGTTTCATCAGAATAAATCCAGATTTGTTTGTTCCGATTCACCGTAATTCCTGATTTACAGGGCCTCAAAGTTGCCTACGTCTCTTTGTATTGGATACAGATTTTCCCTAGCAACGCGCCTTAGCAACGACTAAAATCCGTCAACATCTGCTTCTCATGAAGCTAGCCTCACCAAACTTTGTACAAATACTGTTTGATGATGTGCTTTAGGAACCCCAAGCACAATCAATCTAGCATTTGTGCTGTTTATGACATACTCGTAGATATATACGCTCAAAGTTGGCGATTTTCTTTCTAAAAATTGCGAAAACCTCATACTTTGAAGCTGAATACCCAAAAAAGCCCATCTTAAACTTCAATAAAAGCCAAATAAATGTCAAAATATTGGCGTCTTTTATACTTCCTTTGTGAGATATGGACAAAAAACGGCACTTTTCAAAATTTTACTTTTTTTATACTACTTGTAAATCAATAATCCACGAATGGTCATTCTGAGCGCCTTTTCCACACCTGTTATGCTACATTGAATGAAAATGCATTATTTCACACCAATTGGCTTCTTCATGATTCGTTCTGATGGATTAATTGGTGTTGAAGAATCGCAAAATATGTTCATTTTCCTTCAATTGTAGGTTTACATGACCAACACCAAATCCGTTTAAGGGCTACGTTCTTCTTCTTTATGTCTGTTGTTCTCAAGAAGCGACAACGGACTTCTTACTGAATAATTTATAAGATCAGGGCCTATTTCAATTTGAGGTACCTAACCTTAGGATTCTTAGAAATGACGTTAGTCAATTTCAAAGTTAAGGCTAGGTTCATTAAGATGACGCTAGGTCCCCTAGGTGGCGACTCAGTATCAAGAAAAACTTATACGTCTTTCGTTATATTTGTGCTCGTGATATTCATAGATTTTCGTTTCCGACTCTCATTTTGCAGTAAATGAAATCTTCTACAAGGGGTTATTTCAATGAAAGTTCACAACTTTGCTACTTAAAGGTTAGGTATCTAACGTCATGGTGGATAAGCGTATTTCAATCTTAAGGGAGCATTATCTTAAGGTACCTAGCGAACTCCCTTAAGGTATTTAACCAAATATCAAACAATTCAATGCCTCTGTCTGTCAAGAGGTCAAATAGATATCTTACCTAACTCAATGAATATACACTATTAAAAGTAAACCTCAAATTCATGAATAAATCTGGAGACCATTACAGCAGGATGTGTATTGGAAACAATAAGATTCATGTAAACAAAAAACGGATACTGCTCTCAAAAGTGGTGATAAAGATCGAAAGATTGTCGTTGGTTCTCAAGATGGTTGCAATCTCAATTGCAAGATCTCAATCTCAAGATAATCTCAATTGCTCTTTGACTTGCATCAAGCTCTTTGTCATCCCGGCATAAGTCGATTTTATCATTTCATCAAATCCAAGAATCTCCCATACTCTCTAGAGGAAGTTCGACAAGTTGTCACCAATTGTAGTACGTGCGCCAAGTGCAAACCAAGATTTGTCAGAACCAAGAATTCATTGATCAAAGCAACTCATCCTTTCGAGCGTCTAAATCTCGATTTCAAAGGACCGATCCCTTCATCGAACAAAAACATTTATTTCCTGATACTAATTGATGAGTATTCAAGGTTCCCGTTCGTATTCCCTTGTTCGAATATGACTGCACAAACTGTGATATCCTGTCTGTGTCAGCTTTTCAGTATCTTTAGAACTCAACAGCACATCCACTCAGACCGAGGACCTTCTTTCATGAGTCGTGAACTTCAAGAATTCTTAGTTGGCAAAGGAATCGCATCCAGTCGAACCAGCATCTACAACCCCCGTGGAAATGGACAGGCCGAACGCTACATACAAACTGTTTGGAAAACAATCACTTTGGCGCTTCAGGCTCGCGGTTGGCCGGTAGCGAGATGGCAAGACGTCCTTCAAGATGCACTTCATTCAGTGAGAACCCTTCTTTGCTACATGAGTTGCATAAAGCTTCGCGAGCGGGACAGCGACTTCGCGGGTGTCTCTGATATCCACAGAAGCGACAATGATTAGAGACAACAGCACAGTGCTGATCAGTAGAGGAGAAGCACTGCGTTTCCTTTGTAGCCATAGTACTAGGTGAAGGCGCAGATACTAGTGCAGGCCGGACAAACATATCAGAGTTCCGCTGAGCAGCTTCAAGTGCTCTCGCTTGTGATACCATCGTTGATAGGTCAAGTACTGGGTTTTCCAGCAGTCTTTGGCGTATAGTTGGAGACTGCAGACCTCGAATGAATGAATCACGGATGGCCTCATCCCGGTACTCCGATGACGACACGGCTTTGAAGTTGCAGTCCTTCGCCAGTAATTGTAGAACACGCAGATATTTATCAAGGGATTCTACATTTTGTTGGCAGCGAGTTAACAAGGTATAACGCGCAAAAATGACGTTGGTGGGTTTGACGAAGAGTTTCTGTAGCGTAGCAATAGCATCAGCGTAGTTGGAGCATTCGGAGATCAATTCGTAGACACGCGGCGAGATATAGTTAATCAGCACTTCCAGCTTGTTAACTGTTGTTGCGCTTGACGGCAGCACAGCGAGAAAATTTTCGAATGTTTTGTACCAATGGAGCCATTCTTTCTTCGACGTAGATTGGTTGCGGTCAGAGTCAAATCGGTCTGGCCGTAGAAGCCTATCCATGTTTGTGTTCAATAAATTGATGTAATGAAAGCGATACAAGTTGCCAGAAGTGTGGCTTTATTGAACACAAACGACTTACATGAGAGCGAACAATGAATCAGCAGATCAGCAGTCTACAAAGGTCGTGCGCAGTGACTGCCACCGCACACGATCGATGAAACACAATGACGTAATATCACGACACTAACCACTTGAGAAACTTAAATATTTGCCGAATTATCTGTGAAACATAAGTTTTATATGGTATAAGGTTTATCAAAATTGAACCACAACTTCAACTCGAGAACTTCATTCGGGAAGGCATCTTCTTAGTGCAATTATTTTTGAAACGGTCTGCATATTCTTAATTGCCGCATTGTTTTCCTATATCACAAAGAAACCTGCCTTGTACCATATTAAGACCATATAGAGGTTAGGTAGCTGATTAGGTAGGTCTAGAGCAACCTTACTCTTTACCTTAAGCTTTGCCACCTAACATAAGATTGAAAGAGGCTAAGATACTTGAAGGTTGCATCACGAGTGACGATCGAGGGCGAAGCCCGAGATCGACAAACGAGTGTTGCAACCGAATTGTTACACTGTTTTTTTTGGACAGAGTAATGTAAGCGATTTATCACCACACTTAGCCGATTTCTATGTAATTGCTTGAACTATTAGGGAATTTCTACTTTATTGTTCCTCAATGAATGGCATAGAAATCGTTTTTCAACCATAGATATCTATAACTAGCAATTTTGGCTGGTCAACAGTTTGCAGATGTGTTTTGGAACGCTATCTTAGCGCTATGATAGCGTTATCCGACAAACTAAGTATTTCAGAACGCGCTATTCTTTATCATGAAGCGCCAATCTATGCGCTATTTATTGAAGTTCTGAGAAACGCTACTTAACAAAATAGGAAATTGGTTGTTGTCTGTAATTGTAAATGAAAGCTATCTTATTTTATGCACCTTTTTGGCGGAATGTTTTTGCATGTTTACTACTTGTCAAGTTACAAGAGTTCCAACATCAGTATTAAAACTTATTCAGCTTTTTTTGTTTTCTAATTCATATCAATGTAGCCTACTGTCACAATTTCAGATTTGTAGAAAACAATTAATTCCAGATCTAATTTATTAATTTAGAAAGACACATTTATACTGAAATCAAAATCAATTTGATCAATGGATGTATGAAAGCAATTACATAATTTAGTCTTTGGTTTAGGCGGGTCTAGAAGGCTGCTAAGCATCACTTCTTGCTCCGGTCCTTTTCTTTTGTATGCTTCAACAGCATTGCTTCGATGCCAAGTTCTTGATTTTATTAACTGCTCGTCTACATTTTCTCGGAATAGCCCCTGTCGCACATGTTACTTTGCCAGAATGTACCGTGATGTATCCTTTGATATCGGCTATGGATGCGGCCTCCGGCAACAATTTTCTGATGGAATTGACTCCAACGGGAGAAGTGGCGAATCTGGGCTGGTCTGGGATAATGTTTCGTAGTGGTCGACGGTAAAATGCTCCCGTAAAAACACCCATGCTTCGAAGCCGGCTCACGTAAAGTTTCAATATCTTATATACCGATCGATTGTTATCGCTATCGTATTGTCGAACACACTAGTTTTGTATCTTGCGATCGCGGATTCCACCGGAAAAGACTTTGTTGCCGCGACCCGTGTACTCAACAAATTTCCCATGGTCGTCTTCTGAAAACGTGAATTGCTCCAGTTGCATCTGGCGATGCTCGTCGCACGCTCTGAGCCCGAAAACTTTACAGTTGTAGAAGTAAACGGCCCGCAATAGTCCATTTCCATCATGTAAGGAAAATGCATTGGTATCCCATAGTTTCGCCTCACTATCCTCTGATATCGGATCAGCTCTCTTGTGATGGGATCCGATGCCCCGAGAAGTGAGATTTCTCATGCAGGCATCTAAAGCATGGACAAATTGCACGAAATTGAAATCCTCCTTATCCATTATATTGCAGTCGGGTCTTTCTTCTCGGATAAATCGGGCCAATCCGCAAACAATATTGTAAATAGTATTGGGAGGATACTCGGTTCCACCCTGCCGTCGGATCTCGAATATAAAATGTTTCCAGGCTCTTGAAATGTCAGCCTTTGGAGCCGTCCACAAATCTGTTAGTTGGGGAACCAAGTAATCATTTTCTTGTGTTGTGGAAGATTGTTGGTTTCTCCAAGTGGCCCAATCTTCATATAACTTTGTGCACCAGGAACTATTTCTAACGGTGTTCTTTGACCGTGAACATGAAACAACGCGATCAATGTCCTGAGACGACGCAATGGAAAATCGACTAGCGTCAAAGCTGTGGTCTGCCATTGTGATCAGATGTGCTTAGGGTAAAATTCAGAAATCCTATTTATATATTAGTGATGAGAATTATTGACAAGTCAATCATTAAAGAATAGATTTCATATCAAATACAATCAGCAACTGCTTTATCAAAAGAAGACACTTATGAAAGAGTAACAATACAACGCTATGAATTTGTATGGGCATTCATTCTGTCTATTCCCTTATTCCAACGCAACTAGGTGTGAAAGTCTTGACTGGCAACAGAATCTATTGTGTTCGCTGTTGTACAAAGAGATTATCAGCTATGTTATAAAGAAACGCTATCTTAGCGTATCTGGATAACAGAACAAGTTGAAATTACGGTTACATTCACAATGTGCAATTACGAGCCATAGCAATCTTGGGTCAGATAATCAACAGATCAATCTATGCAGGCGGGCAGTGTTATTCTACTATAGCACTAGAAAACGCTATCTTAGCGCTGTCATAGCGTTCGAAGTTAGAATAGCGTCACAAAATTGTGTTGAGACAGAGCCTTTCATACAAACTTCAGCGTGTGCAAAATGTGGAAATACCTTGTCAGACAGTCTGACGCTATCTGTGTTTCATACAACTTACACAAGCTGTGAGGAGCTCGAACGCTATCTAAGAAAGTGATATCTATGGTATTTCTTTATTCAGCAGTTGAAACAAGTGAAATTGCATCAACTGCACTTACATGAGGACGCAATGCAAGTGATTTAGAACTTCATGTTGATGTAACTGAAACTACCACAGTTAATGCATATGCATGGCCAGAGTGTAACAATAGGTACTTCAAGATTTTTCGCTCTTTTCATGATGTGTTAAGTAAGATATCTATTCCACGTGACAGCCAGAGACAATGAATTGCTGGTTATTTGAATAGATGCTTCAAAGGTGCTGCTTTGAAGTTGTAATGCGCTTAGCCATAGAAATCCGACTTTTCGCTTTGTTTACTGAGGCTAGAATGGACACCAGCTGTTTGCTGATGGAAATTTCAGCCGCTCGGCTGGGTGCCAATTGCTAGATCTTTGAAAGAGTCAAATCACTGAAACATGCAACAGTTGCAAATTCCTGCCGCATGGCGATTTATTGTAAGTTATAATGCCCGTCAAAAGTCTTTGCACCCCTCAGAAAAATAGCGTTTTCAATGTTTTCATACTTTATTACGTGTATATAATAGCTTTCAGAGGTAGAAGTCGTGAATGTGGACAGATTTGTCCAACTTTAGTTACTGCAATATGTGTGGATCGCCTATAATTTCTTCCCAAAAAATGTAATAGGAGAATAAAAAATTGCGAAATGCTACCAATTTCCATTTTAATAGAAATGAAACGTAACATACAAGCATACTGATACTGAACATATTTACAATTATATACATTTTATACAACAAACTCTGTATAATGTCATCAGTACCTAGTGGCACCGCCTTGAGCTGCGATCACACTGTCGCAGCGTGAACGCATCGAACGAATGATACGACGAATGGAGTTCTGAGGAATACTGCACCATTCATATTTCAGAGCAGATTTCAGATCAGCAATATTTCGAATTTGTCGCTTTGAGATTCGCCTACCAAGCTCGTCCCACACATGTTCAATAGGATTGAGATCGGGACTGCGACTCGGCCACTCCATGTGAGTGTAGTCATGATTCTCGAGGTGGAGTGTCTCAAGAAGACGGCAGCGATGGGGTCGAGCATTATCGTCCTGTAGAAGGAACCCTGGACCTATAACACTGAGTCCAAAAGGAATACCGACGGTGGTCAAAATCTCACGGTACTTTTCACCGTTCACAGAACCGTTTGGCATCACAAGATCAGATTTGCCGTTCCAGGCGATAGCTGCCCAGACCATTACTGAACCACCACCAAAACCTCGCCGCTCTTGGGTCTGTACTGCAGCGAAGTTTGCGTACCGAGTATTTCTCTTTCTCCAAACCCTCAAGCGACCATCAGTACGACGGAGACAGAAAACACTTTCATCAATGAAAATTACTTGACGCCATTCTTGAAGTGCCGACCATGAGCGATGCTGTCGTGCCCATTGCAAACGTGCAAGCTTATGACTATCGCTAAGTGGAAGAAATCTGAAAGGACGAAAGCTGTGAAGACAAGCATCATGTAGGCGTCTACTTATTGATGACTGGGACACTCGAACATTCCTCTCACGAAGAAGTCTCTGTAATTCTGGAATGCTTACAAACGGATTTGCTTCAGCTGTGGAAGTAATGAAAGAACAGGAGTCTTCAGCAAGAACTGAAGGTCTGCCGGATCTGTTTCTGTCTTTCACTGAATGTGTCTCCCTATACCGTTTAATTTGATACCTAACGGTTGATTTTGGAACATTCAAATGACTGGCGATTCGATTGTAAGACCACTTAGCATCAATACTGAGTGTGACAATACGCCACCGCTTTTCTTCGCTCAATTCACGCGTCGCCATGATTGCTGACTACGTTTGTTGACGCTTGTCCGCACTTTTATTCTTACGACCGCTTGTCACTGAATGGTGTTCACAGCTAATTAACTCCGTGTCATGACCCAAATTGTTTTTATCTAAGTGAAGCATTATAAGACATTAAACTGGAGACATTCGCTAAGAATAAACTGCCACTTAATTAGCTTGAAACTTCAAATATCTTAGGGGTGCAAAGACTTTTGACAGACAGTATATTTTGTCAGAATGCTTTCATATGTAAAGAGAAATGATAATGGCCGTGAATATCTACGAAGTTCACAGATAAGCTGCCGGTGCCTTCCCATTGTCAACTACTAGAAGCCGCCATCGTATAGGTACCGTTGTCATGATAGCGCATGTCCGTCCACGACGTTCTACTGTTTTCATTGTCCATGGCCGTTCTATTCATTTATTATTACAGAGCATCGGATTTCTATGTGCTTATCCACCTTAAGGGAGCATGACATTAGGTACCTAACCGTAACGCAGTAGGGAACCGTAACGCAGATTGACTTAAAGCAAACTATTTAAATTTTTTTAATAAGTTTATGTTCACCTTATCAAAGTGGAGAAGAAGTAAAAGTTATCCACGTCCGATAATCTTCAAAAGATGCTGAAGTTAATTTTGCCCTAATGAAAAATATTTCTACCTCATTACAGTCCGAGTCTCCAATAGAACCGAGTAAGGAGTCAAATGGAACCCAGGGGGTTGTTTTAGACGAAGTACGATAACTGAAAATATGAGATCTTCTTTCTTCCCGAATTCTCGTTTGAAAGCCACCTAGTCTTGCAATGCATTATTTCACACAGCTATGACGAATGAAACATTAACACCAGAGGCTTGGACTGAGCTGATAGGGTTAGACCTTCACTGTCAGCGTTGCGTAGCCCGGACGCCTTTCCTTCCGACTTCGGTTGACACTCGCAGCTCGACTACGCGGCCAATCACTTAGCCATAATGTCATGAGAATCACTCAATGTACCAGTATTTCAAAGAATATTTTCCACTTTTCAAGAACATATGCTTGTGTTACATTCAATGCAGAAATCCATTTTAACAATGCTGGTATTCAGAAATGACTTCTTAATACACTATAACCATTGTCGCATCTCATTCATCATCAAATTTCATTATACTGTTATAAACTATTCAGGCATTCTTGAAAACTGAGAATACAACATTTTGATTTATTATCTATGATATTGAAGAGTAAGAACAAGCGAACCATGTAAATTTATGATGATAAAAATGTCTAGTTGCCACCCCTTCCATCGAAATCTTGATGTACTTCAGAGGTCTGGATGGATACGGTTGAGTCAGTTTCAGTAGATTTAAGAAACAAAATAATTGTAGTGCCGGTACTCACTCTTCATGCGACATATTGATGTTAAGGAGTCATCTGGTAAACAAAGATGTCAATAAAGAAAGTCAAAACGTCGGATAAGTCATGGACTACTTAATATAGCAATACGTTCTTGTAAACTTGTTACTATATTAAGAAGTCCATGGATAAGTGTTCACAAGATAATTGCAGTACAGTAGAGAACTTTGGATTCATGAGAGTCAGGACATAACACAAGTAAGGAGTTCGTGTCTATCAGATTTGGTACACTCCAAACATTGATGGAAAACAATACTTCTTCTGACTATGTCCAATCTGTACAATTCAGATATCAATATTCAATCCTTGCAGATTGAAACAGATGGACGAATCGTAATCTTCGGAGCACTATCAATTGCTCCATAGTCGGAGTCCTTAACATCGACAGGTTGTTATTGCTTTTTTTACAGCGAAGTGACAATGCAAGATCCTGAATGTATTAAAATGATACAGACTTTGCTCTCATGACGAAGAGTTACTCTCACATGACATGGCAGATGACGTTCACCATCCGGAATCAAGCATATCGCTAGTAGATGCAAACCGAAGCATACACCTGAAGTCAATAAAATCAAAGCTATTATTCTGAACCCTCTTTGACATGCCTCTTATGTACCTAAGTTAATATCGCAGCTGTTTCATGTTTTACTACCATCGCAGTTCATGCAACAATGATGATTTTACAATAATGTTGAGTAAATGTGGCTTCCTCTCTTGTCTTTATCGCAATACTGATGGAAAGCATTATCAAATAGTTTATTCTGTCGTGCCATTATATCAGCTTAAGTTGATAAGACGGCGGAACAAAAGTCAATTACTGTAATTCACTTCGGAATCAAGGAAAAAGTAAGGTTAGTGTACTTAAAGATAACAATACACAATAGTTAATAATGTTAGTCTTAAAACTGACTGATAGGCGTTCACGCCGGTCAGCGGATAAAATACTTGTACACTTCCACATACTGTATAACGAATAAAACATTAGGCGCACAGAACAAAAAAACGAAATATACAAGATGTGAACAGTCCAGAAAGGCTAACAAAGCTCGAAAAGAAGGGGCTCATCAGCAAGATGACTAGCTAGGTCGCGTTTCGGGTCCTTTAACATCTTGTGAGCTCACACCCTAGCCTAGATGTTTCACGCTCGTGTCATGTTTAGAAGTTAGCACGCTTAGATGTTTATGAACGTCAGTTCAACAAATACATCAATTATGAGGGTCTTCTGTTGCTTTTACATTAATACGTGAATCAAAACGAAATGATGGCATCTGTATCATTTTCTACTTAAAGATTTTGTTGGATTACAGGTATATTAGAACTTTTCATTAACTGCGTTTTAATATTGTATAAACTGCTTAAACATCCTTTTTGAACTAATCATTTTGCCTCATTTCAATACCACATGCAATGAAGAATATGAATACAAACATATTCAAGAATGATTTTGAGTCGCAAATTTAATAGATCAGCAAAATACAAATGTCTCCTATTGATTGTTCATTAAAGACAACTTAATTTTCACGGTGAAGCTGAAGTAACTGATTCCACGCAATCAACCTAGCTAATGGTTGCAATTATTGATCCTTTGTATTCATCAAGTCAACAGATGACGACATGTTGATTTTAAGGAGTCATCTGGTAAACAAAGATGTCAATAAAGAAAGTCAAAACGTCGGATAAGTGTTCACAAGATAATTGCAGTACAGTAGAGAACTTTGGATTCATGAGTCAGGACATAACACAAGTAAGGAGTTCGTGTCTATCAGATTTGGTCCACTCCAAACATTGATGGAAAACAATACTTCTTCTGACTATTCAGACCATATTTCACACCAATTGGCACCAATCTGTACAATTCACATCTCAATATTCAATCCTTGCAGATTGAAACAGATGATTGAATCGTAATCTTCGGAGCACAATCAATTGCCCCATAGTCAGAGTCCTTAAAATCGACGGGACTTTGATTCCAGCCTTAATCAACTACATTTCAGGAATCAACATAAATAGGGGGCTACAATTTGCTCCCAGCGGATTTACGGAAGCAAAAAATGGTATATATTTGAACTTTTAGTGAGCTGAATCTTAGCACTTGACACCTAGCAATGACCCCTGGCCTCGAAATCTGATAGAAATTTTCAGTCTCGTAAATGAATATTTCCTCATTAATCGTGTTCTTACATGCTTATGTAGCACTAACAAGACCGTGAAATATCACAGTTCACACCCAGTCATTCACATTGCCGTCTTCAATGTTCTCCACTTAGACCAACTGTTGACATGACCAAAATGTTTCATTGCCAACTTCTCGGTCAAGGAAAAATATATCAGTTTCGATTATGAGGTCAAAAGAAAAATCTCTTTCAAAATCTCTTATGATTTTTAATGGTGATGCGACGTGGTAGAATTTGAATTCCTTTTAATGCCACACTCTAATACTGGTATGTTATCGAACAGCTGATAATGAAGCTTCATGAGGATGGAATTTTGATTCGGTCCAAGGCTATAACAATGTTTGACAAACTGCAAGCAGTAAGGAATAACTTGTAAGAAATTAACAAGTCTCTACTTCCATACCATTTATTAGAATTAAGAAAATCTGGATACCCCTACCTACTCTATTTTTACTGAATTTTTCGACAACCCACCAGACCAAACAAAATGTCTGCGGAGATTACGGATCTAACTGAAAATTGCAGTCCCTGATATAAATACAATTGTTGAGCTCAATAATATAAAACTTGAGATCGGTCAATGATACTTTTATTTGCAGCCTATGCGAGTTCTATTGATTCGTACAGTGAAGCAATAAAGCGTCAGTGAAGTTGAACAAAGCGCAACTTAATTAAGCTAACACTTTTACTGGCACTCAATCGATAATAAGCGCTTGATAAGTTCTTCCTAAAAATATCAATGTATTTTTTTACTCATTAATTTAATATTGTCCGAACACTGCACTGGTGACGCGCGAAGCACGATTTTTGAAGCTGTGTCTTTGTTTTCTAGTCGCAAGGACTGCAATTGTTTACTAACCAAGCTCGTCTTTTCTTTCTGACTCATCATTGATCGATAAAGCTGTCAACACTAAAGTTGCACGTGTAAGCCCACATCTATATTCACTGGTCAACGACTGTATCATTGGCTTAGAATCAGTGACAAAAAATGCCAAGCTTTCCATTGATCCATCCATGCCCCAACTCAGCTCCTCCTGCGAGCTTCAGTTAATTTCCATTCCAGAAAACTTCTGATAAAGAATTCATTTCTATGGTTAAAATCAATGTCATAAAAGAGATACAATTTATGTCAAGTCTATCGGAGAAGTTTGTGAGCTCTTTCCTGCATCTGCCTTATTTAAAATTAATGATCGGAAGATGAAAATGAATAAAATGGGCATTGATCCATTTTAAGACAAAATAAACTGAATTAGGAAATCAAGGGGCTGTAAATAAAGTATTCCAATCTAATAAATTGAACTTAACTTATTTGAATTTAGCCCGAAGCCATCTTCAAGAATGAAATCATTCACGTTTCCCGCAATGTCTATGGGCTAGAATTGTAGACAAAAAACGGAAAAATTCTCACTTACGAAGAACTGGCTCCAATTTTTTCAGCCACCGCTCGCACAAAGACAGGAAATTCACGTTTTCTCCGTCAGCATTCTTCAGTGTCTGAAAACACGAAATACAGTGAGAGTGAAACAAGCATCAAATTTGGAACATTAGCTGAGTGGAGGGTTTCAGAGAGGGTACTCACCTACTAAATCAATTTTCTAACATAAGACTTACAACAAAACAATCAACTAACAGAATTTTTCGATCTTTTTCCGTAAATAGAGAATTTCAAGCAGAATAAGCTGAAATCGAAAGAACTTGCAGAATTGAGGTCCAAAAAATTTTCTTTTTTGAATTAATGAATCTTGTGAATGATTCATGAAATGTAGGGAAAATAATTTTTAACTAATTATCTATATCAGTGGTCTTCAACCGCATACCTTACAAGATAAATATCCTAAGCAAGATCTCCATTTACACATAACGCAAAGCTACGGGATTTGTGTACTTGATTAGCTAAAGCGACGGATTTGATGAAATGCTGATAATTGATAATTCTTCAGAATTTTCATCATATTAGTTTCCCCCTTACCTTTTAACCATGTCTCTCACATGTTATCAAGTTAGCTTTTATCAAACATACAGTGTATCAATCACAATGTTTAAATTTCAACTTCCTAGTTTGTAAATTTTACCTTCCTTCTTTCTCTAAACGCGGCTTGAGAAACCAAAATATTGGAAGTAATACAATTGTATCAACAATATCGGCTTTCTCCATTTTAAAAAGATTCTAAAATGCTTTAAACCAAAACTTGTATTGGAACAAGCCACGTTTTCAACCATCAAGAGACATTGTATTCTGTTGGTTTAAATAGTAGTAGTGTTCAGAACTTCAGTAATTTCAATAGGTCTTGTAAAGAAAGAAATTAATATCATTTTTTGAAATTATTGAAATAATATTTTTTTCAGTCTTTTAGTCTTTCTACGCACTAAAAGAAAGTGCGTAGAAGTCTAAAAGACTGAAAAACAATATTATTTCACTAATTTCAAATAAGTGTTCAAAGCATTTCCAAAATATCATTATAGCTTCAATGTCGGGAATCCATTATGCTTTTTTCATGTGCTTATAACCTACCATTAGAGATATGCACGGATCGAGGACTCTGAGCCGATATCAGGCGACTTTAATTTATTTAAAAAATTAGGCAGCCGCGTCTATGCCGGTTTTAGATAAACGGCGGAGATGCCGGTTTACATGTTCGAGGAAAAACAATTTTAACCTACTGGTCACACTCTCACATGAATCAGAACAATCATGTAAATCGTTCATCCAATGAGACGATTTCAAAGAAACGACTGGTTTCACGAACATAGCTAGATGGGCTGAGATTAGAAGCGTGATTGAAATCACATATTGTTGATGACTTCCATGAAAAATATTCTTGTGTTCAAGTGAGCAGCCTGCAGTGTGCATGCAAGTAGATATCGTGAGAAAATCCTGATGACCTGTTAGGAGAAATGCAGAGTTGGGTGAATTTCCCAATGCTGACAGAAATACTTGTCTCATACATGATAATTTTAGCGGACCCCAGCAGATGTTCTACTTTATTTGTTGCAGTATCGACACGGCGCTCGACGTCCGACTCAGAGTGGCTACACTGAAGCCGTGCTCGGGTAGGTTTGTACATCTATGATTACACCAATCGTTCAGGACCTATTTCCTTTTGATAATTCATCAACACTGTCAGGATCCGGCAATATAACTTGTAGTCACTATAAATTGTTGCAATTCAATAAACAGAAATTAAATGCGTGTCTTGGCGAATTGAAACGCCAACACTGTCTATTCAAAATTGGGAATATCCCTTGGCAAGTCATCATACTTTTTGGAGATTGGAAAGAGCCAAGTAAATTGATAGACATTTTTTGCAGTTGATAATCAGTGCAATATATTTCCGCTACTATCCGTAGCCATCATCAGGCAGTGACTGAATGATTTACAGAATAAAATTTGAAATTCACATCAAGATACATTAAAAAAGATATAGAACATATACAAAACCCTGACAAAAGAAGAGAAGGAGCTATGCGAATGGTAGAAACGGGTTACATGGTGCCAATAGTACCTTCATATGCAACCCTTCACTGCCCGCCACATAGCTCCTACTCTTCTTTTGCCATAGTTTTGTATATTTTGTATATCTTTTCTATGTATCTCTTGATGTGAATTTCAAATTTTATTCCGAAAAATCATTTAGTCACTGCCTGATGATAGCTACGGATAGTAGCGGAAATATATTACACTGATTAGCAACTACAAAAAATGTCTATCAATTTACTTGACTCTTTCCAATCTATAAAAAAACTGGTTATTTAGGCAAACGCTCTACCAACTGAGCTCTCAACGTGGGCGACAGTACGACAGGAGTCCTCAGCAGAACACTTCGCCTTACAGTCAGTGGCTTCATCGCTCATCAAGACAATCACAGCACTAACTGACCAATCTAGCAACCAATATCTGAAAGACATTATGAAGTCAAAGCCAGCATTGTGCTTTGTGACTCAGTTGGCTAGTGTGACAGGTCGAAATAACCAGGGTGGCACGGCAATTTGACCCACCATTTCTTCATTCCATTCATTGGAAATATTCCATGCGAAACCTACTGCTGACGTCATAGAGGTCGTTCATGGACTAGTCGAAAACCTATCTACATTCGTTATTATGTGTAATTGGTAATTGAGCAGAAACGCAGATGAAAATATATTGATTTTCACTATTTTCACACAAACCCCCACACTTAATAAAATTGTAAAAAAATCACATAACCTGCAGGTCTAACTCGAGAAAATAAAGCATGTCAAAAAAACTAATTTTTGATCATAAGCTTGAACTTTGAATGGAATTTTACAGCGAATTCATATGGAGAGAAAAATATGATCTAATTTACAATCAAGTGGTTTGAATAGTTAAATCAAAGCATGGCCAATGAAGTATTTTTTGCGAATAAGCTCATTAATTCTTATTTCCTTGTTGGATTTACAGCGATGAGCCTGTTCATTATAAGTATGTTATCCGTAATTCATGCAAAAATATCGCATGCATTTCAATTACATAATATATTAGTGGCAGTTCGATCTGTGTCGCTTAGTAAACGGTGGTTGTATTTAAGGTTTAACTTAGTGACTTAAACGAGATAACAATTCTATCAAAACTGACCACCAATATTTCTTCGGTTATAATTTTCTAGTTCAAGATAGAATGATTAGATTGAAACCATAATACCCCCCTCCCCCACTATATATAATAATGATGTCTCCCATGGGGCACTTTTATCCAGAGGTAGGCATTTGTTTGTTTACTGGGTACATCGCTTCGTACCAATTTGATACGAAGCCTCCTATCCGTTGGCCGGGGAAGTCAACAACAACAACCATAATACCATCTTCCCCTCCGCTCCATATACATGTAACCAATCGACGACAAAAGTAGCAAATAGAATATTGGCATAATCATGTTAAAAATATCGACGAAATGTTGAATGCAATTACGGTGATTAACGGTGAAAAGAATCACGTTATTGTATGTCTTATTCTTGCAACCTGTGCGTAAATATTATATATATCCTGAAAAAGACTAGTGGCACATTTTCCAAATCTTTTTGTAAAATGGTATGCGTCTATAGATTATTTGATTCCGCATGCCTTACATGTACCGTATATCTTCGAATAGTAGCCGCCCTCGAATAATAACCGCACCCGAATTGTACAGTTTTTAATAGTAGCTGCGGCTATTATTCGAAGAAATACGGTATTTATACTGTGTTTCAATTCTGCAACTAGGAGCATTTAAAACATTAAGCAAGTATTTCTTATCTGCGAGGCACAGTAGGCTTCATACACAGTCATTTGAGTCACATCAGACACAAAAATGTCACGGCATTCATTCCACTTTTCCCCGGAGATATCATTAACCTACACGCATAGTAGATTCTGATCATTTAATCTGCTGGTCTTTATTAATCCACAGAACTAGGAGAACATATATATCTACAAATCCGGACAATGCACAGCTATTGAATCGTGAAATATGTTTCATTCCATTGATTTCTAGGAGATAAGAATTCAATGAATTCGAATCAAACACTAACTCTTGCCAGATCATCTTGTAATGAATTCTGCTATCTATAAATTTGATTTATTTTCACAACTTCCTTTGCCCTGGAAATCTGGGACAGGTTAACAAAAAATAGAAATTTCTCAGGAACAAATGGTCGAGCATTATTTGAGTGAGGAGCTCCCTCAAAAGGAGCCTACATAGTGTAGACAACAATGATTATGAGTACATAAAAACGTCAACAATGTTGCCCATGAAATTCACTGCAGATCCAAATGGTCAACTGCTTTTTAAGTAATGTTCAAATCTGAACAAAAAATTGTCGTCGAAAGGAGGATCTCATATTGCACGATTGGCATTCACTCATGACCTCAATGTTGAACAAAGTCGATGAAAGATACTTGATGATGAATTTTAAAAACAAAGTCAATGTCAAGTCAAATTAATTTTCACCAACGCAATCTTAGATGCACGTCAATGCAGTTAGAACTGTACCCAGGTCATTGAAAACCCACACCCTGGAACACCTGGAAAGATTGCGAACAAATAATGAACTTTGTGAATTGACGGTTTCTTCTTTAATAAATGGCAAATATTTAACAATTTTTGAAGAACATTTTGTGTGACCGTCAGCGAGCAATCTTCTTGACACTAATTATTTGATGCTATTGCTTGTTGCGGTATTTGAAAAAGTTGGCATAAAAAGCATTGGGAGCTTTTAGTTTTCTAAGTATTATCGTAATTAAATTTGATCATGATGATCATGAAAAAAAGAGACGACATGACTACAACTTCTGTCTTTTCAAAATCTTTTGAGACATGTGCAGTTTGACGCTTAACATCTAATGGAATCATATTGAATAAGCATGTTATGATATTGCAGCATTTGCTTTAACTGTTGATTGGCATTTTGATCTCATCACCATATGTAAATTACGAATCAATAAATTCTGCGATTATTCAATTTCTTTAATGAATTGTGAAATGAATGTAGTATTTAACCTACCTGTATTTTCTATTTTTGTGACATTTTTCCGTCGATCACCTTCATTGACGTGGTTCATATCGTACTCTTCGCTGGCAACTTCGTTTTGCGCAAGTGAAAGGTCAGGATTCTAACAATACGCAGATATAATACATTCATCAAACGTTTTCCAACTGATTGATAATTTAAAGATTTCCTGTTTTAAAGATCTTCATAACAGATTCTAGCTTATTGATTAAGAATGTCTTTAAAAAAGTCTACAAAGGCAATGGCATTGTGCATAAATTTTGTCAAAGCTGAAATTCATTTTTGTCGTCTTCGTAATTGAAGTTTCCTATGTCACTATCTTTCATTATCTATCCACACGAAATTCGCAGCTCCTGCACTTTGCAATGTATTAGAGATAGTAATTGGATTGCATTTGCAAAAATTGATTCCCGACGTCTGTGTCAACCATCAATGTCAACGTGCCCTATATCTGGCACACCACATTATCTGTTACCGAGATTATCTGGTATAGTGTAAAACGGATAAACGTGGCTTTACAAAGATTTGCTGATGTATCGGTCAATTCATACATGGTTAACCGCTTTCGGGGCAATTAACTAGATAACTGTCCTCGCTATTTCAGCAAATATAAAAAAAATCCCCGGCGAGATCCCTTACCTATTCACTTCGACCTCGGCTGGGAGTAGTTTTGATACTCGTAGATTCTGAACATTTGTTTCTCGGAATCAATGGCATAAAATGTCCGTAACTTTTTCTAGTATTCTTAGATGTTGAGTGCAGAACATTAAGACGATTGAATTCGTCATAAACCGAGCAATCACGGCACCATATATTCACTTAGACAGAACAGGGGAATACTATAACAGAAAAATCTGTATAAATAAGAGGCCACTCAAGAGCAATAGAAACGCAATAAAAAAGTTGCAGAGATAACAAAACAGAAGCCATTTACATCAGATGAAAGTGGCCAAGAAAGCTATTATTAAGCAATTATATACTGCTGTCATTTTCAACAAAACGTTAACTTTACTTTATTGGCGCATGACTCTTTAAATTTTACCCACACCTTATCGCACTTCTTACTATTCAATTCAGATATTAAATTAAGCTACTAATGTACATATTTTCAACAGTTTTCCGGTGCCTAGCTTTTAGGAAAACCACATAGACAGCTGATCATTCGGTTGCTTGACACAACTAAACGTGTAACATTCCATAACCAAACAGAAACTGTTCAGTATTCAGCTAGCTCAATAGTTCAGAACACAGCTTCCATTTGTGTAGTTACGAATGAGCAAATTTCAAAAGCTCGTAATTCCAGATCATCTCTTCTGAGTCTGTGAGCATGCATCACTGCCATGCTCATTCTTCTCATATATTCTCATAATTGCTAAGGAATTAAAATAATCTGTATTTACTTAAGAGCATTTGAAAGCAAATCCAAACCTCTTAAATGCACATTGGCTCCGATTCCGGCACATTCCTTCCGATTTGCTGACGATGCAGCTAAGAATGAATGAAAATGGGAATGCACACACAAGTATGTGTGTGATGAAAGAATGGACATTTTCGAGTCTAGATCGATGTCTTAAATGATAATAGGTTGTAAAGCAGCTTCAGGTCTCTAAATTTATTCGAGTTCCAGATACCGTATTCGTCCAATTTGAAGCCCCTGCTCTTTTTAAAGCCTCTTACCTAAAAGACGCTCCCTTTTTGCTTTCAACAACTTAATAGAGGCCTCTGTCCGATTAGAAGACCCCCATCTTCAGTGGCTGAATGCTATTTGCTCATACACACGTGACTATAACTAACTGCTTTGCATCTCCTCTGATAGGTGTTGTCATGTACGCTTGTTCCTCTCAAAACGGAATGCTCTCTATTTGTAAAAGACTAAATGTGAGGATGCAGCCTAGATGAGCACAAGGCGCGTACTTATGGGTTATCCCCCCCACGTTTTCAAATTTGTCAAAAATCCGTAGAAATGAATCAATCGTCACAAAACTTTAAGCACAAGAGAGGTTATTCTCTACCTATATGCAAAAATTTAGGCAAATCGGACAAGTACTTTTTGACTTAGGAGCGATAACTTGAAGTGCAGCGATGCCGGCAGCTTGATCTGACTTCTTATGACGTCACCGTCGGAGCAGAAAGCACTTGAGGTTAACAAAGTCATTTCCCGACAACTCGTGAAGCGATGATGACCAGACCACATATATTAATATGCTTGGCTTAATAAAGGTGTGGCAAGGTAGTGGTCGTGGGAAGATTTCAAATAACAGTGGATGAGAGACGGAGAGGGAGAGAGAACAATGCACACACGAGTAACAATAATGCGTCGAACAGACGAAGTCAGATCAAGCTGCAGACTTCTCTACACTTCACGTTATCGTCTCTCATGCATAAAGTACTTGTCTGATCTGCATAAAATTTTGTATGTTGGTAGAAAATATACTTAAATACGTTTACCTGAAGTTTGGTGACGATTGATTCATTTTTGCAGATTTTAGACAAATTTGAAAACCTGGGGGGGGGATAACCCATAAGTACCCAAGGCGCTCCTTTACAATAGAGAAAGAACTTCAAATTGTCAATTTCGCCAAATCCACTTCAAAGACCAATGCTGCGAAAGTTTGCAAAGTCGACAAAAGACGTGTACATGAATGGTGTCAACAAGAACAAGATTTAAAGGAGAATCAACAACACAAGAAATCTAAAAGGCTTCCTGGCGCAGGACGACATATAAAATATGATTTCATGGAAGAGCAACTTATTGGGTGGATCAATAAAGAACGAGGTAAAGGCCTTCGAATCAGCCGGAAAATGATTCAAAAAGAAGCAAAGAGAATCATTGAAGTGAGAGCTAATGAAGAGTTTCTTTCAAGTGACGACTGGCTTAGGCGATTTCTACGACGCAATCGATTAAGCCTGCGGAAAAGAACTTCTGTGGCTCAGAAAACGCCTGATGATGTCAAGGAGACAGTCATAAGTTACTTGGCATATATAGGTGATCTACGAAAAAATCGCAGCTACAGAATGGATTCAATTGGAGCAGCAGATTAAACTGCGATTTGGATAGATCCGATACAAAATACGACAGTCGAAAAAACAGGTACGTAGTACCTATTTGTTCTTTCATATGGCAACCTGATGTAACTTAAAACGTATCTTTCTATTTGCAGGTGCAAAGACAATTTCACTATTTTCATCGGGAAATCACAAGGCAAAACTCACCGTGATGCTCACAGCAATGACGGACGGGCGAAAACTTCTCCCATATATCATCTTCAAAGGTAAAAGGATTCCCAAGGAGCTACTTGACTTCAAGGATGCAGTCGTTACCGTATCTGATAATGGATGGATGAACGAATCTACCACTCTCGACTGGTTGAAACGATGCTGGGGTACGTTCTCTTTAAGACGACGACTTCTCGCTTGGGATGCTTTCCGATCTCATAGAACAAACCCTGTCAAGAAGCAGCTAAAGACTACTCGCACTGACACCGTGGTAATTCCTGGAGGATGCACATCTCTACTTCAAGCGCCGGACGTTTCTTGGAATAAACCCTTTAAGGCCGCATACTTAGAAAACTATGAAGAATGGGCTCGTACAATCGGCGTGTCAGAAACAAACAAAACTGCAGCGGGAAATCCAAAACCTCCAACCGAACTCCTCATGTGCAAATTGGTAGTTGCAGCTTCGAGTTCATTTGCACAAGGACCTCATCAAAAAGTCGTTTCATGCTTGCGGATTGACTGCCTCGCTGGATGGAAGTGAAGACTGTAACATTCATGCTGTGAAGAAATTGGATATTCTGGAAAGTCTGCATGATCGCGGGTAAAATACGACTTTCAATATTGAGGATGAGGTAAGCTCCTCTGACGAAAACATCATAGAATGCCAGGAAGATACCGTTGAATCGGAGTGATAGATTCTGAATTGATGATTTATACTATTTTGTTAACAGTTTTTTGATTAAGAATATTGGATAATTTTTGTTTGCACATGTAGTTATCGAATTAATGAAAATAGCCCCAAATACTGTGCTACAGATTAAGCACAATTCATAAGTTATAATGGATAGAAAAAGATACATTTTAAAGAAAAATATTTTAAAAATTACTAGTGTAAATAAACGCCTCTGCTCAAATACAAGCCCTGTTCAAAAAGAGGCCCCCTCTTACAAAGTGGGAAATTAACAGAAGCCCGGGGCGTCTAATAGGACGAATGCGGTATGTAGTCATGCTTCGTTGAAATTTACTTGCGTGTAGCTCACCACATGTAGTACCGGCTAATCACTAGGACAAATGTTTTGTGCACTAAAAAAACTGAAAATTTTGCACGAAGAGCACCAAAAGCAATCCTATTAGCTGATGAAGCATCCAAAACTGCTTTGGAGAACGACTTATAGAAATGGATAAAAAAATAGTTATTTCCCTCCGAGGACTTAGATGGTGCAGATTTGACCAGACTTTATCTGAGCGTCTGGAACCCTCGCCTGCCTACTTCCGATAACATTCCCGTGGATCGACCACTCGACTAAAAGGTCAGAAACTTCTGCGCCTAAGCACTCTAACCACTGTGCCACGGGCACATGGAAAAGGAAAAGTGAAAAATATTGTTTATCGATTCATAATGAGATTGTCATTAGATGGAATGCTTGTAATCATTCGCATTAAAGTAAATATTTGATTTAAGTAAATAATAATAACATCAATAGAATGACATTCAAATTTGAATACTCAACGTTCATCGGTTATGTTCAGTGAGATAGTATTCAAATAGAGAAGTAATCCAAAAGTAAACAGTGAGACGTGATGAAACAGGTTATTTATACTTCACTGGAGGTATCACTTTGGCAACAACTGTATTCCAATCATAACAGGAAATGCTCAAATAATTTCTGATTGAAACGAAATTGCCAGCAATATTTGTCAGAAAAAACCGAAGTTTGTATATTACATTAGAGAAACTTTTTCAATAGAAAAATTTTAAACTTGTGCAATTAATTTGAAGTTGCAAATACGCTGATCACACAACTTCGACAAATCTGCGAGCTTTGAATAAAAATGTGATTATGTCAATACAGCACCGAATCTTTCATTGTACTGGGATATTTCGCATAGTTTTGTCTGTATTCCATGGATTTTGCATTTGCAGCGCCTTGTGATCTCCGTGGCACAGTGGTTAAGTGCCTGGCCTAGCGATCTTTTGGTCCTGAGGTCGAGCCCCGAAGGTGTCATTGGAAGTCGGCAGGAAGGGCATGCGGACTAAAAGTACTACAACGCTCCATAAGTCTGACTATGTCAGCACCGTCCAAGCCCCAAGTATGGGGAGTAGTGACGTAAAAGCCTCATTTTTTCATTTCATGCGCTTAATCGGGACACACTTTATAGTGATAGACGTTTTGTATGTTCGAATGAACCACAATTTTACTATATTTAATATACGAAGTCCTCCTGTTAATCAAGACATCTCTATGTTGAATTGGAGACTCAGACGATGAAATCAAGGGGGATCCAGTAGCAATCTTTCAAACAAACTGAGATAGACAAGTGCCTGGGAATCGATTCAAGCTGTAGGAGGTTTCTTGGAAAACCAGAAGAATACGAGGATTACGTGTGGCTTAGGAAACAACCGAAGGTGTGAAGTGGGACCAAGAGTAGCAACAATCCAGCCCAATCCGCCATGTATCAAGCGAACAGCAGCCCTACATCACTCTTGTAGGTCCGGATATGCTACGTAATAATGATGATGAACGCAGGCATACACGGACATCCACTAACACGAGAAGGGACATGGCACCAGTGTCACACTGGCTTCCAACGAAACAAACTTGACACCAATCCTCCACAATTCACATTATTAGGGACGTGCTCATTGCCCACTGGGTAGCGCTGACTCTATTGCGTAGGATGTTCTATGCAGGCCAATGCATGGTGTCCACACAGCTGACAAATCGTCATCAGACATCGAGAAGAATAAAATGCTGTAAATAAAAATTGCCATTAATGGCACGAGGCATGAGGGCATAATCATGCCAATGAGTATTAAAACCAAGCGCAACATAATGATGAGAATAGTGCTTATGAAATTTTAACAATAGTACCCTATGAAATGCAGCGGAAATTCCTGACGCAAATTATGACTACTGTTGCCACATTAATGTATTCTTCACGCGCATAATATATGTGATACAGGAATTAGTAATGATCTGATAGTCTTATTTGAAAGTTAGAAGGAATGATGACGCTAAGAAACACATTATGATAAACAAGCAATACTAATAACAATGTTTTCACCACGAAATCTGTACAGTGTGCAATCAATTAAAGGTAGCGAGAGATGAAATGATCAATCAATGCGAGAGATTAAATGAAGTCTCAAATCCTTCTTGACTTTTTTTGCAAGTCTGGTTATTTTCTTAAATTTCGCAGCAAAATTTCATTAAAATTTCCACGTTGAAGGTCCAACAATCCTAACTTAGGGGTTCGCTAGGTGAAATCCTAGTTGGTATGCTTGAACGTTTCCTAGCAATTCCCTAAGTTAGGTGACTCTCCCTAAGTTCACTTGATTGCAGATCACCGGACTGCTGTAACTGTGTTCATTTTCACATCCTGATAGCGAATTGTCTCACGAACTGCAGTCGGCGATTGATTGACGGTGGAATACAATTTGAAAAGAATATCAGTTATCGACAAACTGGAACTGTGGTTGTATTCATCTTGTTACGATGAAGACAATGTTTCGTTTATCAAAATCGATACAGTAGTTCCGAAGTTATGTGGAATAATACATTTCGGCCTATCCTCAAAGTGTGTACGTCTTAATTACGCAACTACTGAATGAACACCGTTGACTTATCGTCAACACAAAAGTCGTCGTCGAAACATGAAATTGGCGATAGCTCAGCAACTACTGCAACAAATTTAACAAAATAGACTTCATTATAATTGTCATCTCATAATTGAGAAGATGGTGCCATCAGTTGCTAACACAGATATAGAAAATGTTTTACCAGCATTCATTATTGCTAGAGCATATTGTAGTGTATTTGTACGTGCATGCATCATCCCACAATATGTTATCATCACTTTCATTATTGCATGTATGTCACCGCTTGCTGTTCGTGTGCTTATGCAGGTGCATGTCCTCATACCTCTCTTTTGTAGGTATCCGCGGTCATTGTCAAATATACCGTCTTGATAAACAGACCTCGTTCTCATCTAATTGCATGAATTGATATTGTACTGATAGATTTCAACAACCAATAAGAATGGAGCGCACAGCAAATATTGTAGATTCGATCTCATCATGCCATTGAATTGTAATGATGAATGGTGATCTATGGTGCATGTAATATAATGAATGAATAAATGTAATAGGAAGTATCCTACCTATTATTAGCTTCAAACAAAGGTTTTTCTTTCCAACCAACTTTACTTTTTATGAACTTTCACTGCTTTAACTGTTGACATTTGATTGAATTTATTATTAGTTCAAATGTTAAATTTTAGTACTCGTACTCGATAATGTTAAATAGTAACCTATGATTAAAGTATATGGTCAAAATATCTATAGATAGGAAGAGTAAAAAAATAATTAAAAACTATTAATTAAAAAGATAAATTGTGGTATTGATATTGGAATACTTTGGAAACTTAATCTTATACTTTGAGCGTCGAATAATGCAAATTTGAAGTAATCATTGTTGCATGCTTCATTTTTCATGTTATAATTACATGTAAGGTCTAATATTCTCACAAACTCAAACACAAAATCTTCCACGTGAATTGAGATTAGTCAACTTAAATCAAGGTGATGTAGTCAAATACGACCTTCTATTTTCCAATATAGATGATTATTTTTGAAAACGACTTAATTCATTAGAGTGACAATGCAATTAATATTGTGTATACGAAAATTACTAGAAATTCAACATCGATAAAAAATCCAACTATAAAATGAGAAAATTATAGAAAGTATATGTTTACTACTTCTCGATTGGCGAAGTTTCCATCGTTTGCCGAAGTTTCCGGGAATTGATCATTCGGATCATTTGCCTGCATATTAGTCATATTTCTGATCTTTGTTTCTTTCTTCAGCACGATTTCTGCAGGAGTTAGAAGTCGTCGAGCTACATTTTGTAGCATTGCACAGACTGTTGCGACTTTGCACAAGTTAGTTGGTGTGAAGCGCATATAATTTAGAATAGGCCATCTCCTCTTCAAAACCCCAATGGCCCTCTCAACCGTGCACCTGGCTTTCTTGTGTGATCTGCTGTATTTGATCTCCCCTCGACTAGTGGTCGGCGTCTCGATGATTGGTGTCATTAAATGCTTTAGTGGAGGATATCCAGAATCATCAAATATTACACCTTCAGGTAATTGAGGCAGCACACCGGTTTCAAACTTTCTATATAGGGCGCTTGTTCGAAAAATATGCGCATCATGGGTTCAGCCAGGACAAACTTGCGACTAAATCAATGATAAGCAGATTATGGCCATTCGTGACGACTTGGGACGTTGATAGTGTGATCACCACTGCGATTTACGAAAGACTCCTCTAATTGATGGGTCGCCTGCATCTCCACGTGGGTACCATCAATAACGCCCTCAACACACGGAAAACCATATTCATTGAAAATGCTCAATGCGTGTTCTTGTGCTTCTCTGTCTGTAGACCATTTGATGTAATTCTCTACAAATTCTATCAAACCGTTAATCACACGTCAAAACACCCTCGACACGGTACACTGCTTGATGGAATGCAGATCAGCAATCGTCAGTTGAAAAGTCCCTGTTGCAAGCATTTTTAATGCCATAAGAAATCCCAGTGAAGAAGGTAATGGATTGCCACGTTGATTTGTATGATCCAATCTATTAGATATTAGTTCTAAGATATCTTCAAAAATCTCACGCGTTAATCGAAATCGTTCTCGAAATAGTCCAATGGATTTTGGTGGTCCCGTAGTGGTTTCGGAAATGACAATTTTCCCGCACTCAAATAATGTAATGTTGATAGCTCTAATAATAATGAAAACCTTTTGATTGCCTACAACTGGTGTGCCTATGTATTTTGTCAATCTCGATTTTGTAGGTAGGCTATAATCTCGAGTCTTCACTCTACCAATCCCGAATATCAGGAAATTGTAGATTGAAGATGCAAGAATCAGGAATTCACAACTGTTCCCTGTTACTCTCAATGTCGCCGTTATCAATTTGTGCATAAAGTGGGAAAAACTTTAAGTCGACTTGTCAATTGCGATATTGCAAGTATAAAGACTTTTGGCAATTCCGACTCTCTGTTATTCCTACATCCCGTATCCCATATAAGTATCATACACATGTTGGTATCGGACACTACCGTGTCCGAGATTTTCCGGGATTGTGGAATCTCTACCCTGTATTAGAAAACATAAAAGGGCGTGAGTATGCAATCATGCATACAAGTGTGCTGACACAACTGTAATATAGGCTATTCAAAGAAAGATATCGAAAAGTATTCGAAAACCTATTCGGTTTCCACTAGCGAAGCATTAAAACTCTAAAAATTATAACCAAAAAGAAAACTCAATCAATAAATTAATCCTAGGATTTCGAGATTTGCACAAACCCACGGAATCCCGTTATTGCAATCTCTACCGGTATCCTATGCTATTTATATGGTTGTGGTAGTTTTCTTCGACAGCAAGATATCATGGAAATGTGGTTTTGTTCGACACGTACGTTTGTTCGACAGTGGTTTTCTTCGACAATACTTTTCATCGACAGTACTTTTCTTCGACAATGATTATTTGATTTTATGCAATATGCTATCAAAATATGAATCTGACTTCCTACCTTTTATAATTTGTTCTCTCAATTCTATTGGTCTTTTCCATATTCACATTTCAACGCAGTAAAGTGCGTCAAGGTAACAAAATTAAAAAAACAAGTTTTTTTAACTAGTTTTAGACTAGTTAACGACATGTTTTGCATGTTGTTTGATCTAAATTCGTTGCAATCTTGCGCTATTAAGATGCCCAGTGCACATGTTCACATTTATTTTTATGAAACAAAGTAATTGATTTAATGGTAAAAAAAATTGAAGCAGGCCTCTCAGCTTTATTTTAACTTTTTCCTATTTTCGAAAGCTATTACTCTTCTATTTCATTTAAATTTGACTTCATGGTAAAATTATGGTGTAGAATAATTAATGCGATATCTATGAAAACTTTATTTACCTACTTCATACTGAAGTGCTCACGTTATTTTACGCGGCACAAAACAATTTGCTTCAAATAAGTGGTCAAATTTGCAAAGCATTACTCTAACCCTAGAATTGTGAGAAGTATTCATGAATTTTGTGATTCTATAATCGGCAATATGGACATGGTGAACTGATTAAAGCAAAAATTAAATTACAAATTTAACTGTTTATACATGAAATTTTAGTACTGACTATTAACAACGAATCATTTCATGGAAATGCTCATTGATATTCCTTGCAACATAATTATTCTACCTCGATAGGAATACATGTGTCGAAGAAAGCCACTGTCGATGAAAAGTATTGTCGAAGAAAACCACGATGATAATGTGTCGAAGAAAAGTATGACTCCCATTTATATATATATATATATCCATGCTTTGTAATAGGATATTTACGATTCTACTCAATACCGGGATTGAGATTTTACGGGATTTTGGAATCCCCAGTGAGTCATCATGGTGACACCTGTCAAAAAGAAAGAACACAGTTGTTTACATCCTATTTTTAGTAAGGTGCGGTTAGTCGTTAGTAACAATATCTCTGCAACCTTATATTTTCATCTAAAATATATGCACGAAGAAGTGACAATCAGTTTCTGCTGTATCCGCACACCATGAACATGAGCAAAGAAGCAAAAGACTTCCAAATTGGAAGCAAGCAGAAATCGAACTGTAGCTTAGAGCAATTCTGAACCGCAATAATATCCTTTTCGCGGTGTTCTCGTCCAACGATACTCATGACCATAAGAGTAAAGCATGAACATAAACACTATACACTCGTTAGATAACAGTGAATCTAAACCACCATTGAATAAGTTTAATTGATTTAGTCCACTCAGAAAGTTTGTTGAAGAATTGATACGTATTTCCTGACTGAAGGCGGGCCTACGTTCTCCTAGATTTCGTCAATATTTTGAGACTTAATTCCTAGGATTTTTTCCTAACATTGTTTCAGCATAGCAACACTCTCTAACCCTAATTTAGGTGCCCCCACCGATCCCCTCAGACTTTTTTCCCAAGTGACTTGGGGTGACGTTCAATCATACCACTTAGGATTACCACTTAGGGGTGTTCTAGCATACGGCCCCTGGTACCTAACAATTTCGAAATGGGCTGATGAATAAGCCTCTTTTGATTTCAGAGATGTTGCTAAAGAGGAAAATGGAGGTGCACCATTAAGTTCTTTCACGTACTCAGGTGCATTACCATACATGCAGTTGTGGACCATGCAGGACACTTTGCATTCAATGCGGTTCAATTGTATTCATGAATTAGTAGAGAGTGTTGTTGCATAGTCCCACCAACACATTATTGCATGCTTACTTTTGTAGCTAATGTTAACACTCACAATCAAGGAAAAATCAGACGTTATATCGCACTCAGAGTAAACAACGATTCCCTTTATATCTTGTTGCTTTGCTTTGTTACTTTCCTGTTTTCATCTGACCAAATACAAGGTCACTCGACAACATTTCAGAAACATCTTCTAAAAATTATTAGAATTTTCCTGCAAATTTTGGCAGTTGAAACATCAGACCTGTCTATAGTAATCAAAAAGCGAGAACTCAAGTTCATCGTCAAGCATTTTTACCATGTTAAGATGGGGGAATTGATAGGGCTGCCTAGTAATGAAGACATGGAATTTCGGCATTTTCGGTCCGACAATGTGAACTCTTCACCGGTACAGAAAGTATAAAGAACAAGGATGAATCAGACATATTTTATACACACCGACCGCAAATAGTTATATATAATTGTAAAGACTTATTTGATAGCCTGATACGGGAGGTAGTTCTTCATCGTCGATCAAGAAAAGAAATCAATGTAGGCACTCCCTTTAATTACGGCTGTTTCAAAGTAAAATAAAAGAAATTAAAATAGTTTACAAAACAGCAAACGTTTCGTGACCCAGTCACAGCGTCAGTGCTAGAAGAAGACCAGCAGTACTGTGTGATTTCCTTAAATAGCAGCCTTTGACAAATCCCGACACCACACAGCGGAGTATCGCTCAGGCGACCAGCTCGTGTTTGCGATTGAGCTCCGGTCTGTTCTCGCGGATGAAGTGGGCCTCAGCTAATCAGTTTTCTAAAGGTGATTTATGTTTCGCTAAAAAGTGCACACTAGTCAGAAATGGTCAACCTATCGCTATGTTCATTTTTAGAGTGCTCCGCAAGAGCGCTGGTTTTATTCCTAAGGGCTAGGCTACGCTTGTGTTCTCCGTAACGAATTCTAAACGGCCTATTGGTCTGACCAATGTATGATTTGCTGCAATAATTACACTTAAATTCATACACTACAAACCGGACATCTCACGGATAATTACAATCGATCGTATCACACAGTTCACAGTTACTATGTTTATAATTATTTTTACGAGAAAAGTATTGACTAGTAGTTTTATTGGGTTTACTTATCAACGTTACGGGCAACTTACGTGTATATTTATTAATCAAACGATTCAATTTTCTATTACAGCTATCATTAATAAAATTAATAGAGAATTTTACATTACTTTCGTTATATCTATTGTTTCTAGGTTTACATTTAATTCTTGGCTTTAGGTCACGATTACTGTAATTATTTTTCCCTAATCTATTTTTAAATTTGTAAATGGATTTTTGTTTTAGGGGCGATGAGGAACATCTACTAGAAATACGACTCGTGGAAGTATAAACATAGTTGTTTTTAACGTGTTGCGGCAACCAACTGTCCTTATGTAAAGTGATTTCGGAATGGGTTGGTTTCGAATACCAAGCGTAACAAATTTTGTTGTCGGTAATGAATATAGAGATGTCAAGGAAGTTTAAAGCGTTGTTCTCAGGAACTTCTATGGTAAACTGTATATTATCATTAATTGAGTTGAAACAGTTAAGGATTTTATTGTAAATAGACATATCATGTTCAAAAGGTCCCATGATTATGTCATCTATGTAACGGTAGTAGATAGGTGGTTTTATCCCAAGAATTCTAAGCCTCTTTAACGCTTCGGTTTCAATAAAATGAACAGTTATAATAGCAAAGGGAGGCCCATAATGCGATCCCATAGCGCAACCTTAAGTTTGTAAGTAAGTAACATAATCGAATTCAATTTCATAATTGCAAGCTATAAACGAAATACCTTTCTTGAGATTATTGATGGATAGGCCAAAACTATTGATTTTATCCCAGTTATCTTCGGCAAACTTAACGACACACTCGATACCGTAACTTATGGGAATACTAGGATATAAGTTTTTGACGTCTAACGAGATAAATTGTTTATCGTTCAAGTTGACAGACTTAAAGTTTTTGAAAACATCGATGAGCGATTCTGTACTGGACAGACTAGAGGGGACAAGTTTTGCAAGTTGATTCAAAATCTGCGTAATTAACCAGTCAACTTTTTGAGTTGGACTGTTGACAGTAGAGGCTATAGGCCTTAAAGGAAAACCGTTTTCATCCGGTTCCTTATGATCTTTAATAAAGGTCTTAAACGAGGCAGGCCGCGTGCCGCAAGATTTTAGACGTTCAATTTGGTTTTTACTGTAACTATTTTTACAAAAGCTATCTATCAGTTTATTAGCTTACGCTTCAATCTGTTTGCTTTTGCTCTGATTGATCATACGGTAATTACTAGTATCGAGCAACAGATTGCGGGTTTTGTCTATGTGCTTGTCTTCAGAAGTGACGACAAAGCGGTTAGCTTTATCTGAGGAAACTGCAATAAGATTATTTTCGTTTAAGTACCGTTTAGTTCAAATTTTTATTAATGGTCTTATAGTTACTACTTTTCTTAGTAAATTCAATTTCTTGTTTTATAATTTCTAAGGCTTCATACTTAAAAAGGTTAAGATTAAGCTCATCTTCATGACTCATATTTGGTGGAAGCGGGACTCTATTCCTGCAAAACGGCACCCTAACGTTATTTGAGTCCTCACGGGAATCTATCTGAAGCATATTCCAACGTAACTTATTGGTAAGAACGTCCATATCTAGTTTAATCTGATCTACAAACTGCTCGTTCAAACGTGGTGAAATTCTGAATTTAGGGCCTTTTTCAAGTATATCACGGGCGCTATCAGGTACAGGAATATCACAATCGATTGTGATACGGGAACGTTCGAGGACTGGCCACTATCGACAGTGGTATCAAGGACTACAGGAGGTTGATCACAGTCGAATGTGAAAACATCGGGATTAAATGGAACGACCGCACCCACGAGCTGGTCACCCGAGCGAGACTCCAACTTATGGCACCAGAATTCATCAGAGTACGTAAACGGAAAGCAAGGCTGGTGCTCAAAATGGTAAGACACACAAGGTACAGGAGAAAATGAGAAAAAAAGTGAACGAGGAGAAAACCACCTTTCTTCGACATTCAAAGAAGTGGATCCACTTGACTGGCTTTCCTTATCCTGTACCTTGTGTGTCTTACCATTTTGAGCACCAGCCTTGCTTTCCGTTTACGTATTCTGATGAATTCTGGTGCCATAAGTTGGAGATAATTGGACATAATTACGCAGATTTTGAATCAACTTGCAAAACTTGTCCCCTCTAGTCTGTCCAGTACAGAATCGCTCATCGATGTTTTCAAAAACTTTAAGTCTGTCAACTTGAACGATAAACAATTTATCTCGTTAGACGTCAAAAACTTATATCCTAGTATTCCCATAAGTTACGGTATCGAGTGTGTCGTTAAGTTTGCCGAAGATAACTGGGATAAAATCAATAGTTTTGGCCTATCCATCAATAATCTCAAGAAAGGTATTTCGTTTATAGCTTGCAATTATGAAATTGAATTCGATTATGTTACTTACTTACAAACTTAAGGTTGCGCTATGGGATCGCATTATGGGCCTCCCTTTGCTATTATAACTGTTCATTTTATTGAAACCGAAGCGTTAAAGAGGCTTAGAATTCTTGGGATAAAACCACCTATCTACTACCGTTACATAGATGACATAATCATGGGACCTTTTGAACATGATATGTCTATTTACAATAAAATCCTTAACTGTTTCAACTCAATTAATGATAATATACAGTTTACCATAGAAGTTCCTGAGAACAACGCTTTAAACTTCCTTGACATCTCTATATTCATTACCGACAACAAAATTTGTTACGCTTGGTATTCGAAACCAACCCATTCCGAAATCACTTTACATAAGGACAGTTGGTTGCCGCAACACGTTAAAAACAACTATGTTTATACTTCCACGAGTCGTATTTCTAGTAGATGTTCCTCATCGCCCCTAAAACAAAAATCCATTTACAAATTTAAAAATAGATTAGGGAAAAATAATTACAGTAATCGTGACCTAAAGCCAAGAATTAAATGTAAACCTAGAAACAATAGATATAACGAAAGTAATGTAAAATTCTCTATTAATTTTATTAATGATAGCTGTAATAGAAAATTGAATCGTTTGATTAATAAATATACACGTAAGTTGCCCGTAACGTTGATAAGTAAACCCAATAAAACTACTAGTCAATACTTTTCTCGTAAAAATAATTATAAACATAGTAACTGTGAACTGTGTGATACGATCGATTGTAATTATCCGTGAGATGTCCGGTTTGTAGTGTATGAATTTAAGTGTAATTATTGCAGCAAATCATACATTGGTCAGACCAATAGGCCGTTTAGAATTCGTTACGGAGAACACAAGCGTAGCCTAGCCCTTAGGAATAAAACCAGCGCTCTTGCGGAGCACTCTAAAAATGAACATAGCGATAGGTTGACCATTTCTGACTAGTGTGAACTTTTTAGCGAAACATAAATCACCTTTAGAAAACTGATTAGCTGAGGCCCACTTCATCCGCGAGAACAGACCGGAGCTCAATCGCAAACACGAGCTGGTCGCCTGAGCGATACTCCGCTGTGTGGTGTCGGGATTTGTCAAAGGCTGCTATTTAAGGAAATCACACAGTACTGCTGGTCTTCTTCTAGCACTGACGCTGTGACTGGGTCACGAAACGTTTGCTGTTTTGTAAACTATTTTAATTTCTTTTATTTTACTTTGAAACAGCCGTAATTAAAGGGAGTGCCTACATTGATTTCTTTTCTTGATCGACGATGTAAAGACTTATATATAAATAAGATAGCAGCAGACAGATCGGCACCGAATTAAGTTGTAAAACATTGACTTTGGTACCGAGCACTTGCATGAGAGGAAAACAAAAATATCCTCTAGTTCATAATGTTATTAATCACATTGTGTCGTTCTAATATTGAAAATCTCGACATAATCTATGATAGCTTTGAATAGTTCACTGCTACATCATATGACATGAAAACAAAATATGCTTTATACTAACAATTACAGATAAAAAATGATTTTTGTTAACGAATGCGTTTAAAACATTATTAAATACATGATATGAAATCACTGCAAAACAATTTTGAGAATAATAAATGTCACGAAAATTCATTGAAATTATCTAGTGGCACGAGGCCATTCGGCCAATCTCAACAGGTGCTTACTTTGGATAGAGGAATCTTGTATACACATTTAGATATATACAAATGCATGTACATGAAATTTAAATGATTGACAAATATTATGGAAACATGAAAATACTCGCATAGTTCCACCGCCAGGACGAGTTTCTGCATGGAACGAGACTGAAGATGAGACTTTCACAGAATGTTCTACACCCTATGACTACTACGAAAATGCGCGCCTTCCGAGTTTCTGCAAAATTTCTGTAATTTTCTGACTACTGTTCGGACCGACCCCGGTCTCGGTTTTAATTATTATGACTATGACCGGGTAGGCAGACAATGTCAACCTTGGTGCATATGCGGCACCAGATTTGTTTGAAAGAAAATTGTTGAGTATTTGACACAACAGGGACGATGACAGCATCCCTAATCACAGCTGATGATCTCAACAGTTGAGAATTTTATCTACTCTACTAGATCTGACACTACCTTAATTGATTTATGCTGCTCTTTTCCATTGATGCAAATTATTCAATAAATTTATCTCCCACTGATTTCGGGAGGTACATGTGAATGTTCAGAATCTGCGAGTATCAAAAGTTATGTCTTTTCTCCGAGACGAAAGCGAGGGAATAGAAAAAGTAAATGTTCCCGTTTATACTCGGAAGAACATTCGACGTCTGGTCTTCCATGTGGAATAGTTCCATTTATCCCACTCTGATTCTTTCGTGCTGAGTGTTTTGCAAGAAAGCAAAGTGTACACGTTTTAAAAGTCTCAGGTGTGACCCCACCTAATTTTGAACCCAATACTCTCGGATGCAAAGCGAACACTCTACCACAAGCCACTGCGCCGGCACGATAAGCGAACTACTAGACGGGGGCATAAAATCTACTAGCATATAGAACGCTCAGAATCTGCTATAGATCAATAGTGCATCTCCAGAGAAGAGGGGTATTTGTCCCCATTTTTGATGTGTCTGTTTAATGTTCATCGCTCTGCCAAATCGTTTGAAAAGAAATGTCAATCAATTTGACAAGCGCTTGCGTTGTCAAGTTATTTCCCAGATGCTGCGAGTACTGAAAATGTTTAACTTCAATATTTTTCACTTGTCAAAATAATGACTGCCTGTAAACGTTGATCGAAATAAAATATACTGTGACAAATTTGAAATTCCCTATCATAGCCGATGAAAACGTGACTTTAAGAGAAGTTGTTCATAAGATGTATATTTAGAGATGCTGCATTTCATTGACGTTATATATATTTATCAGAAATCCATCTTTCAAACGAAAAGCGGTCTGCTCATGCGAGAAATTTAGATAGACAAACCAGAGTTATTTGGGCCTGATAACCGCATTCATGACATGATTAAAAGATACATGCATCACAGCGCACTTTTCATGAAAATGTTGAGATAATGATAATTTTGGAGTATTATAATGAATACCACACACAAAATGTGCTTTTGATGTCACGGATTATCCATAACATACGTTAGTTAGAATATCAGATATTAGAAAAAATGAATAGGAAATGTAGTACACAAAAATATCAAACACTTGTTTGAAGAAAAGTTCTATCCATTATTGGCCGGTGCAAGCTCAAAGCGAGTGATATGTGCATATTGCGGAGTGTTATTTTTGAAGATACCATAAACCAGACTGTGCGGACAATTAATGTCAGTCAGATATGCTCTAAAGTTTTCATAAATGCCGGTTGCACATGCGACCACTGTTTGACCTCAGAATCCCTCTGGTTGCATATGCAACTACTGGTCGACCTCAAAACTCCTCTGGTAGCACATGTGACCACTGTTTGACCTCAGAATCCCTCTGGTTGCATGTGCAACTACCGGTCGACCTCAGAACTCTGGTTGCATATGCGACCACTTTGTAATGTTGCGCCTTGAACAAAAGAGTAAGCTTCTAAAAATTCAGAATAAAGTATGAGCAAAATAATTTCATTCCACAACAGCTTAATATCACTATTGTGAAATTCTACAATTCACAATTAGAAAATCTCTAAAATTATGCTGTGCATTGTAGAAAATTTACAATGTCTACAAATAACAATAGCATGCGAAATTGTCCCTAATTATTGTGTTCACTATTATCGCATTCGTATACACAGTGTTAATTTCTGCTGATATTCAACAAGCACTTCCTCAGCATCAAATTTGACGAATGCATGTGCAACCACTGGACAATACCGGTAAATTAAATGGAGATTCAGCAGCGAGATTTGGCAAGTGAACATTGGTGACGTAAATGGCCGATAAACTTGTGAGCAAATTACCTATCCCATTGCATAGTGATCTTCTACAATGTTGATGTCAACATGAGTGGGCACTCCTTCGATTACATAAAAGATTTCTCAACAATCCTGCAACCATAGCACCATTTGATTCTTTTTAAAACCAGGCTTAGTTTTGATCGGTAGCAAGTCTAAACAGAGGACAAGCTTCTCTTCTTATGATGCAATTTCGGCAAATGAATGATATCAGCTACTGACAAATTATGTTTAATATGACAAGTTAACGAATCCATTACAAAAATATACTGGCAATATATTACGAGACATCAATCAAAATAGATGTAAAATTCATGAATTGAAAGTCAACGTAATCACAATTTTTCCAAAAAATATACATGTACATTTAAGTTAATACAAAAATGCATGCCGATTGCCTACACCTCTTCAATGTTTATTTCAGAATTTTCCAGATGAATGGTTTCTCTAATTGAATTTCAAATATCTATAATCTGAAATTAATTTGGAAAGGTATGAAATCGATTTGAAAGCATAAGAAATAAGACTCGGAAGATGTGTAATATAATATAATCAGTGCATCTAATACTAATGCATCTCTACAGTGCTCAATTTTCATTTATTTCAGTTATCAGTCTGATCACTATTGAATCTTTTTAGACTGAAATAGTGGCATTTTACGCAATTTCATCTCACATGCCCGGTGTGGAGTGCAGGACTTTTCTGGTCACTACGTATCAAGAATAATTATTATTAATGCATTCCCGATTCCAGGCACGAGTATATTGGCGCTGAATGCGGTATTTGCTAGAATTGGGCACGATTTAAGGAAAAATCACATTTGATAATCGAGGATGACAATACACATAATATATCAGAAACTTACTGATATGAAGCTGCAGGTAATTACATAGAAATGATAACCATAAAATCACTGAGTCAAAGCAATTCTACTGAGAGGAAAATGAGGATCATTCCTAAATTCTTGCAGAAATTATATGTTAAGCAAATTAACAACAAAATAAGCGTGGAAAAGCAAGGTTGTCTGCTAGGTAGAAACAGCAATCTTTTAAGCTCTTGGACTATTAATTCGGAAAGTAATCAGCATATGGCAAACCATCTCCAACTATACACTTGAAGCTAGCATAAACTGCATTTTCATGAACTAGGCCTATCAGTTCTCCTGGCTAATCTTAATAATGACTGATGTTAACCATTTGACAAGAGAAATGCAAACAGCAACCAAAACCAACAAGCTGAAAAAGCCATAAATATTCAAACCTACGCTTAGGTGCCACATTTTCCCAACATCAAGTTCGGTAGAATAGGGATATGTCCAAAATATTTACAATTATAACCCGTAAATTTAGATTGTCTTTTTTACTTTATGTGATTTGCGTGTAATATCGAGTCTACAACATGAGTAGGTGGATAAAGGCAGGAAGTATTTGATACAGAACAGAACCATGTTAAAGAATCCATGGTTTCCAACATAAAAAGCAGCGCAACAATGGATAGCACTGGCACATACGGAAGTTCCATTGAACGTCAATTATAGCAAATTCAAAGCTAAGAACCCAAGCCAATTTCAAACCATTTGGAGGAGTCTGCACAGCTGCCATCTTTCATACCATTGATAAGGCGGGCTTGCGCACAGACAATGCTTGAGCGCAATGATCGGAAATCTTCAAATCTGAAGAAATTGTGGCAATGGGTACATTTTGAAGAACGCATCGATGCGCAGACGATGACTCTTGTCGGATATGTCCACTTAATAGGTTCCCAGGTGTACCCGCGGCCAATTTCTAGTCGCACCTCTAGTAAAGTGAAAAGTTTGAATAGATTCATTGTGTTTTTGCATCAAGGAAAACAACCTTATCATCATGCAATAATTTTATCATGGATGATGGTGCTTAAGTGAGGCTTTAAATGGGCAGGAGACAAATATCAAATAGTATGTCAGTTCGATTTGCTAATCAACTTACATTAGCAAAAAAATTAATCCCGTGAATCCTCGAAATTGTTCGTATCCCTATTATGATATATGCATTAAGTCTAAGGTTGTTTAGATAGCGCCTCAACTATAAGAAGTCTTACAAACTTTTGCGACTTCGCTTTCTCCGGTTGCTCCCAGTATTTATTACATCCATAGTTCCAATGGCTAAACGTCGTCATAATACCGAATATACATTACTTGTCAAAATTTCCTTCATCACTATATTACCACGTGTTCACTAAAACCTTTAACTACTTAGGAATGAACAAAGTGAATAATGATCAAAACATAGTGAATTACATGTATAGTTCTACTTTGATCATGGACTTGATTTCAAAACGCAATTATCAGCTTGTAGGAACGGAAAAGCCATTCAATCGTGAAAAAGTACAAAAATCTGACTTTCGACCTTTTTATTTTTTTCATGCAATTTTATTCATTTACGAATAGATGCTACAATCGACAGTGTTAAGGTTGATCACGAATGAACGCTAGCTATCTTCTCTCAAAAAACTTAATGAACATATTAATCCGATATACTTGTACGAGTATACCAAAAATGATTTGAAGTTGCTATAAAAGTGTCAATGGACCTTACAGCAAGAGAAGATTTGATGTTAAGGAAAATATAATGTTCCTTTTTTCTTAAATGTTTCGAAAAAGTTGTGAAACTCAATTATGATGTAAATTTATCAAGAGTTATTCAAAATATTTGTTAGTCCTTATTAGGTGTTCTATACCAAACCAAATTAATATTAATAAATAGTGAAATTATATGCTTATACAATTATATTAACCACATCCCAATACAAATTTAAGATGAAAATTTTTGCGCTAATCGACTATAGATAACTATAAATGCTATGCCACTGATGGTGCACATATAAGGACCAATCTTCAAGATATGCTTTTAAATTTCAGCAATGTCTGAGTTGTAAAATATTCAAATTTGGCTCTTAGGAGACAAACATTAGAATAATTAATGTCATTTTAACAATATACGTATCCGTTCGATGGTTTTTTTCATTTTTTTCTGTTTCGTTTATTTGTTTCTCAACCCCATAAAACGATATCTAAGTTTAGGTCATCAGAAAATTGCACAATCAGAATCAACAAAACCAGCTAAGTGACTTGAGTTCATTACGGATTGGGAAATGGAAAATACAAAATCATGTTTTTTCTGCACTTTTACACCCTTCATTAAAATAAAACCACTTATGGCTTTCAATCCTTTCCACAACGAAATTGGAAGAGCATCAAGAAATGGGAATCGGATTGCTCATGTTTAATTCCAAAAGTGCGATCTCGCAATGAAGTGATCTGACACTCAGCTATCATTTATGATCATCAGTCGCGTGGCTAAATCAAGATAAACAAACAAAGCAGTCAGCCTGTTGCGCAGGTCATAAACTTGACCAGCCATTCTAGCTATCATAAGTAAGTTTAGGTCTTAGCGAGCCATCGTACGACTGAACGCAGCGCTCATTGCTGCCAAAGAATTTAGTATGTGAACATCACTCAATTCTCTGCCCACCCAGGCGATCACTCCGAGACTTAATGAATAACTCGGAACAGCATGAAAATTGGTGCTTAACATATACTACGCAAACTCTAAAACTGGACAGCGGTATCTCTGTCATATTTCTCTTTCAATTGCAATGGGAATTGACAATAATAATGTTCACAACAGTGAGGAATCAGGCCGACCGTGTTTGATTTCTATGGCACTCTGTGATATGGGATGTCAATAATTGGAAGACATGTTTCTCTCCAACTGAAGACAAATTAGATCTTTTTACTTAACTGATTAAAGCCACGTACTCCTTATTTACGAATGTGAGTGAAATTAATAAACTCTAGTGTACAATATACACTGGATATGTAACTAAATGAAGTGAAGTTCTTGTTAATTGATAGTGATTCAATTGAAACTTGATAATAAGTAGGAGATCCAGGACAGCAACAATTTTTTAGTGCAAAATGTTAAAACCCACGAAGTAGGCCTATAACAGTATGACATAAATATGATTTTGGAGACAGTATTAAGCTTGCGAAAAATGCAGGCAGGCAGATAGTAAACTTATGTTTTTTCCAGTTTTCCCCATGATAGAATTAAAAGCGGATAGTGCTCCAGTTGTAAATGTGTAGTTTTATTCAAATCAAATCAATATCGAGTGTAGCCTCAGCGCGCATTGAGAAGACTGCTCACTCGTATTCGACGAATAAAGTTAAGTGGAAGCTGATCCCAACACTCAACCATCTTGTTGGAGTTCTTGAAGGTTTTGCGGAGATTGACAGTGGTTCTGAATGACCCGCTTCAAGTAACTCCAGACATGTTCGATGGGGTTCATATCTGGAGAGCGTGATGGCCATCTGAGACTCCGAATCCCCAGCTGCTGCTTGAACTCATGCACCGATGCAGCACGATGTGGAGTGCATTGTCGTCCTGGAGAGTACAGTTATTGGTACCACCAAAATCACGCTGCATAAACGGAAGAACATGCCTTTCTAGGATGTCAATGTAAGTTGAGGCTGAGACACTTCTGTGGAGGAACACCAATTCGGTTTTCCCATTAAGGGAAATATCGGCCCATACATGTAATGACGGCGTTTGACTCTGTCCTGGTTGGACATGTTGACTTAAGTATTCTTCCCGTGGACCTCGCGAAACTCGCATGCGGCCATCAGTACGGAATAAGTGGACGCGGCTTTCATCCGCAAAAATTGTTCGTCGCCACTGCTGTAATCGCCAATGCACTCTCTGCATGCCCCACCGCTCACTACGTGAAACATGTGCAGGGGTGAGTCGCGGTCTCTTCTGTATCCTTCGGCATCGCAGACCAGTCTCCTTCAGACGCAGCCGTATGGTTTGCGCACTCAGGATATTGCCCATATTGCTGCGTTCTACCCACATTAGTCGCATAAAAGTAGCAGGCATAGTGGGATTATCCCTAGCTTATCTTACGAGTCTCCGATTCGCTCTCACGGTGGTATGCCTGAGGATGCCACGTTTACCGGCTAGCTGAACGGTCCCTGTACAACCGTGCTTCAACCACAGGTTGCGTACGGTTTCAGGATACCTGCGATAATGCCTGGCCACATCACGGTAGGAACGACCCGCTTTTAGCATCCCAACTGCTAGCCAACGTTCATCATTAGTCATTTGCTTCATTTTGTAGTTCAATAACAAGTCATTGGCATTCATGACTTTTATTATCGGCAGGCAATGGATGACTCATACTTCGATCAAGTTCATTGTTCGAGGCAGATAATGGACGCAGCACATAGGTGAACAGTTATCGATCTTGATCGCTTTAGCGAAATTTTGATAGAGAGAAATCTTAGTGTCCAGTTTAAGAGTTTGTGCACTATATTTGGCATGTGTTCTAGTTCATTTACTCGAACTTACTCATCTTAATACTACAAATAGATATTTCAATATTTTATCATCCTCTAGTATGGTGGATGGATAGGGCTAATATTGGGCATCGAAGATAAGATAAATGTACCACCAGCACTTATGAAGCGACTAAAGGAATTTAAATCTCAACACAATTGACTGCACTAGTGCTTCTAGAAATGTAGTCTCATTACTTTTAGTGACCTGCAAAAAATGACTTTTAAATATGAGAAGGAGCATACAAGTAGAAGGAGGACAGACTTAATGCTAACTCCATCAGCTAACATATTGAGTATCATTCTTATACAAGCTGATATACTCAACGACAGGTAGATTAATTAATTTATCATTTGGACAGATAATGAAAACTGACTGGTCAAGCCACTGCAATCACTCATATAGATTTGAAAACAAGTATTTCCTCTTCAAATTAAGGAAAGTACCGTGACACAGAGATACTCTCAATCGTATCAAGTGATACATTGAATACAGACTCTGCAGAAGTACAGAGGTATTTTAACAAGTTAAAAACATAAGTAAATCAAAATATTTAATGCATGTGCTTCCGGCGAGATGTACTTGCCACTCTAGGTTGCAGCCTATCTTAATCAAACATGACAAGCAATACAAGCCGCTTCTTACAAGTATATACTGGTACAGTCGTATACATGTCAACATATGCGCAACCGTCAGCGGATTCGTTATAGTATAGCATTTATATGCGACTCAGCTGTATAAGAAATCGTTAACAACATCCACGTTTAGAACAGTAATCATTAGTTGCATTCTAGGAAATGCTAAAAAGAAATTCGCAAAATAATACTTTTGACCATGCATTGCTTGAAAATAGCTATAAATCACTCCATATCATTAATATAATTACATAGGCTTACAACACAAATTTGAAATCAAATTACTAACAGCCACAATGCATTTAACACGTGGCGAAAGCGACTGCAAAATTGGTCGCGTGACTTACCAATCCGACAAGCTAAAAGTAAAAAAAAGACAATTCCATAAAACTTTAAATGACACCATTCACTTGAAAATCATATTACAAGATAAGCATGATAACATGACAGCATAAGATGTTACACAGCTACGTAGTCAAATGTCATGGTTCCCACTAAAAATTAGTCATCATTATAGAAGGTTGAAATGTTGACAGAAATTCAATTGATCCAATAATAAAAAATTGAAAGAAATTATAATAAATGCATTTTAAGATATTATTTATCAATCTCAACTATTTTGTAAGATTTCCAAGATCACTTCATTCCAAATAGTCAATTTCATTATAAATTGTATTTCCAGGAATCCTTCATACGAATCAACGTCGGTAAAAAGCCTCAAAAAATCAAAGATTCATGTGTTTTTTAACAGGGTGGTTTTTTAACATTTTTTCCATAGTATATCTTCAACTTCAGCCACAGTTAGTTGATACAACCCATGAGGACAATTGTCTCTGGTTGTTCAAATTGGTTGTCTTCGATATGATGGTTCCAATGCCTGAATTCTTGTTGCTTGAATCGGCCAAACAATTAAACTACTGCATTAAACCATCACCGACTTCGAGTATATTCTCATGTTGACACAAATCCGAATACAACCAACATTTTTGAATTTTGTTGCAAAAGCAGGAAAATCATGAACTATATGATATCGGGCCTTCAAGTTGTATTCATACATAATCCTTTTTCAGTTGTGCCACTCTTTTATGAAAATGGGGGAGAGGATTTTAGATTCAATTACCATTCACATAGAAATCAAATGTGAAACCCCACAGACAACCCAATCCCTTGTTTATAAGGAGGGTAACATGATTAGGAATGATGACACGCATAATGCCATTGTAGATTGAATATGCTACTACCTCCTTCCGATTTTAGGATGAGAAATTTCAAGAACTCCGATGTGGGCATAATCCTGTATTCATAATCAAACGCCATTGTTAGTTTCGAACAGTAAAATATTTAGATGGTAATAATGAAACAACCAAAAAGAAATATTCATCAAGATTGATCCAATATTCGTATATCAAGATACAAAAACGTGTTGTCGAGGACACAAGCAAAAGTTCAAACGATCGCATATCAAGAAATATTTTCTCCACTGTTTTTTGTCAATAAATTAAGATAAAATCTTTTTTTAATTCTTGGGTCATAAAAATTCTATCGGAAAGCCTCCTTCCTCTAACCGATCATCCAAGAAGCTGAAACTAGATCTGACCCCTTCCTATGATAATAAGGAGCAGTAAAACTTAATATTCGTAAATAACTAATAAATGCTTAAAGAAGTCTGAGTTCGAGGTAAATGTCTCAAACTCATTTTATTTCTCCTCATTCTTTCTTAGTTACTAATAAGTGATTGATCTTGGGCCGCCTCATCAACAAAGGTTCTGGTGATCCCAAGGACACTTCATGGCTTCACCAAAGCGTCGTTGGCGATTTTGAAAGAAAGCAGAGCCGCCATCTCCTCAACTCCGAGTGTAAATCCGATTTTTTTGTCATAGGACCCTCTTTCAACCTTTTTTAGCTTCTGTCAAGTCATTTTGAATTAATTTTTTCCATTGTCACTTTGTTCAAGTATCACACACTTTAACTAAAGTGACTTTTTGCAAACTTTTGTCCACTTCACAGAATACCAACAAAGTTGGTATCTCATTAAGACTGCAAAAGGTTAAGGAATTATGCCTCATTGAGGAAAAGCATCCTTTTCAGCTGCGCCTGCATGTTTCATCACTTTGGATTAGCTTAGCATCAGCTGTATAAGTTCTAGGAAAAGTAGACGTAACGGAATATTGGGAGCACATTAAGAATTTCAGCGAGATCAATAATTTCCCAAAAGTCAAGACATTTAATGTCATTTTTCGCATACGGTACTTCGTAATCCACCCAAGACTGCTAGTCATACTTGAGTGAACAATCTTTATACACTCTTATGGTTACCATGACAATGACTCGAGTGACTGCAGCGGTACACCTCAGAAAACTTATAAGTATCGCCTTTTTTAGTGTGGTCACTTAGAACACATCAGATACCTTACAATTCAAATAGAAGAACTACTGAAATCACAGCTCCTTTGCATTACATAACCGTCATCAGGTATGCACTTCAAGCCTCTCTAGACGTGACATAGACCACTAACGAAGTGAAACTTTTTCACTCTTAATACTGAATTAAGAAGAGCGATGAGCACGAAATTAATTATTAAAATTAAAAATACACACGTAAGTCTAACCTCTACGTGCAAATGGCCAGTTATGGAACTTCAAAATATCATCGCCCAAATTCCGAACATCTTTCTATGTAATTTCACGTGCTGTTATCAACTTTATTAACGAGCGCAAGAAAAGAGACAAAAGCTCACTGAAAATGCTGTTCGTACTGGAGGTGTTAGGCTATTACATGTAAAATACAAGACTGAATTAGAGCGAGTAACAACTTAGTGCAGAAATATGTGATCGAGGTAGTTAATCATTTCTAAAACCAAATTACACACAAATCCCATCACCGTTGTCTAGTTTCCATTATAGAAGAGGCTTTAACATTCACAATTCCATTTTAAATTGCAAAAGCGAAAGCTTGATAATCGGCCTGTTACACGATAAATATTAGGTTAGTCGACTATTGCCTGAAGCAACATGTCTTCCGAATATTGAGCATCGATGCATCTAATTTCGACTACTAAGTAACAAATCACATAATGAACAATACTAACCGGAATAATGCATGGATTCGAAATACATGAGTTCTGAAATTTTGTATGTAAAATGCATTAATTACGATCCTTCGTTAGCCCTTCTACATTAGTTGATAAACATTAAAATATGCATCCACGTTTTCAGTGCTGTCACTCTTACAATACAGGCTCCTTAATATAACTTACAATATGTCGGAGCCTAATGCTACTGCAAGTTTGGATTTTGAAAACTTCGTGCGTTGTGAAATGAATGCTTTTCAAGAATATTGTCATGCTTAGTGGAGAACTATGAAATATTGAGCTCTATTCTCAGTATTATGTTCTATCTCCTCTCAAATAAATATTGGGCTAAATTCTCCAACAATTGGACCAGACCTGAATAGTGATTTCATCCGACGATAGAGTCACCAGCAAGCCTAGGTCAGATACTCTTTAGCGACGTATTTTTCTATTTTATTATGCCACTATACCCGGCATACACTTAAAAACCCAAGTAGTATGATAGTCAATTTTCAATGTCCGCTTATTAAATAGATGCCCTATTGTACACAACAGTTGCATTTCCGGATTGGAATGTTTATCTATGTTATAAGGGCATTTTATTGAAAAAATTATTGATCGCATTTCTAGCAGAATGGTACCATCGATCAATAAGTGGTCTAATTAGCCTAAGAGGAGCTTAGTACGGGTTTTGTCATTCTAAATGCAGAAGCAGTAACTTTCTACAGCACAAAAGAACATTTGCATAAAATTAAGTTAAATACATCTCTCCTCATCATTACATCGGAGTTAGGAACTTTAGTGAATATGCAATTGGCATCATCTTACCGGAGTCACAACGTCTTTACGAGAGGAGAAAGAAGCCACAAAAGCGTGAGCATGAGTCCCTTTGATTGGAATTCCGAACATTTTGCCAGCCAATACATTGCTTGTTCCATCGAATCCTCCAAGATAGGCATATCGAGACGCAGACAATCCACCGTCAGGACCTTGCGCTCGACGCAAGCCGAATTCCAAAAGAAGAGCATTCGCTCCCGCAGCTAATCGTATCCTAGCAGCATTAGTGGCCACCAGACTGAAGTCAGACATTTTTTGTTACTAGCTGTACTAAATAAACGATCTCCTATCTTCAACAGAGTATACAAGCTTATGAAGTGCATTCTACTTCAATGTGCGGTAGGGTGATCAACATCAGAGTTCGCAGACAATATGGTAATTTGTATATTGTTCGATTACTTTTTATGATATTCAATCTCGCATGAAATGGAACACTCAAATTTGATCATATCGAAATTAAAATAACATCATGCTATTATGCATGTTCAGTTGATAACACAGAATATATATTAATAATGTGCAGCATGTCCACTATTTCATAGTGATTTGAATTTGTCATTTAAATCTATATTTATCGACTTTATCCACTTTCAGGATAGGCAATGCAGTGTATAACTTAGACTATCGCAGGATTGTACATCGCACAGTGTACACTCGCACTTAAGTTCCGTCTGTATGTCCTTTCTAGCGACTATGTTTTAGGTCGACTTGAACCTTGTGCGATGAGGTCATAGAATTATAAAATTACTTGGATTTCTGAAAAGCGATCGGTTTTAGGTCATCATAGAATCATGAATGGATTTCCGATCTAATCTGATTGGGTTCGGGTTGTCTTTTAGTCGGACTTCCAAAATCCTGACGCATATAACCACACAGTTCTTCTAACTTCGTCCCCTATGGCATGCAAAGCTGCGCCGTTTCCGAAGTCCATCAGCGATGGCCACGCCCCTCTTCAGAGGCAAGGTGTGAGGTGAGAGGATGTGGGCACGATTCGATTTTCGCACGATTCCGAATCGCGCGACTGAAATCCGAGTTGCACGATTAATCAAAACCTCCACCATTTCGAATATTTTGAGATTTTCTCAAATTCAGTGATTAGAAGACTACAGTCAGTCTAGTCTAGTAGATTAAGCTCTTGTTGCAATATCTCGCATGGATTGGATTCAGACCAACACGCAATTATGTCGATTTAGTCGTTCGTTAAATTTGAAACATTATTCATCCGACCACGCTTTGTGGTCCAAAATACTAGTAAAATTTTCAAAATAAGTCACATAAAGCTCATAATATTCCCGACAAATAACAACTTCGAACAGCATGAGCAACTTCCTCCAGTGTCAAAGAGCGTCATGTGAAAACAATGTCTTTTACATGGTATAATACATCAAAAATTCTTTAGATAAAATAAATGGCTTGATACATACAGGTCGACCAAAGTGCGTTGCTAATAGCACCCAGGGATACATGTACATTGATTTTTAACATGTGCAATAATATATGCAAGCGATTTTAAACTTTCAAATCCTTGATTGCTATTAGCAACGTGTCTTGGTAACGTTCCATATTAACAAATGACTTCTACATTGTGGGGTTCCATGGTTTATGTCACGCTTATGTCATGCACTATGTCACGCTAGTGAAATCTCTTCACAAGTTTTTCTAAATTCATATTAATTGATTGCGTGTTTCATGAAGCGGAGTTGAAAGCAGTAGACTTCGTCTGAAACATCCATTAAGTCCATTTTCACCTAGGATAACTCGATAGCTTTCAACTTCGATTAGGGTTCGGTTATTTCTGAGCCACTCGGTATATCAGTTAATTCAAACCATTAGACCAATAACGTTTGCAAAATATCAGTGTAGACTCTATGCATGATCCATGATCTTATTTTATATCATGTATGTCTCTGATCTATGACAGCGCAATTGTCAACGGATTGAGAATGACTGCTTCACCTGATGATGCGCACAGGTTGTGCGTGAAATATCGTGCACCTTCAATAAATTCTTCGTCGATTAACCAGAATTTTCTTACACTTCAGTTACGACGTGCTCAACTATGTTCAGGAAGCACAGGCTGAAAGAAATAATGGACAATATTTTATCTTGAAGAAAAGTTCTCGGCTTTCATCTTGAATCTAATTCGTTCTCATTGACCATTGACCAACCAAGGTCACTAGCACCTACACTAACTTGACGATTATTAAAGAATGAATGGCAAATTCATCAATGTATAACCGAATGATTTCTGATGTACAGCAAGACCCAGCTAACAATGAGACGTAATGCAACCTTATGCTTACATTCATCAAGCATGTGGCTTATCCGGGGAGACTCTGCCAGAAATGTGTATTCAAAGGTGGTTATAGTGGACAAAATGAGGTTCTCATGGAAGAAAAGGAAACTATTATTAGTTCTGTTGGAACGCGTACGCCTTGAATTCAGAGAGAAATTAAAATCGGCAGTGCGATCAAGTGCCACACTTTCACTTCAGACTAGAGTGGAGGTTTTTGCGAGGACACAATGACATTTTAGGAGGACGGATTATGGAATATCAATCACTGAACCAGGAATTCGCCCAGATCGCTCGTTTATTATCTTTGACACCTAAGAATATGAAAGGCTTACGTACTCAGCGCTATCTCCTCAACATCCACAATTATTTTGGAAAGTATTAATACCAATCCATGGAGATCTCCATGGACTTCCACATCCACGGCAAGCCTGGTATGAATTATGAGTCACTCTGTATCAGAAAGGTACCATGATTTAGGATCCGAACATGATCGAGTTCAGGGTTGCATTTTCGAGTTTGACTTTCATAGGAGTCCATTCTCCTATCCGATACATAGCCCATTCAGATTGAGAATGTAAACAAACAGAATGCAGGGTTGTCAAACTCGTCCAGAAAAAAATCCAGACGCTCTAATGTTATATTATCAGAGTAAATATAAACATTAATTGCCTTCTATACTTAACTGTGAATGGAAAATAATCATTATGCGTAAAATTGTCATCAATATCATGCGTATCTCTTTTTCCTCGTCATTCATAAATGACAGGTGATTTTGAATGAAAAATCGCAGCTTTTATGAACCCGCAATATATTCAATTAACAAATACATCAATAAATCTCAGAAGCCTTGAGAATATTTCACAAATCCTTTTAACAAATATAGGCAGTACAAAGCTATATAAAAATTGATCAGCGCGTCTATGATTTCGTTAAATGATTGAATCAACAAATCTATAAAAATGTACATTAGTGCACCTATGATTGTGTTAAGAATCAACAAATATATCAAGAATACAACGGTGTATCTATGATTGCGCTACCAGAAAAACAAATCTTTATAAAAGTACATCAGTGCGCCTATTATTGCGCTCCCAGAAAAACAAATCTATATACAAATACATCATTGTGCCTATGATTGCGTTACCAGAAAAACAAATCTATATAAATAATACAACAGTGCGCCATGGTTGCGCTACCACAAAAAACAAATCTTCATAAAAGTACATCAGTGCGCCTATGGTTGGGTTATGAATCAACAAATCTATACAGAATACAACGTTGCATCTGTGATTGCGTTACCAGAAAACAAGTCCATATAATCATACATCACTGATAGACAAATGATCACTATCAATAAAAACACGTCAAGTATAAACAATCTAGCTCACTGAAATCTGTCCATAAAAACAATCCGATAAAAAATTCTTCTTTGGCAAAAACAATTCTTTAAATAGTCTAAAAATTTACGTTCATGATTCTTCATCATCACTAGCACTATCGTACTCATATGATTGGAAGTATCGCCGGGATGAGCTTCGAGCTAAGTCGATGAGGGACTGAGTTACTGAAAAATGTTGTAATCCATCGATATTTTTCAAGTAAGATCGCACTCGCCGGATACCGTTCAGAGTTTCGGGTTGGAGACGATTTCTCTCCTTTGTGACTACAGCTGCATTTACACTAAATCCTCTTTCCTCTGCAGCATTGTGTAGCTGAATACAAAGCAATGCCTGCACAAGAACTTTGATCAGCGGATATTTATGCTTTTCGAATATCTTGCTCCAATAAGCATCTAGCCGTTCTTCTTTGAGTGACTGAATATCATTGTTGATTGCCAGCTGTTTCCATTCCTCGATTAATGGTTGCATGTCATCAACTTTTATTGTGGGAATGAGACCTGCAAGAAACGTCAAGTTTTTCAATTTTGTTGTCTTGTCCTTATCCGACTGAAACGTGCGGTTTTGTGGACACAGCAATGTCAACTTTCGCCACAAACGCATGTGTTCTTTTTTATCAAGTTCGAGATTGCTCATGGTTGCGTGGAAAGCCTCCAAATAAAAAGCCTTCACTTCGAGTTTGAAATGGGTCATTTCGGCAGACTGCAAATTTTTCAGAGATAAACGTTCGGTTCGGTGGCCAATGTCAACGTCTGATGAGTGATTTTCAGGGGCCATGCTTGATGTTGAAATCTTCGACACGACGATGTCTTCACAGACAGAAGGCAGCAAAAATCGTCCGCCTAGAGAAGCCATCATACCACAAATTCTATACACATACTCCGGCCCAATGGAATCGTCTCTCTGTAAAAATAATTGCATTTCTTGAAATAGGGGAAGTACTTCCGATAGAAAAAGGAGGTAGATGTCTGTCTTCTTTGATGCAAATGCGCTGCGAAGTCGCTCATACCGATCATTCTTTGCCAAATCTGCCAATCCTTTTTTGGGCAAATAGTGGACGAAATAGGTTCGAAGCGCATCAAGGAGCGTGAGAACTCGATCCACAAAATGAAGTAAGGTCAAAAACCTCGTCCCACTATGATCAATTAGTTTCAAGTTCGGTAAATCCAGCTCGTTTCGCAGAGCAGCGAATTCTTCGGATCTGAGAGCTTGCCCTTAAAAGAAATACTTCATGTCGAGTGCAAATTGAAGAACATTGAATTTCAGTTTGCCCATAGCTTTTTCCACGCAGTTGTGCAATGTATGTAGATTTGCAAGAACCGAAGTCTATAACATCCGGATTAGAAGATGAGAACAGTTTCATGAAGGCTGTCATAACATGCGGCCCGGCCCGTCACGGTTGATGACAAGTACGTTTTTGGCTGAGATGTTCACGGTTTTCAGAAAATTCATTACTTCAGCATGAATTATCTGAGCACTACAAAGTTTGGGTGGCGCTCGGTTTCCTGCAAGAGCCTCAATCACATCTTTCCGGTCTATTTTCATGTAAATCGAGGTCAGGAATTCTACACGGATTCTTTGCTGATTGGAGCACCAGAAAATAGCAGTCAAATCGAGCTGCTTGTACCCAGATGAATTGTTCGTCTCATCTAGGCAAAGTGTGAACAAACATGCAAATCCGAGCTTCATTGTTCTGGCCGTGCTGCCTCTGAAGAACAGTTACGGTAGAATGAATTCTTCTATACAATACAATTTGCAAACACATTGACAAGTCAAAATATATTTGTGCAAATCCAAGAAGTAAACTGTTATGACAACAGCATAGTGCATGTATAAAATTACCCAAATTGGACCCTAGTAGTCTGTGAAAAAAGCAGTTTGCAAAAATGCTAGGGATCAGCTTTAGTCCAAAGCAAGCAGTTGAATGATTTTGAACGGGTAAAGAAATAACTGACGAACACTAGTATGGATTCGATAAAAATCCGGAAATTTGATGGTTTTGACAAAAAATCCGGACAAAATCCGGACGTATGGCAACCCTGAGAATGTCAACTTGCTTATTCTTGCTTCCTGCGAGCAGGTAACGTATAGAAGAGCATCGAAATGAACAGCATTGAAATCAGTTAGACAAATAGTCACACCAGGAATACATGCTTACTCTGCTTACTCAATTCCTCGGAATAATGTGTGCGCTGATTTCTATGAAAGCGGTGCAACAATCAAAGGGCACGCGATAAGGCTGAAGAAGTAAATTGTTCGCGATTTCTATTCTGTATAATTCTGTTTACATCCGTAGTGAGTTAATAAATGGACTAGTGGGGAAGGTCTTCCCACACAGATCCCGTCAAGTTTGGCTCTAAAGTAGCCCTAGGATAGTCAAACATTTTGACACGTTTTTTTGTGCACCTGCGACTATTTGTCTGCCGGTGGGAACGCACCACTTGACCTCTTAAGGACAAAACATAGGTTATATTTAATATAGGCATGTCAAATAATTTAAGTTTTGTTCAATACGAGAGAGTCGTTATAAGAATGTCTTAACTTCAATTATTCATAAAACCTGCTAAGGAGGTAAAATATTGTGGAAATGCTGCAACCATGTCACTGTGAATAGCTTTCATCATGAGTATACATGTTCATGTACTCTGATTTTTGAAAGAACTGTTAACTGAAGATAAAATCTAAAATATAAATAAATAAATAAAAATCTAAAAAATCTAAAAATCTAAATATAAATAATATAAAATCTAAATTGACTAATTGCCTTATGATAATTTGCATTCTGCAAATTGGGGCAAAAACCAAATCAAATATTACCTTGCATAATTTATCAGATTTAGAAGCGTCGTTTCCAATAACTGACATATTATCAGAGGGCCTTCAATCCTCAGAAGAGGAACTCTTGGAAAGCAAACTGCACCTTCTTCCATTGCATATACCTTTACATCTTTAGCCGTCAAATCCAATAAAAATTGGAAGAAATTGCTGTCAATATCAGGAGGCAACACTTCTTTCAAATATTCCACATCTAAAACGAAACCACATTTTTCGTAACGACATATACTTCGGTGTAATGTAGTCGTAATTACGTGCCGCTGTGATGCCAGGATGAAAATGAATAAACATGACAAAAAGACACTCGCACAGGCATGAAATGAACTTCTGGAATCACCTGTCAATGCTGTTAAATTAGTAAAACGAAAAATCAATTCAAGTGATACAGTAGCCATCACTTATTATTAGTAACTTATTACTGAAATCAGTGCTTGTGTAATCGATCTGAGTTATAGATCATCAAATTCTTGTATGAACGAATATAATATCGAAATATATGCATGCAAGTATGAGGTTTATTAACTTCATTTAACAGAGGGAGGGTATATGAAGACGTAAATGAGTTGACAAGCATAAAATTGCTTCATCGGTTTTCTACTCGAACAAAGGTCAACTAGTGCACCTTGTGGCTTTCATGCAAAGTACTAGGTGGCAAAAGGTTTTTGCATACAATATTTTGACTGATTGAAATTTAAGGTCAATGCAAAGTCCAAACAACAAAATAGACTTGATTCACGTGACAATGCATGAAAATCCATTGCAACACACTCCTAATAAGCGAACCAGTTTGATAGTGAAACTTTTCTCCAACGATCGATCAGAAATCCCACTTAACCGAGGGGATTTATATTGGAAAATGTTTATCTTTCCTCAAATGGAATTGCCGCCCATCCTGAGTACTCTGTATCCGAACACACTTGAGTAATACCACTTCAATTATGAAAACATTAATATTAAAAGTATAATGTCATGCATGTTTCAAGAACCGTTGTTTAATAAGAAAATAGAACATTCATCGAAAAATTTCTAAGCAGATATAACTGTTGATTTCAATTATTTTGTAAATGATAGATAAAATCGTTAATTGATCGTAAGTTACATAGGTAGAATTTTATCACTGCTACCATAGAAATCGATAACAATAAAATCTCTAGAACGGAAATATAGTTTCGTGCGATACATAATGACGGTAAAAAAAATCGCACTCATTTTTACTTAGAAACGCTTGTCAACCACTGCATGATTGGATTAGAATAAGTCACATGTTCAGTTCTAAGGTTTTCATTGGTCGTTCATGCCCCAACTTAGTTCCCCCGGCTGTGCCGCGACCTTGAGTCAATTTCCATTCTAGTCGACTTCAGATAAACTGTCTATACCTATGACTCTATGACTACTACCGTCATCTGTTTCTTAGTCTGTTGTTTCAGTTGTTGTTTCTACTCGTGTAGTAGGTGTGAAAACGCGAGCCAAGACCGAAGCCAACAACCCAAGACCACTTCACTGGATATGGATGGTGACTCAGTTGAGAAAGTCGAGAACTTCTGCTATCTTGGAGACGTGCTCGAGTCAAGAGGAGGTGTTGACTTGGCGGTGACGATGAGAATCCGTGGCGGATGGAAGAAGTTCAAATAGCTGTCTGCCTTCCTGACATCAAGGGGCCCTTCGTTTATGACAAAGGGAAAGGTGTATGTTGCGTGTGTGAGGCAATGCATGACCTACGGGTGTGAGACGTGGGTAATGCGGTCAGACCACGAGCAGTTGTTGGAGAGAGCAGAGATGAGGATGGTGAGATGGATGTGCAGGGTGAAGCTGACAGACAGGAGATCAAATGATGAACTAAGAAAAGCAATGAGGATTGAGAACATCTTGGCAGTCATCAGCAGGTAGAGGCTGCGCTGGTTTGGCCATGTGAGGAGGAGGAAAGAGAGCAGTTGGCTGAGAAGGGTGGACGAGATGGAGGTGGAAGGAAAGAGACCATCAGGCAGGCCGAAGAAAACGTGGAGACACAGTCCGAGAAGACATGCGGAAATTTCGTTTGAAGGAGGAAGACGCTTTAGATCGTGAGTTGTGGAGAAGAGCCATCAGAAGAAACCCCGTCCAACCCAGTGAGTCTGGAAAACGGACGTAAAAGGATTGATTGATTGATTAGTCTCTTGTTTATCTGTTGAGTTTTACAGTTGTGCTCACATCGTGTCGATTATGGCTAAGACAAGTAAACACAGACTGACTATTGAAGAACGCGTACGAGTATTTACTGTAAAAAACCTTCTGCTGAACGGACAGCAAGAGCGAGACATGTCGATCGAATTGTTAAAAGAGACCATAGCGAATCTTATTCAGCGCTTAGAATTAACAGGCCAATGCGAAAATTTTCCAAGATCAGGTAGACCTAAGCCCTCTTGCAACGAGGAAAGTAATAGTGTTGACGAATCTGATTTTGGCCGCAGGAAGCGAAAATCCACTAGTCGGGCTTCTCAGGAGCTTGCCATCTCTCAAACAATTGTCAGAATTTTAAACAATGCTCATATCAAACCATATCGTCCTCACTTACTCCACTCATTGAATAAAGATAACTATGATCGTCGCGTGGAATTCTCCAAGATTTTTCGCAACGCTGTGATATGGATGCCATTTTCCCAGGAAATATCATTTGGAGTAATGAGGCAACGTTTATGCTGAGCGGAAAGGTTAACCACCACCGCTCAGTTTACTGGGCAAGTCAAAATCAAAATCCTCATCAAATTATTCGGAAAGATTGAACCAAATAGGTTGAGCAATAGTCCCGATTAACGAGAACTACAGTCAAGTGAATTTTCAAAGTCCATAAATACAAAATTTCAATGGTTTGACAAATGGTTTTGATGGTGAATTTTGATGGTTGAAGAGGACAAGTAGTGTTCACTTAGAATGCAAAATTGTCTCCGGCTTCACAAGAATAATTATTATTGTAATTAGAACCTATATTTCGATTTTCTTCATCAGTGAATGAAGCAATGGCTGAAACAGCGAATGCAGCTAGATTTTTGTTACAGTTCATTCACTGTTTGAACTCGGATGAAGACAACCGAAATATCGGTTCTAATAACTTAAACAGAACATTTTACAGTTTACATTCAATATCACGAATCATCACCAGGCCTAGTTTACATCTCTCAGCATCGACACAACTACCTATTTAAAGTTGCAGCCATGCCAGGGTAAATTTGAAATTTGGAAAACTAGCAAGCTATTGAAATTTCGACGGGCATTCATTAAATATCACTTTAAGCATATTACTGACAAATCGCCTAAGTTAGTGCGCCTGCAATAATTAATAAATGCTGCTATTTGTAAACACAATGTAAATAGAACAATTAAATGAAAAAGCGTAAACCAGTACGTGAATGTCCACTCCTTTATTTTAACATGCTTGTTGGTAAAGACGATATATACACGCCCCGACGTTTCGAGAGTTCGCCCGTCCTCTGGGCAATTAGCGATAAAATGAGCAAAATGATGCCTGCCTTTATTTAAATATCAAGGAACAAGATTCTGTGTTCAGAAGTTCTTCATTTCTAACTTGCAAATTATGCTAGGAGAGATGTTTAACATGTCTAGCCTCCGCTAAGTGGGTCTCAACTGGGTCAGCGCACTTTTCTAATATGGAAAGGTCAAAATCTTCAATGCCTTCTATCATGTTTCCGTTGTGTGTTCAGCAAGTGCGCTATCAAAATTGCTATTGTGCAAACTACGTATGTGTTCCATGTACCGGCATTTAAATGGTCTATTAGTCTGACCAATATAAAATTCGTTGCACAGTGAGCAAGAAAATTTACAAATAAGACGACGAGTAGTGCAGTTGAATTCAAGGGTTAAACGGTTACAGATTTTGCAATTACTATGCTTTATTTATTTTTTCCTATTATTTAGAGCATTGTAAGTGGTTAAGTTTTGTTTACTCACCAGTCTTATTGGTATCTTGTACTTTTTTGATAAGTTTCCGCAATTTCCTATCTGTTCTATCGTTAATACAATTTGATTTTAAGTAACTACATCTTTTAACGTCGATTGCTTGCTTTTTACTCGTGTTAGACTTTTTATTTTCCCAGTTAGACCGGTGAAATCCATTGTCCATAAACTTCTTATGTGGCTTATCTTCGGATTTAGCTTGTAAATGATTATTACTGCATCATTTTCTTACATAGTTAGTACTGTTCTTGAGGTAATTAGTTTTGACGTGTTGGGGAGCAAGGCTATCTTCGGACAGTGCTATTCCTGAATGTTGTGATTTTTGTTACCAAGAATAATTGATTTCTTCGTTACTTATGCATTTCTAAGAATTTGAGGATATTATTTTCGGGTAGGTACCTCTGGAGTGAATTGAATGGAAGTGTTTAATGAATTGTAAATACATGTATGTAGTATGTTAGTAAAACAGGTTCTATTTTTAGTAAATGGTCCGATAATAATATCATCTACATATCTACAGTATAATTGGGGGGGGGGGGAATGCCGCAATCTTCTCTAAGTTTTTGAAGAGCAGCAGTTTCTATAGTGTGCATTTAAAATTATCGCAAAAGGTGGACTGAAGTGTGGCCCAATGGGGCATCTTTTTACTTGCAAACAATATTTTTCATCATATTCTATCTCATAATTGTAACAGATGAATACCAACACTTTGTTTAGAGTCTCTGAGTCAAACCCCTAACTTTCTATTCGGCTCAAAATTTTTTCTGGCGAATTTCATTACTTATGCCCTCTTATAGGGGAATACTTGGATACAAATTTTGAACGACTAAAGAAACAAATGTGTTACACTTATATGTTTTATTCATCTTACACTTACTTAGTTTTTGAATTAAATCCTCAGTGTTCTTTATATTGGCTGGGACAAACTTTATTAATTGCAGTAAAAACATTGACACAAACCAGTCGATTTTTTCTGTTGGGTTATTACGACAAGAAGCTATGGGCCGAAAGGGATGGAAATCATTCGTTATTTCTTTGTGGTCTTTGACCGTCAATGAAACATTAGCTGATGTACTTCCGCAGCTAATTAACTTTTCTAGATCGGATTTATTAATGATTCCATTACATAGTGACCTTAAAAGTTTGTTGGCTTGATTTTCAATACTGTTTACTCTGCTTGCTTGAAGAGGTTTATAAGTTTCACTATCCTGTAAATATTTTTCTGTTTGAGTGACTAAACCACTGTTGTTCACAATAGTCAGACGATTACTGTTGTCGGTTGGAACTACTGTTAGCCTATTTTTTGTTTAAAAATTGTTTAGCATTTTTTACGTCTTTGGACATTTTTTTGGAATAGACATTATCAGTGGATCCGATTTCTTCTCTGATCACATATAGAACTTCGGTCCTAAACAGTTACAAATTAATTTAATCTATTTCATCTGATTTGGGAGGCAAAGTTGCCGCATTCCTTTTAGATGGAATTTGAAGATTCTGGCCACTTCTTTCAGTATCATTACGAAAAACATTACTCCATCTAAAGCAATAAGTAAGCTTGTCAAATTCTTTTTCTGCATTACTGAGAACCGTCTTATCCAATGTAAGTGGCAAGCGGTAGTTATGGCCTTTATCTAACAAATTAGTAATCTGAACTAACGAATCTGAATCTTTTACCCATAACTATAGGAGTTCAAAACGACTCTAGTGTCATTATGTGATGGAGGAAGACAAAGGTATGAGTCTGTGTATGGGAAAGGAAACACCAGTCTGCAATCACCACTATACCGGATGATGGTTGCAGGGTAAGGTTTCCATATCCACTTCTGCCATTTCCTTCCATGTTTGTTGAGAAGACTTGTACTTTCTTCCTCGCTCGTGTGAACTTTTGATAGCAGCAATTTGACGTCTTCTGCCTTCCACATGCGGATTAGGTGAAGATAACAAAACTTATCCGGGCATTGTTAGAGATTTCTTTTCTTTGCACTTTCCTGACATGTTGTCGAAGAACTTCTAACTTCAAAGAATCGGCTTTGCGCTGAATTGCTTCGTTCTCAACGAAGTCATTGGGAAAACGAACGCAGTCTTCTAAAAACTTTGGCAAGACTCTGTGTATACAATAATTAAATATTGAGTTGCAACCCCAGTTGAAAAATGAAAGCAGACCTGAATAGCTGCTATTTCATCTAATATCAGGAATCATCAGCAGGCCAAGTTTACATCTCTCAGCATCGACACAACTACCTATGTAAAGTTGCAGCCATGCCCGGATAAATTTGAAATTTGGAAAACTAGCAAGCTATTGAAATTTCGACGGGCATTCATTAAATATCACTTTAAACACACTACTGGCAAATCGCTTAAGTTAGAGCGCCTGTAGTAATAAACAGGTTCTAACAGCAATAATGATAACTCCCGATCCCGTGAAACCTGAGGCAATTTTTGAATTATTATTGCCAAGGAATGCAACTAAAAAATTATGCATGGCGCTTACCTAACCTTGCCACAATCGTGAGGAATAAAAAAGCATCTAATCATGCTATAACAACGATTGTGACCTATCTTGTTCTCATTTTTTTTAATCACAACGAATATTCATGTAATAGCAAATCTTCGTGAACTGAATTATGAGCTTGATTAATTACTAGAATATACAGGAATCAATTACAAAGCTATATACCTGAAAAACAAATTGATTTAAATGCATGATGCGCACTGTATAATGAACTTTTGCTAGCATCAAAAAATAAAATCGATACATTTCAGCACACCAGACGATACAGTAGTTAATTAAAACGGCAGAAGTAGAGGATTCACTTTCTATTCACCAGCAAACCGCCTGCAGTCGAAATGTAAGGTGGTATAATCAAGGCTTGGTACAACCCTGGCATTGATTGAGAGAAAAACTACGAACATGATTAAGCACCGAGCATTAGTTCGTATTGTGAAGTTCGCATTCTGAAATTCAAATGGTAAATATTTGTTTCGCAGAAGTATTCCAGTATTTGATGCAGTCTATTAATAAACTACATTCCATTCAATGATTACGTCTGACTGAAGGTTTGGAAGCGAGTGAAAGGGGAGACCAGCCCTTCCTAGCCCCAACTCTGTTACCGCGTGCCTGCTCAGTATACACGCATTCACATACAAACAGCAGATGTACTGCTTAAAGTATACCATACGATACAGCATGCAGTATACCTGTATATGAGGAGTTATGCAGCGTCACGTCATGCACTTTTATGCAAAAATTGACTTTATGCAGTATTTGCGAGGTTTTGATAAACAACAGTTGCCATAATTGAATGTATACGATGATTTGACTGACCTGATTGCTTGAAGCGGAAACTTTGCAAAAATAACAAACATTCGCTCAGACCCGCAAAAATAGTGAACTCTCCATCGAAAGGATTCTTCCTGAAATACAGGTCAAACACTGCATTTTCGTTAGTTTTGTCTGCTTGCCAATATGCGTATGCCATCGTAATTTGATAGAAATCTGAAAATAAAGTCGGTTTTCGAAATTTCGCATTTATTACCTCTTGCAAAATCAAACAATCATTCAATGCTAATGCTTCACCTTGGAGATTCATTTCAAAAGATATTCAGGTCGTTATTTCGACAACTTCTCCATCAATCCGGCAATTTCAAGACATGCAAGGTCAGTCAGCAGGTTTTGTGCAGTATCTGACGAACAAATGAGCACTCCTATTTACTAGTGTTCTGTTCACCTTTGTGATTATTATGAAAATAGCAGCTCATTATTAACGGATGTGATGCCATCTGTTGCATCTTTTCATCATCACTCGAATGATACATCTAATTATAAATTCAACGAAACATTACACGGAAATTTCACTTAAAATTCTTCGTCAAATTCATTCAATTTTCCGATGCTGTATTTGAAATGGCTCTGCAGACTCATCATTGAGTCGTAGCAACATCGCAGATGTTGCAGAAGGAGCTCTAGTGGCCAAACATGAAACAAAATGCAGAAAATTTCTTCAAAGGATGTCATTTATGTTCCCGAAGCAAATCCACTGGGATACATGCTTGGTCATGTGAAAGCAGTCCTTTGGAGCAGCATTCACAACGACTTTGCCACAATCGACTTAACGGAAATTTTGTCGATAGCAGACTCCTACTCGGTATGGTTTGGAGCGACAATTTTCAGAAATCGGGATGCTGGAGCGATTATCGATCATCTTCGAACGGTTTGGTGTCCCGAATGCGGTGGCGGTGACGGTGGCAACTCACCAAACTGTCCAACAGAGGATGCCGGTTGCTACACATTCCTGAACACCGACCTTCATCAAATGGTCTCACAAGAAGAGGGGCTTTGTTGACTAATAGGTATGCTTGCATGAACATGAGCCCCAAATATGGACTATTGTGGACAAATCTCTATATTGACCGCTTCATGTAACACAGATCATTTAGCCACACTGGCATTCTATGTCAACACATTATGATCAATGCATTAGCTCAAAGGACTAGGGGTATTTAAGTACGACAAATATAAAAAAAGCGTGTTATCAAAAGTTCAAAAATGTTTTGAAATCTGATTGCGAATGGCCTTCAGAGTCAATTATATAAATACAACATGAGTGGACTTTCAACTGCCTAGGGAAATAATTCGGCTGCACCATACATGAAACAAATGTTTTCATACAAATTAAAGATCGGGTCTCGATCTCTATCATCGAGATCAAGCCGGGAGAGAGAGAGAGGGGAGAAGGAAGAAAGATAATAGTCTGAAAAACAGACAACGTGCATTTCAGCACATGAAAATTTCAAACTTGTCTGTCAAAACTTGTACAATTTTGGTCTCGCAGCTATTGCTCCGACTGAGCCGGTAATACTGAATGCCTCAAAAAAGTGAAAGGTCTAGATACGTCTAATTTTCAACCTGGTGTTATTGGCTGCTTCACCAACTGGCGAATCTTACTAAATTAGACGTACTTCTGTTGCCTCAGTTAACCGCAATCATCAACTAAAGGAGACGTCATGACGTCACTTCTGCCAATGATCTGATGCGTTACTGATAGCATGCTTCGTGACGAAGTAGCTATATGTAAGACGATCAACGCACAGGGAGAGAATGGAAAGAAGTAGCAAGCTACTTTTGTATGTTATCCGAAAACAATAACAATAGCCAAAAAGTACAATTCTTAGTTGGCCTATGCCACAAACAAAACGGACGATCCACAAGATCTTGCCCTCTGCTGCTTTTAGAAAGACAAAAGACAGAAAGAATTATGTATAGGGCCTAATAGGACGAGCCTATCTCAAGCAATCCGATGAGACAGTATTGCATGCTTTCAACATCTCCAACAAAACGATAAAATGAAAAATCTAATTCAAAAATACATCATGATGAAGGATCGTAGAAAATCAGACATTCTCTATTCCTCTCGAGTAGCCTAATGAGGCAGTACAATGCTGAAAAATGGAGCTCAAATTGGCTACAATTTACTCTCGCAAAAAGACAAATGTTCTGGAAAAACTGAATGACGGACCAAATAGGAGATAGAACTATCAACAAAATTTCGAATCTGTGATTTTTGCATCTGAACATTAATAGAGCGATGTGATGCATGACTCCTATATCCAGTGTTTTTGAGCGAGCGAACGGGATTTTTTCAATTTTTTTTGATGAGCGGATGAGCGAGCGAAAAACAAATTCCGTGAGCGAAAATTGAGCGAGCGAGCGGTGATTTTTTGTCGTGAGCAAGCCATTTTTAGAAAGAACAAAAATTAAAAAGATCAAATAATCAAAAAAGCAAAATATTTGAAAAGACTCTTAAAAATGCTTTCTATAAAAGTCTTTTTATAGTACATACATGTATATAACTTGATTGATGAACAAAATTCCTACCTTTTTCTCTTTGCTGTAGTTCTCACACTCTTGACAATATATATTCAATGCCTGTCTGGATTCTTCTTCTGAATATGAACTTAGCAATCAGGTCTTTGTGATCGATGCTGCACTCAACACCTGACTATCGACACATTATTTATTCACATATCTTTTGAATCGGTCTCCCAATCGTCGCTTCGTCCCATAGATGTACTAATGGTCTCCGGAATTGCACGAAGACATTAAGATGCCTTAATTTGATAGTAAAATTTCGTTGCTGGAACATATCCACATGCAGATCCTTGAGAGACATTCAATATCGTCAAACGTGAAAGAACTGCGAAAGAGCTACAATTTAGGAAGAATTGAAACCAACCAAATTAGGCCTACAACAGGACAATCCTAGTGGCTTCCATTTTGCGATGCATTGATTTTAAGACCACGGACATTGATTCACTTTAGTCCTTTTCCATACCGGACTCGTAGGACTCGGGTGCGTAGGTCTGAATCTGCCTCCCTTTTAACATCCAAACCAATGTTCCAAATCACATGAAATTCACGGTACAACATATTTAGGTTCTGAGCTTTCTTATCGTGATGTTCATTTGCTCCAACTCATTCATCCCCCCCATGTTGTAAAAAGCAATTCAAGATGTCAAATCACCAATTTTGTCAGATTTTTTAAATTTGAAATTCCACCGAACTTAAGAGAAAAATCTCCTCAATGATAAAGATTGCAGAGTGCCCGCTCGCCTGTACAAGTAATGGAGAGATGTCCCCAAACATCATGTCTGAGGACATTTTTCTATTCTGTCTCCTCAATTATTGCTATCTACGATGCTAAACGAGTTGAGTGCAATAGGAAGTTACTTATCTGAGAACGACAAGATTGATGTGTAGGCCATACATGGAATAGCCTACATGTCAAACATACGCATACAGTCCGTTTCATAAATAGTTAGAAATTAGCTAGACCTAGACATTTTAAAGTAAACAGCACGTTTTCTAACTATAATTGAATAAATTTGCATCATATATCATATTAAATATTTTTCTTTGTTATATGTTTGCACAGTTAGGGCCTAGTCGTTAAAAGGCAGTAGACCTTGCTGGCCAGTCTAAGGTTCGTTTTCCTGCCTGTCTTCTATACAATGGAGTTGCACTGGCACGATGGCATGGAGCATTGTCATCCATGAGAATCCAATCAGATGATGGATCACCTAAACTGCATGCTAAAGGATGAACATGTTCTTCGATCACTCGAACGTAGCGTTCGGAGTTCATGTTTTCCTTCATAACATGCAGTGAACTGCGACCATCACTTCCAGATGGCTCCCCAGATAAGCACTTTCCTGCAATAGTAATGGTCAGATTGGCACCTACAGTGCAAGTAGGCCTACTTCACAGCTTTTGAATTCAAACTGTTCAATGCTTTGTGACCAAGTCATGAATTAAATGATACTTTAGTGCGCATCATGACAAATTTCGTTGCTTCATGGAAGGACGTGAAACTTTTTCAGTCCGGCTTCTTCAGTTTTCACCACTGATAAACCGCATTGATGGTGATAAGCGCAAATGTTTTAGTTAGCTGATTAGTAGTAGAAAAAGTAGATGTATTTTCGGAACACTAAATCAATAACAAGAGATGGAATCATTGTGTAATAGCAAGTCTCTCGTCATTGTTTTGTCATTGAACTGAAGTCTTAATGCTCAAACAAGCAATTTCGAAGAGCATCAAAAGAGTTTTCATTCGCCACTTTGGCAGGCTGTCGTGCGGTCGCCGCGCGTGCACTGCTCCTGCTAGCGGCATGCTTCTGCTTGGTTTGCTTCGCCTGTACTTAAATCATCATTATTTGCTTACATAGTTTTACCTTATATTTGATCCACCCTTGCATCACCTGGCTACGTATATATCTCCACTTGGTCAACGGCTTTTCGGATCAATTACGGGTTTATTCTCCTCGCTGGACAATACACGTTTTCTGCTATTCTGCTATCGCTCGCCATTATCACTCGCTTAGTCATCGTCTCAAACCTAACGACATTTCCCTTGTACATTACACCTCGTCTGCATCTTATTACCTGCGCGCTATCTCCTGCTTTCACAGACCTAGGATTCACAGCCCTAATCCTAGGTCTGTGCCTGCTTTACCTTCTCCAACATCTTTCTGCAGTGCTGTGTGACGTGTTCCCCTGCATCATTCAACCCTATGACTTATTGTGACCTTCAGCCAGCGACGCGCTTTAATTTTCTTTGTAAAAGCTCTTACCGATTCCTGATATGTAAGACTTCAATAAAGATATATTACTATTACTATTACTACTCTTTTATCGAAATTTTCGAGGTTTCTCTACAACACGAAAGCCCAATGGGTTAGTGGTGATCCATGCACAAATTGACAATTAAATATTTTCAAGTTTCAGAATACTACTTTATTGAAGTAAGAATGTGTAAATAAGCAATTTCGGAATGTATCAATGATTTTCTACCATTATTTCTTTTGCTGGGTTTCCGGGGCTAAATTACCGCTCAATCACGTTCAATCAAACAAAAAAGCCGTTCGCTCCGATCACCGTTCATCGGCTTCTCAGACATGACGTTCGATAATTCGTTCATCAGAAAAATAAAAAAGTACCGTTCAGACCGTTCGTTCAAATGCCAGGTATACCCCTGCTAATCTGACACGTTGAGGAATCCGGAACGACCCTCAGTGTCATCTATGTGACATGCCAATCTTCGCCGTGTCCTCTCTGGCTATGATTTGGTTTCGCAGAGAGTCTGCTACACGCACCGGAAAGGTGTTTAAGTGTAAAGATCACCATGAAGAAGAGTGCAAAGGTAGAAGGAAGTCACATAAACTAGCGATTTCGTTTATCAAGCGATTTTATTTACAGCAGATTTCTTGCATTTATTGATTACTCAGTCACTCATAAGTCACGTATGTCATCTTTAGCTACTTTTAGGAATTATCTACATTATTTTGTCACGACTTTAAATAAGTTCATTTTCAATTGTCAACGCATTGCATAGTTTCTTAACGCACCTTGCGAATTTTGTTCAAGTATTGCGCCAAGAATTGTATGCACTGATTCATGTGATCAGTATGTAGGATTTTTTTTACATTATTGTCACACACAAAAGACATTGTCAAAACTACACATGTCAAAAGAATTCTGTGGCTATGTTCATCAAAATATATTGTTTCAACTAATTTTGTGCAATAGCTAATTTAATACATTGGTATGATGGTTTACATTGTTTCATCGTGTGTTTCAAATTTCAACTAAAATGAAATGATGACTTTCCTTTCAACGCCTATAAAAGGTATCTATTTGATTTAAAGCATGGAATTACCTCTGAGCATAAAAAAGTTTGTAGCATTAAGAAGGATATTATCGAGAAATGAGCGAGCGAGCGGGATTTTTTCATGATTTTGAGCGGTGAGCGAGCGAAAGGATTATTTTGAGGAAATGAGCGGTGAGCGAGCGACAGGGCGATTATGAGCAAATGAGCGATGATCGAGCGAAAGCGGAATTTCGATCCACTCAAAAACACTGCTTATATCTGATACTCATAGCAAATGTGCCAAAATTTTGAATCTGACAGTCTATAACAGCGAAATCATGTCCCATAGTGTAATTCAGTTTTACATTTTGCCTTTCGCAAGTGCGAGTGTTGCATCGCAACCAATCACGTGTATTTCATCTTACTACCATTCGATATATTTTATTTAAGAGACTTTGTTTTATCTAGTTACTCTTCCTTGCTCGACTTTATCGCTCAGCATTATTCAAGGAAGCAAAATCATTTCAAAATATAACCACAAATGATGATTTGCAATGAGAAATAACTTTAAACATTTTCTTGGGTATCCCTACAGGTAGCCTTATTTATAAATATCCTTCTAGATGAGAGTCACTTTTGATGTTTCAATTCATTCAACACTCTGCAAGGAGTAGCCGAGATATTTTTCTGAATTTAATTAAAGCTTGTGATAATTATGTATAGACCTACCTACGTGTAGGCTACTTACTTTTGCAGCGTAGATGAAGACAACTTTAATTTTCAAAAACGACACATTCGATGGGCAACAAATCTTACTTTAATTTCAATCTATTTTCTGATGAAGAATTTGTGTTTGATATCATCTCAGCGTTATTCATATGACGAGCACAGCAGAACTCATGATTTTGATAACTAAAATGAAAATCACCCTGAACAGGAATGCTTCATCGTCTACTTATCCTATTTAGGCCTACTCGTCCAAAGTACGGCGACAAGTTACTTGAAAATGGTCTCACTACATGCACGCGGAAAATTGGGTTACCTTAATCAATCAGTCTTCATTGCCTATCTGACCATGATGTGATATTGGAATTCTCAGCCCTCCTCATGGACTTTTCATAGATAGCTTTGATGTAGGCTATATGCTGTCGGGGGCCTGTTGACTTTCAGTATCCATGGTACGCTAGTAGTGATTTGTTTGTTTGCATGGCTCCTCTATCAGCCGACGAACCATAACGAGCAAACTATCTGCATCACAGTGCTCCTACGGACAATTATTTTAATTTTTTGGCATTGAAACTTTTTCGGGCACACAATTCCTTTCTAAAACTTCAAATTTATTAATTATTTGAATATTGACAATAGAGGCCTGTGAATCGGCAAATTTCGAGTCGAATCGAATCTCGAAGCTTCGCATGTTCCTAATTGACATGCATTATATAGACACATGATGCACATACATATTGGCCTACATGTGAATTTAAACTTTTATTTTCCAGGAACTTTTACCCACACCCTATTTTATTGTAAGGATCGACTTTGCAAGTCCGAAAATATTCTGATCGAAGCACTCAATGCTAAATACAGAAGGAGCCTATAGCTATAATGTACGTTGTTTACCTGTCTTAGAAAAATAATAAAAACTAACGTATCTTACGAAACAAGATAATTAACAAATATAAACAAAATCCTCAAAATATATCAAAATAGAAACGACGCGTTTTCTGTTTTGTTTAAATTTGAACTTTCAGGCGTTTGGTCGAATAGGGTCTTCTTGTGATATGACAGCAGATTTTGAGTGATCTTTCAAAACTTTTTCGACTATTCTGGCCGATTGCATGTTCCTTCTTTTTTTAATCCTTTCTTCATTTCATTTCTTCTAGTCTAGATCTTCGTCCGCTAGCGTCGCCTGTTGTTGCATTATTTCTAATAAATTTTGCACATGCTTCTTCTCCTCAAACTTCTGTCGGATTTGCTCATCGGCCTCCGAAGCTGATACTGAAAATTATTGAATAACAGGATTCAGCAATTTGGCAGTTTCAACTTCATTTGTCAACTTCTTTTCAAGTTCCAACTGTTTTCTCGCTTGATCATCATTTTTCATTTGTTGTAAGCGCTTTGATAATTTGATCATATTGGGGTTAGCGGTAATGGTTCGACGAATCCCTGGCGAATCTCCAACTACAATGAAGAAGTGTCCTCAATCTGGATAACAGAAGGTATAATTTCGGACAAAGAGACGGCCCACAATTCCAATTTCCGATGCTTTTAAAAAGAAAGCGACATGAATCTGGAAGAGCGCAAATATCTATTTCCAAAAGGAAGATAGAATTGTACTTTTGGAACTGCTGCTTGCACGAATGATTTCATGGATCAATTGCTTGATCCTCTGGCTTTAATTTAAAGAACTGGCATTTTGCTGACGATCAGATCGAAAAATTATGATGATTTATCCACAATTTTTTATCAATTAGGCCTACAGCAATTTTCCAACTACGTTTAGGAATCTCATTTGAAATTATGAATCGTGGAATTTTCTTCATAAAATCAATTTGATCAAACAGCTGATATAATTGAACGTCTCTGCAAGAGTCATCGAGGGTCTGCATCAAAACTGGAGAGATTCACTTGAAACAAATTCATCATTGAGACATGTAGTAGGGGTTCGATTTATAAGAGACTGAAGATAATAGTAACAGCTGAATTACTAAGACATTCAATCACTAACTTTGTATTACGAAGCAAGTCAATTACGTGCATCACTCTTAAAATGAAGATTTCTTGAAGTTCAGTGTATTATTCATGTCGATCGTTATATCAGTGAATGCCAATAAATGATCGAGTGAAAGCATAATAGCGAAAATTTTAATTTTCTCGCCACGACTGTCGCTGAAGGCTTTAACACAAAATGTTTCAACTTCCCAATAATTTCTGGGCATTTTACAGATGAAGTTTGGTCACAGCGTCTATTTTTTAAGCATGGGAGGGTCAAATATCCCTTGGGGATTTTGAGCATTTCGGTCGTCCGTAGGAGCACTGGTATAGTGTACGTGTGTCTCTGTTTCTCAGTGAGCGTGAATCGGCAGCTGTGATTCATGAGTATTTAACATGAATTTGCAGACAAAATAGAAGAAAACATATTTTTGGGAGTGACAGGAATTCTCAGGTGGTTGATGATTCCATTTTCACAGATGAAATTGTAATTTGAAATTGACAGTAGACTATAATGATGAAAAATACGTGAGAGTTTTGGAGGAGCTTGTAGTAAGAGAACAATCTAAAAAAGGAAAAAAATCATTGCTACTCTCAAAAAAACAAGACAAAGACCTACCAAACCAACACAGTGCAACGCATCAAGACACAATCGGATGCACGTTTGTCTTCCTGAGGGACTCAGTCTCTTGCAGCTGAGAAATGTGGTGGGCACAAATGCAAAGGAAAAAATATTGCATACATATTATGCAACAGACTGTCCACAGTTGTACTGTCTCAGCCGTGGTAAAACCACTGGCTTTCTACTCTTCTATATAGCGAAGAATGCCAGATATACGTACCAGTTAGTAGAGGTTGAACAATTTCATTATGACACAAGTTTGGAATTTCTTTCTTCAAATCGCATTCCATCACGCATTAGTGATATCTAACATATGCAGTCACTCAACTGTATTTTCATGGATCACAACGTGCCTAGATTATTTTTAGGATGACCTTGGATTTCAAACACGCGGTTATTGTTGGGTATCCATGAATGGCATGGAAAAATGCTCGATAATCAATGGATCAATGGCATGCAGCAGATAGTGCCACCTTAAAAAGTCAACATCAGTGAAAATGCCAACATCAAGAGGAAAGTAAGCATACTACTCAATGGTCAAGAGATTCAGGATTTGCGAAGTCCATTATCCTGAGCATGATCCTGGGATGCAAAAATTTCATCAATCTTCAAGATTAACTTAAGCAAATTGTTCATCTGTCTGCACTACGCAATAATACAATTGCTCAGCTCTTTCCAACCATTCCGGCTTGGTCCATAGTGTGAGTCATAGACATCGGTGTGAGTATACAGCAGGTAGAGTGTCAACTCAAAAAGATTGTCTCTCCCATAGAGTAGGGATCACAGAGTAGGGATCATAGACATGGTAGGGATATATGTCTATGGTAGAGATATAAAGGTAGAGTGCATAGACATCGAACATTAGGTAGAGTATTGACCATAGAGCAAGCATGCTAGGTTGAGTGGTAACTCCGCATTTATTAGATCCCCAATGTGAATACACTTTCGATTTTATTCAATGAACTCAAGGGAGATGCAGTGGGAATTGTTTCAGAATGTGAGATATACACATAGACATCGAACAAAAACAACTGATTAATGTTCGATGTCTGTGGATATACATTTTGAAGAAATAAAAAACGGAATTGACTGATGATGATAGCAAAACAGGAGGAAAATGATATCATTTTACAGATTGTCCGTGTCATGACAGCCTTGGAGATTTAATATTTGTTAAATTGGCAACTCGATGACCTGCTACTGCTTTCATGAATTATAAATATTAAATTTCTGCCAACGAATTGCATTTAAGCACGAATTGTATCGCGACTTTTTCATGAAGACTTCCATTATAAAGCATTTCATGAAATTCCGTTTTTTACGGCTTAATTTCCGCTTAATTGTGATGCCTATTAGCAAATATTCATATGAAAAATTTCACTGTATACATACACCGTACTCAAAGTCTTTGCTTTGCATATACTTTTTTGAGTCGACACCATAGAGTAATGTGTCTATACTCACAAAAGTATCTGTATACAGTGAAAATTTTTGTATCAAAAGATTCTGTTTTAGGGAGATTACGTTTCAAAGGAGATTGCGTTCCCGTGGTCCAAAAAATTATTTGAGCAGTTTTAAAAGTGTCAAAATTTTGCCACTTTAGATACTACCGAGATGACTCCCTGTTGTATCAAGCAAGTTCGATATCAAAAGGAATGAATATTTGCTAATAATCATCCCAACTAGCGGAATCAGCTGATTATCAAGGGAATTTCATGCTCCGTGTTATAATGGAAGTCTTCATGAAAAAGTCTCGATATCCGTGCTTTCTTGGCTGAAATGTCAAGTTTTTAATTCAATTTTCACCGGCTTGATTTTATGATTCACTAAATTCATGTTTCATCTCTTGAATCTGAATATAGTGATGTGGAGCCATTTACATCTTTCAAAATTAACTGAAATCATTGTCTTTGATTATGTGATTTTACCATGCCAGTGGCTGTTTGCCTGATCACGTTAACTTTAAGAAGATTCTCTTGAGGTTCAGCAGGAAAACTATAGCAGGTCATCGAGTTGCCAATTTAACAAACATTGCCTCACCAAGGCTGTCAGACACGGACTATCTGTAAATTAATATAATTTCCTTCCGCTTTTTGCGATCATGATCAGTCAATTCCGTTGTAATCTCTTCGAAACTGCATAAATGCGCACATCTCACACTTGGAAACAATTCCGACTGTATCTCCTTTGAGTTCATTTAGTAAAATCGAAAGTATTGGGGATTTAATAAATGCGGAGTTACCACTGTAGGCTACCTATGGTCGACACTCTACTAGCCTATATATTGTAACTTAGTTTATTTATATGTTAGCACTCTGGAAATATTAATTCTATTACTACCGTCTCAATCGCCTTTCCTCAACTATATTGCGCTTCCAGCAATCACAAGTTCACGTTTGCCTTTCCCAGAGTGTCACCCACTAAGGCTTACTCAAGATAAAATAATGATATCGATAGACACCGTATATTATGCCTATGTGGGGAAGAGCTAAAAGGATGAGCAGCGTACAAAGTGAAGCACAAAAGAATACTCAGTTCGGTGACGACAACTGTTCGGTCGTTGAGTTATATATACTGTACTACCATCCTCTTCCTAAGCATCCGCACCGGATGCGTCCACTGCCTCGAAAGTCATAAATCAATCTTGATGGAAAAGTTCGTTTGACATTTTTGACACATGAGTCTGATATAATTTCACTCCCACTTCCGCCTCTTCATCTTGTGATTGAGCTCGCGTGCCGATTTGCGATGTAATTATTTTCACCTCTTCACCCGTGGACTTTACAACTTGTTACATTTTCCATTTTTTCCAACTGTCGTATTTCATATTTCAGCCCGGTTACAATATAGTGATGCAAATGGAAAATTTTCCGGAAAATTTTGAAATTTATTTTTTTTGGTGATTGACATTTTTTCCTTTGTTTTGGAGACCTGTTGTAGTCGCTTGAAAAGACTAGTCAATATGCAAAGACCGAAAACTTCTCTAGCCCGACAATCAAAGACAATCCGCGGACTTACGTCGGAATTCCATCGGAATTCCGTTTCTAGTCCGTAAGATCCGCGGACTTCCGACGGAAGTCCGCGGATTGTCTTTGTTTGTCGGGAGCATTCCTGTATGTTAACTTTTTGGAACCAACTGCAGCCTTTTCCATGTCTATTGCAGATCATCCCAAATGAATTTCAGATATTAGATGGATTTCAGATTTCTCTAATTGAATTTCAGATATCTATCAGAAACCCAAATTTGAAAGGATCTTAAATTCAATTGGATAATCTCCAATTCATCTGGAAATGTCTGAAATTCATTTGGGTAGATCTGAAATCGATTTGGAACTATCTGAACCATCTGAACTAGAAATGGAAGATGTGCATGCAGTTTGTCCTCAACGAAGATCGGACAATATGCCAGAACTTAGGATAGATATTCTTCTACTCATCACAGATATCTTTTGTTTCCAAATATCTCACGAGTTTGCAGTATTCCAATATGGTCGCTGATGTATTTGCGTACTTTTTTGAGTCGACACCATAGATTAGGGATATATAGGTAGTGATGAAAATTTTCCGGAAAATTTTGAATTGAAAATTATGGAAAAAATTGGAAATTTTGAAATTTTTGATAGGCCCTATAATTTGAGCGCTTCCACTGCCGAGGCAGCTGCGTGCCAATAAATTTGGTATGAAACTCTTGATTTCATCATTATTCGATTAAAGCGATCGTAGCAATACGAGTTCCGTCCGCGGATTTTTGAACATTCCTATAGTGGGTTGCACTAGTAAATTGTTAGCATTTTGAATTATCACACAGCTAACACTGTTTGGGATACCGCGTGAATCTTGCTGTACAATAGGGGAATATTTTCACGCAATGTGAAAGATCTGGAGCAAAAATAATATACTTCATTTTGGAGTTTGCTAATTGTTAGCTTGAAAGTTAAGCTATGCAGCGTTGATCATAGTGATGCAAATTCTCCATGTGTTGATGAACATGTGATGAAGTACAAGCACACAGTCCACGCAGCATTCATGAGCGACCATTGGAAGATATAAAGACTGTAAACTCGTGAGATATTTGGTCACTAAAGATATCTGTGATGAGAAAAAGAATATCTATGATAGTTTCAAACTTCTGGCGCATTGTCCGATATCTTCGTTGAGGAATGATCCTCCATTTCTAGTTCAGATGGTTCAGGTAGTTCCAAATCGATTTCAGATCTGCCCAAATGAATTTCAGATATGATCCAGATGAATTGTAGATCTCCAGTTGAATTAAATATCTTTTCAAAGTTGAGCTTGTGACAGATGTCTGAAATTCGGTTTAGAGAAATCTGAAATCCATCCAATGTCAAAAGTCAAAAGTCAAAAATGTTTATTTCCAAGAACATTGGAAAACAGGAGCATGTGTGCTCACATACATAAAAAACATAGTTTGATGGCAGAAAACAGCGTGCGGTCGGTGTTGTTAAAATATATTCTGAACAGGAAGGAGAGGAGAATTGACGAAAATAAATTTCCAGATTTCATATTTATTGATTAGTGATTTCCTTAGTTATCGTTCGCAAGTCGTTTGCTTTTTTGAGAAACCTCGCGATGGATTTTACCAGTTTTGGAGTTAAAATATTCATCAATTTATTGAATTCTGTTGTATTGCTACAGTTGCATAACAAAGGCGCTGTTTCTTGTCGTAAATTTTGATATAGTGAGCATTCTATCATGAAATGATACAGAGTCTCCACTTTCGAATTATCACATAGCTCACATAAACGCTCTTCATATCGCAGTCGATTTCCGTAACTGCCAGTTACGAAATCTAATTTATGATTTTTTGTTCGAAATTTTAATAATATATTGATGTCATTGTATTCAATATCAAAATTCAGATATGATTTCATAGTATTCTCAAAACCACATAATTCTAAATAATTCAGGCCAGAATGACTATCTTTTGCTGTAGATATCCATTTTTCTCTAACATAATGGTCACTCGATTTTTTGCAATTCTCAAATATTTTCCTTTGTCAGCCGTTACCTGTTCGTCCCATAGATTTGTCAGGCTGAGTTTTGTAAGTAACTGCCTTATTCGCCAGCACCAAGTATATCTACTATCATGACCATCTGAAGTCATATTGAGATATATTGCATCATATACTTCTCTTATCAAACTTCTTTCATTTCTCGTAATTATTTTTATCCAATAACACATAGCTGCCTTCGAGAAATGAGCATCCATAGGACATATTCCAAATTCACCAATGAGACAATAATTGGGTGTAGTCTGCTTTAGATGGTAATATCTTTTGTAAAATTGATATTGAATTTGATCTAAACTTTTTAAATTATTAAAGAAACAGAATTCGGCACAGTACTTCATTTTTGATAACGTAAGCATCTCAAATGTATTCTTTAAAATATCTCCAGTAACTTGTCCAAACTCTTTTAGCTGTTTAGCTGCTAGATAAGAGGCTTGCTTTCCCTTAGTTGTCAATTGTTCCAAATGAATTTTGTTACTTTTTGATATCCACATTCCTAAATACTTATATTTGTCAACTACTTCTATGGATGTCAATTTTTCACCAAGAACGATGTCAATTCTGTCTATTTTAGTAGCTATATTGTGAGTCATGATTTTAGTCTTATCATAATTAATGCTAAGGCCATTATGTGTACAATATTTGTAAAGAAATTTAAATTGACTTTTCAAACCATGCATGCTTTCGCTCATGAGCAATATGTCATCCGCATATATGACTGATGACATTTTCAAATCAAATAGTCTTACTGGATCAATCGTGTCTTTGTTATCATTTAAGATATCAATAAAGTCATTTATGTAAATACTGAATAAAGTTGGTGATAGAACATCTCCCTGTGGAATACCATTTTCAAGTTTAAAGGATTGTGTTTCTTTGCCACAATGTAAAATTTTGTATTCTTTATTGATAATGGTGCTTATGATCAATGACAAAATTTTACTTTCGGGCATCAAACTTTTTAACTTATCAGTCAATCTTCTTTTCGGAATGGAATCAAAAGCCTTCGACAAATCAACGAAACATAGAAATAATGGTTGTTTTATATTCTTATAAATTTGCATAATTTCCTTGATAATCAGCACGTTATCCAATGCGGAACTTCACTTTTTAAAACCGGTTTGGTTCTTCTTAATAACGCTATTTTCCATTAACCAATTGTTGAGTCGCATATTTATAATTCTCGTCAGAATCTTCTCTATGCAGGATGATAGGTTGATATATCGATATGAATTTGGATCAGCTCTATTTCCTTTTTTGAATATTGGTGTAATCCAACTACTTCTCCAAGGAATTTCATCAGCATCATTCAGTACATAGCTATACAGCGTTTCTAGAGTATCAATTGTCTCGTCTTCGCATATCTTTAATGCTTCATAAGTTATTCTGTCAGGGCCACTTGTTTTCTGTGACTTGGATTCTTTAAGAGCATTTACAATTTCAGTTTTTGTAATTCTATTATTCAGATTATCAGCATTTACTTGGCCTTGCAATATTTTTGGTAAACTGTTGTAAGACAAACATGTACTACTTGATACCTTTAAGTCATTAGCTACAATGTAGGAATAAAAATCTGAAGCCTTTAATACACATTTGCGGTTAGTTTTTTAACAGTTTTATTTTCATTTATCAGTTGCCAATATTCTCTATGATCATTATTTTTTCTTGCATTTCTTAAATTTCTTAATTTCTTTATCTTTTCCAATCTTCTATCCGCTTTCACTTTTCTATTTAAGATTCTTTTACTTTCCATTAGTCTACATAAATTTTCAGCTGTTGGGAATTTTTTCCATTGAGAAACATTCTTCCTATAACATTTTCTAAATTTCCGTGTTTCATTTGAAAGAACAACTTTTCGAGTTGGCTTTTTGACATTTTTTATGCAAATCGAATTAATGTTGCTTAGTTCATTATAGATATTTTCAACCGAAAGATCGTTTTTCAAAATTTGTTTGTTTAGACCTTTACATCTTTCAATAAACTTTTTATGGTTAAAGCTATTTTTCATATCGCTTTTCCATTTATGAGGTTTGATTACTTTGGTATGATGGCAATCCTGATCAGGTTGATGATTTTGTTTCTCAAATTCTGATATCAATTTTATTTTTAATTCTATTATCATTGGAGAGTGATCCGTATATGGAACCGGTTCCATTATTTGAAAGGAATTAAGATTATTTACCATTGATTCCGATATAAGAAGAAAGTCAATTACTGATTTACGTATCTCGTCATTTTGAGTTCTATAATAAGTGCATCTACCCTCAGAATTATTTTCTAACCTACCATTCGCAATTATCAAAGAAGTTTCATTACAAAAGTTAATTAAATGTCGGCCCATTGGATTTATCAAAACGTCATCTGACTTTCTTTCTGGAAGTGTACAAGTGACATAGTTTGTTTCATTGCCAATACGACCATTGAAATCCCCGATTATTATGTTTTCCATTCTAAATTGGATCATGTATTGCTTAATATTTTCATATATTTCTCTGTCTTTGTATTTTGAATCTCGGTTATCTACATAACAAACAATCAGGAATATATGTTCTAAATTATTCCAATGAGTACTTTTTAATTTGAGTATTTGGAGATTTCCTTTTTCTTTAATCAAACTTTCAATATCTAGCATTGAAATATCATCAGTTTCTTTTATATATATCGAGACACCTTTTATATTTCTCCCGCGATTGATGTTTCTATTGGCTATTGTATGAAGACCGTAGCAATTTTTAAGCACCGGTTGAGCTTGGATAAGAGTCAAATGTGTTTCTGTTAGACATATGATATTAGCTTCCTGAATATCATGTAAAAAATCCTCATTTTTTATTTTATCCTCATTTAATCCATTAATATTGACATAGAATAATTCTATATTAGCATGCTTTGTCTGTTTCTTTTCAGCATCAGTTTTTTCCTCCTCTCCTTCCTTCACTTCATCAAAAATAACGGTTATTATTGTAATTAGAACGTGTTGAATGATTTGTGTAGCTGTTATCGTTTGTTCTATAATGAGTGTTTTGTTGTTGATATTGGTTAGGCGACAATGGTCTTATTCTTTCTTCAGGAAATTGATCATTTTCTCTTCGATAATTTCTGCTCTCATAAAATTGATGTTGTCGTCTTCCGTGTGGTCTTTGATCATGATATGGATTTCTTGGGTATCTTCTTTCGTTAGCCCACTCATAATTTCCATCGTGTCGGAAATTTCTCCACTGTCTTCTATATGGCATTGTTCTTCTATGAGTATGCTGTCCAGGATATCTTCTTGGTTGTGGTCTCATGTTGTAGTTGTTGTTAAACCAGCAATTCCACGAGAGGTGCCCACGTCTACCGCAAATGTAACATGACTTGAATTTCAAAGAACTTTGGTGTTGAGGCGGTCTTTGATGAGATGACCGTTGATGCAAACGCTGAACTTCCTGCTGGTTAACTCGATCTGCTTCAATAGGACGTTGTTCTGCTTGCGGAGATTGGCTTGATGTTGTATTTATTGGTATGAATTTAGGGAAACTGGACTTTGGTGGGCTTACTCGTACCGTTCTGAAGCGTTCTTCGCGTATTGCGTTAACCGTTGAATGAATTTCATTGATGTTGTCGCCCATTTTTCTTATTTTCATATTGATTTGCTTCAAGTAATATTCTGTGTCTTCAACGTCATCGTCTTCTTTATTTGTACAATCTTCTTCGTCAGAGTCTTCGCTTCCATTGTCTTTCTTTTCTTGGCTTTTATTTGCTTCTATCCTTCTCGCATCGATTTCCGCCAACCGCATCTGTATGATTTCTGCTTGTAAGTTTCTAATTTCTTCATCCTTTTTCTTCATTTCTTGTTCATAAGTATTGATTGATGTCAGCAAATCTTCTCTTTCTCGATGATGTCTTTGCTTCATTCTATCGAATTCGGCTTCACAATCTAGTTCTTCTTTGCTTTGTTGATTTTGATGTGATTCATTTTGTTTCGCTATGTTCTGGATGTCAGTAGGATAAATTTTGAACATACAAGTGTCACAAGTATATATCCGTTTTGTTTTTATATACTTAATAAATTCATACGATGGCAGTTTCGTACAATAGGAATGGAAGAGCAAATCACACTTTTCACAAGTCACATGAATGTCCAATTCCGAAATAGAATCTCTGCAAACCCCACATTGGCGATCGCTAGGTTTTGACGGAGACACTGGTTGCAACATAATCATTATGAAATTTCACAAAAGTTAGCGGAAAGATCAGATTTCTATGTACAATAACAATAAAATATGGCAAAGTCGAACAGTTTGATGTCTTACCTACTGTCTAGGTAAATCAATACGAAGTTGAATAGAAAGTCTTCGGACAGTTGGAGTGAAATTGTTGCTTCACAAAGGCAGTGAAGTCAGCTCACCAAAATCAACACAATAGGGGTTCTCTACTATATAAAAAAATTGCTACAAAAAAGGAAATAATCAGAAAACAACAGCAAAACTAGCACCAAAAGACTGCAAACACAATAAGGTCTGAAATTCATTTGGAAAGATCTGAAAGACATGGAAAAGGTGAAGTTGGTACCAAACGTTAACATACATGGATGATAGAGAAGTTTTCGGACTTTGAATATTGCATAGTCTTTTCAAACGACTATAATAAGTCTCCAAAACAAAGGAAAAAACGTCAATCACCGAAAAATAAATTTCAAAATTTTCCATTTGCATCACTATTGAGGATGCACATCCTCCATTTCTAGTTTAGATGGTTCAGAAAGTTCCAAATCGATTTCAGATCTGCCCAAGAGAATTTCAGATATGATCTAGATGAGTTGGAGATCTCCAGTTAAATTTAAGATTTTTCAAGGTTGAGCTTGTGACAGATATCTGAAATTCAGCTACAGAAATCTGAAATCCATCTAAATGTCTGAAATTCATTTGGAAAGATCTGAAATAGACATGGAAAAGGTGCAGTTGGTACCAAAAGTTAACATACAGGGATAATAGAGAAGTTTTCGGACTTTGAATACTACATATAGTCTTTTCAAACGACTATATAATAAGTCTCCAAAACAAAGGAAAAAACGTCAATCTCCGAAAAATAAATTTCAAAATTTTCCAATGGAAAATTTTGAAAAAATTGGAAAATTTTCCATTTGCATCACTACCTCTAGTACAATACGCACTCATTCACCTTAAGAGAGTCGTCTTGTTCTTCTGTGTTTCCTTGATTTTGGCTACATTTTGGACATATAGAAGAGGCGATCAACACTCTGATTGAAGCTAACCCAGGATCTGAAGTGGCACCATGCAGGCCGCACACGCACAGAATCGAGTTTTTTTACATCTTTCCCGCAACATGAGCATGGCCATCTACCCAGATGCGCATCATCTCGGTTTGCTTCTTTTCCCGACTAGAACTTTTGTCTTCTCCATGTTGATTTTGAGACCTCTGTTTTCAAAGCTAGATTTCCAAAACATGGACAGGGCTTCTGCTCTTGTTTCTGAAATGAGTACGAGGTCGTCAGCGTACAACAGTTCCCATGGACCTTCACTGCATGTGGCATTCCTTAGTCGCCTCTTTCATTATAGTGACAAAAAGTAGAAGTCTAAGAATGGATCTCTGATAATAATGAATAATAATAAAAATCCTTATCATGACAAACGCATGACGGATTATAATTGATGAAGAAAAACAATTATGCAAGTTACTTATGTCAGTCAAGGGATCGTGGTAGACTGAAGACGGAAATGTCATATGATGTACACCGACATCACATGTACAAGAGCCTCTTGAACATCCTGTCTGAGAGACCACTCAATGACATTTCTGGGGACCCTATCGAATGCTTACTCCATGTCTACGAACACATTAAACAAATAAACAAAAAATAATTAAAGAGATAAATTCTTAATTTCGGAATTTCTCTTAATTTTGTGTATGTGTCTATAGCTATATTTTTCATATCAAAATATCATGTTAATTGACTTACAAAATATGACAATGCACAAAAAAGGAAACAATTTATAAAAAGCCCCGAATGTTGCAAATTAATTTTCAATTACTCCATTGCATGGTGGCGGCACAATTGCATAATGAAAACTGCGAGTCTTTAGTGGAGAAAATGTTTATTTATAAAATCATTACCTAACTCAGCGGACCCCACCATCCTGTGGGGATAAAGAAGATAATTACCTAACTCTATGTTTAGTGTTTTCAAGAGGACTACTATACAAGTTTGGACACAAAATATTTAACAATCGATGTGTAATTGTTGCCGTTATGCCCCAAATTCTTGGTTCTGCACCATGAAAAATAGGTAGTGCATACGTTTTTCCGTGGGAGGTATCATGGATACGGAAGTCAGTATGTCCACTATTTTCTGATTGGCATAGAAATTTTATTGTCCGAAAAAACACAAAATCGACTTCTTCCTCATTAATTGACACAGCTTTTAGGTCAATGTCACCACAATGTCCAACAATCGGTGTGATCAGATGTGTCTGTCTCTGGAATGAAAGAAAAATAAAACTTTCACAATTCAGTTGACTCAGAGTGACTCATACACTAGAACCGTACTGATTGATTTCTTAATTAAAGGACTTTCACCTGATGAAGGCTTCGGCCGACAAAGTGTACTTTCTTAATTTTCGTTCAATGCATTCGAGTTCTGCGCATCTCATTTGGACTTTTTATTATTATTAAAGCAACTTGCTGAATGGCATTTCAGAATGCACTGGGAAAAAATGAAGATTTTATGAATAAAAATCTGAATTTGAAAATCGATGAAGTTTTTGAATATTCCCGAGAAGCATTCTGTACAGACATTGAGCGATCGAACTTGGGTTATCATCAGGAGAAAGTTTTCGAATGATAAAATGTGTCATACTTCGCGGCACGAGCAATAAACTAGAGATAGTCAAGTGATAGAACTCCGGCCTATAACTAGACCCGAAGCATAATACAAGCAAATTACTCATCCTCGTGCATAGCTATCACTGTCTTGATGTCAACTTTCTCCGTTAAACAAAGATACAGAGACAGCAGTGCATGCAAAGCTTGTAATAGTTAAGGGAATGATCCGTGATAGTGAAAAAATATTGTCTTTTCACTCGGTGATTTAGTAGAGAAGACAAGCCTTCCTAGCCTCGATCACACCTACACACCAAAGGTCACATCAGAGACAAAAATGAAATACTAGTTTATTTGAGAACTTTACCTCACCCTTACGTTAATCGTGTGTGATGGCTCCTCCAAAGTGCATATTAAACTCAAAAGTGTTCTCGTATTTTTTGGAGAAGGATGGGGATTTCCTGCCTAGTAGACTGGAGAAAAACCGTGTGAAGCACACATCAACAAGATGGGAGGAGCCGAGTCGTATGGGAGGAGCCAACTTAAATCGACATTTGACAAACTTTCATCGAAAATGATTGATAATTGATACAGCAATGATCACTAAACATAGGTTCAGGTAAGTCTATAATGATCTATGATGTAGGTTACCAGTTTTTTTTAAAAAAATAGGCTTTATATACTTGCCACCCGAAGTCGGAGTCCTATCAAAAGCTGGAGTCCGATGAACCCCCGGAGTCGGAGTCCTATAAAAATGATAGGACTCCGCATCCCTGTGGTGAGCCCATATAATTGCTAATTTAAGAAACTATATTGCCTCTCCAAATTGACGTGACATGGAGGATTTGTGGAATGCCATTCCTTATTCTGTATTGCTATCATTATCAGTCAAATTCGCTTCCCTTTCTCCAAACGTGTAGAAACTGCATATCTCACAGGTGGTACTGGGTCTCGACCTGGTTTCGACTAATGTTCATTTAATGAAATCGAAACTGTATACACTTTGGGGATTTAATAAATGCCAAGTTACCACTCTACCTAATATACTTAGTTTATGGTGAAGACCGCTCGTGGAATTGCAGGTTCAACACAGCAGTTATAACATAAGAACACAAACAAGAAGGTATCCCGGGTTGTATAGAAAAGCAATGCCACATCGAAGAAATTTCAGATGAGATAGATATCCTGAGTGGGCATACGAAGGATGATATCCATGCCATAATCACTAAGCATACAGAAAACGACAGTATCAACATCACTATGAAAACCCGAAGAAAAAATACCAACCATGAATTGCGTAAGAGAAAAAAATCAATTTCCTGAACAGAGAATAAAACGATCATCACCAAATCAGCATGAACAACAAAGCATTCATCACATAACAAGCGATGACAGGTACACAAGTCACTCAATACGCTATACAGCAATAACAATGACAACCAATCTATTTAATGAAATGAAGTATGGAGAGAAGGAAAAATTACTGCCGAAAAGAACCAGACAAAACCTAATCATGTAGAATTATTCTATATGCTTTCGTAAACATAAATGGACTAAATGAGGGTGAAAGAAAAAATCATTTTTGTTTAACATTCAAGTAGGTACAAGAAAGACATTTAGGAATAGCACCCAAACTCCACTAGTGTCTAAAAATTGTTGCGGTTTTCAGACAAGTTATAAAGACATAAAAGGGGTGTGTTTCGATATATACATAAAAAACTGATAGAGCTTACTATTTCACTGCTACAGTATATTGAATGTTTAATTTAATAAAAAAAGGAAACCTCCGTGCTCAAACTAAACAGCACTTATTGGAAAATATAAAGGAGAGCTCGATTGTCTGCTATTCAGGCAACCAAGATTCAAAATACAAATGCGGACAAGTATAAGAAAATATAAAACATTACATGATTTCATTATTTCAATGGACTCCATGGATTTTAAATAACTTATTGGAAATGAAACAACGATATTAGTGATGCACTTCCAGAAATTCAGCGGATGTGTTGATAAATCTGTTGATACTTTGGTAGGCGATTGATCCCAGTGATTTTATAATTCAAATGCACCAATTATGAGAAAGAAGAAAACCACGTATGGCCGACATGTTTCATTTACTCTTCATCAGGGCAGAAATTTTAAAGCTATGTACAATCGGATTGAAATACTAAAATGACAGCAAGATAAAAATCAATAGATACAACAAGAGCAGTAATTGGCTGCCTATGTAGCAAAGATTCGTAGTGCGATCGAGGTTGCATGTTCATTCAATATCGTCTGTTTGTTCGCTTTGATGGCCAAAGTTTCAGCAATTTTGGTATAGACAGTGCGACACAAAATTGAGAAATTAGCAGATGAAGCGGCGTGCACATGCTTAGTGATTTCAGTAAGGATCGGACTACCGCTGATATGTTCACGAATGCGAGTGGACAAGTGCCTCCGAGTCTCGCCAATGTAACAGCAACTGCACTGCTCACATTGAAATTTATAGATAATGTTAGAGGAGAGACCCATTGGCACCTTATCCTTATTCGGGAATATATCGCCAGTCTTCATGGTTTTATAAACAGGCAAGAGACGATATACGGTTGGGAGAATGTTGTTTATACCTCTAACAGATTTAATAGTTTGATCCTCTTTGGATTTCAGATAAGGCAATCTGCCTTATCTGAAATCCAAAGAGGATCAAACTATTAAATCTGTTCGAGCTATAAACAACATTCTCCCCACCATATATCAGTAGTGATCCCCTGACAAAAGGAAGGCCAAAATGTGAAATATGAAATGCTGACTCAGCCCTCCCCTCTGGAAGGCAGGAAGGAGATGGCCAAGGATGTGCTGGAAGGGATGGGTCCGAGAGGAGGAAACCGTTCCCTCCTCTCACCCCTCTGAAAGGAAGGAGGAGCAGCATGGGCAGGAATCTCCGAAAAACGACAGAGTTAGAAAAAGGTGGGTTTTTGCACGTTTTGGGGGTGAGAAAGGCCCTGTTTCGGCATGAAGGAGGGCTCGGATGGGAAAAGGGAGACCAGATTCGGACTCAACGTGCAATTCTGCATCCGTATGGTGATTTCCAGCTATCGGAGAGAAAAAGTTCTGACCCCACCCCTCTGGAACGAGACTTTGATCTTGGCTTGTAGGAATGGTAGAGAGTCGTGCGATAGCTCGTTGGAAAATTAAGAGTGAGACGAATTCAGTGGACGAAACGGCGTATCTCTACGTTCGTTCGTTCAGGTGTGAGAGTGACTAAGATTATTGACCATCACCGAAAAAACGACAGTTAGAATTTTTACGAAAATGGCTCTAGCGGGTGAACCAAGCCTCGGATTGGAAAACTGAGACCAGATTTGGAATCAGCGTGACATTTTACACCACATAGATGGGTTTTGAGGGTTGTGGGAGTGACATAAATACGCAAACATATACATCTTCGATAGCAAACAATCTCTTCTCTTCTCTCTTCTCTTTTTGAACTGTGTCATTCATGCTATGTCTCCGAAGTGATAGGAAGAAAGATGACAGATGTAGTAGAGTTTACGAATGAATTTTGTTCACTGCGTTTTCATCGACAAAGTCTTCGAGGTGTGATTAAGGACTACATCATCTCATTTCATCATGAAAAGGCAGACTTTGAATTTGCTATCGCTAAAGGTTACTTCGTTTTCCAACAGCTAATGGTCAGTTTGATGAATAAAGATGTGAAAGGACGATTAGTTGCAGAGATTGAATTTGAGAAAGTGACTGAAGAACATGCGGGCGAACGTGTAGTGTTTCATTTTGCATCCTATTCTGCAGAGACGATACATGATCCTAAAGATTTCTATCAGCGACACATGGCGACAATTGCATCTCGACTAGATTGATTTCATGAGCATGGATCCAACTTGATCTTATGTCCCATAAAACACATTCATATTCAACTCAATGTGCTAAACTAGATTTGAATACAAGATTTGGGAAAAGCATTCATGAGTCAGTCATCCGCGTGCCTCCTTTTCTCTGCCGCAACGAAGTCAGGGGAGAAACGGTGGTCTCTGATTGGCTCTCATAGTGCAAATGTGGATTTGCAGGAGACTATAAAAGCAGTCATCTCCCTAATTTCTCTTCATTTCATTCTCTTGACTTGAAAAGTGTGTGTGACTTGTTCAAGCCATTCTCCGTCTCAATTTTGTCTGATTCAATCCTGTTTCCAAATTTACAAGTGAGTGTCATGACTGTGTGGCCTAAACCTTACCAACATTTTAGAGGAGAGGCGCAGGAGAGTGTGTGGCCGATGATTGTATAAGCCTATTTTGTTGAACCATCTGCACCGCCGCCTCCACCACCTAGACGCTTTACCTTCAAGTCCTTTAAGTCTTTTAGGGAATTGAAACTCAATTCGGGTCCTAAGCCCAAGACATTTAATTTACTGGAGGATGACGAAGACTTAGACTTTGGTGATAAGCTTTAAATCATGTGAACGCCCCAAAAGGTCCTCTTAAGGGCCACCTCATATGACACTGCTAAGATAACGATTTTCTTTTCTCTGATGATCATGAATGTACTTAGTGGTATTCTTTCGTTACAGACTGCCATGGCCATGAATCCTGCTCCTACTGCTGCATCACTCAATCCTCAACATCTCGAGCTGTGGAATCCGAAAATTGAAAAGGTAATTCACGGCTATCCTACCTACAAACAACAAGTGCGCTACAACGGTGTTCGACTCTATCTTCAAACGCCAGCGGTATACTTACCAAAAGTGGATACGCAAGTAAATCGTTGCGGTCAAAACCTGAGTATCCCTATTGATAATTGGTTGCGTCAGCAGCTTGACATTTTAGAAGACGTTGTGAGGCAAAAGGCTCTTATTCCCACTGAACTATTACAATTGTGGCCAGAAAAGAAAACGTCTTATTATAAACCTTTGTATCGCGGCACTCGCTGCTATATTTTACAAAGCAAGTATTGTAAAGTCACTTCAGGAGTGACACTTGAACAGTCAGTTGAAACAGAATTGTCATCGCTAGGTGCAGGCTTTTATTTCTTTCATATTGAGGTGCCTGCTGTTTATGTGGGTCCTCATCAATCTGACGGCTATTTGATCTCTCTCAATTTGCGCGTTGCTCAAATTCATCATCAACCTGAGTTAACAGGTCTTGATCACATTAAGAAAGTCATTGATTCTTGTGTCAAAGAGTGTCAAGAACCTGTCACCAAACCTAAACGTCGTCGCGCATCAAAGAAAGATGGTGTTACCACCAAAGAGAAATCTTAAGTATTGTAATCAGTTAGTATGTAGTGAATGTGGAAAACGCGGTCTTGTGCGTTATGTTCAAATAAAAC